>CM068367.1:1272337318-1272877318 GCA_034769895.1 Magicicada septendecula
ACAAACCAGCGGGCTGTATGATGTGCCTAGTTACACGAATCAACGTAACCATTCGGAGACAGCAATAAAATCTAAGTTTCATACATGTAGGCCTATGTGAAAGACCTATAAATACATGCTTCGCGTTTTCATACGAGGATTAGTTAAAAATTCGTGGAGCGACATTTTTAGATTAGAACTAACACGTTTAGAGTATTGTAAGATTCGAGTTTGATGTAAACACTGTTAAGTTTCAAATATATCTGTGAGTTTATTCATTTTCTACCGGCTGTTAAATTTTACGTGTCACGAGAGTTTTGACTAAGACAAAATCAATGGGCCTTCCTAGGGAAACCCCTGCAAGAATTGAAGATTAAAACGCAGAGGGAGACAGAGCTAAAGTTCTATAAAGCAGTGGCTGTGTTGACGTTAATTATGTGTGTGAAACATGGACTCTCCTACAAAAAGATATTTCAACAATACAGGCCTCGGAAATGAAATTTTTAAGAGCAGTTTAGTGATGCAGTTTGAGAAGTCACGTACGAAACGACGGGATAAAGAAAGACCTGAAGTTACAATTGGATATGGATAGAATAAAGGAATGCCGGTAGAATTAAAAGTCCCATGTGGAAGTCATTCAGTGATAAACAATGAACCCTCTGTTTAAATTTGTATAAGTCTCTAAATTTGAAAAAAGTAGCATAGAGAATCACGCTTAAAAAAATAGATTAATAAACCAAATAAGATGTAACAAAACTTTTTAAATTATTCGAAAAATACTTATTGTCAACACATCATTAGGTAGACACGCATATTCCTAAACAAGCGTTTGAATATAGGTCAGTGGGAACGAGATATCGTGGCAGACCCTACAAAAAATGGTCAGAAACTCTGTGAAGTCGGAACGGACTATAGCCCAAGCCATGTAATGACGAAAAAGAAGAAGACATATGTTTTCAAAAATGTACAAAATCAAACATCGGGCTGTGATTGAATTGTTTAAAAACAAAAGGTCTAGGCCCAATGGACAGAAAAATTGTAATGAGTTAGAAGCGTCTTCATAAAAACGATCTGTAATTAGGCACTCGAGTTTAAAAGTGTTCGTACGAGAATTGAAGGTGATTTCCGCAGGGAACACCCAAAAAGTCTAACTCCAGATGCGGCACCTACCTTAATAAAATTTGTTGTACCGAGGTCTTGAGTTAAAATAAAATACAAACATTCGTGTGAGGTGCCTGTAATCTCAGCAACGTCATCTACTCTCTATCTCCGGTCTTCCAACACTGTGTACAAAATGTTTTTAATGATATCTGGAGTTATCCCAGAGAAACAAACAACAGAGACGTAAACAAACAGCGACAGACAAATAATGAACCGTACATGTGACGTGTCTCCGCATAAAACGAAGAAGACGATGAAATTAATAAAAATACTTTTTATCAAGTCAAACGTTAGATATACAAGAAAAACAAAAAACACTTGTGTAGCTTCTTTATAAAATTGGCCTACACACAGACGAAAGTTTGTTTTCATAGAATTCGTGTAAATAAAGCAAAATCTCTCGTCTGTGGCGGGAATCCAATCCGGTCACAACTGTCAAGCACGGCTAAATTGTGTACCTTTAAATGTGCTCTTAAATTTATCCACATTATGTTAATTTGGTGTGTTCCATTGCCACATGGTGGACTATTTGTAAACGGCGCGGACACAATGCTGCCTACAGGACAGAGCAACGTATGAACGTTGCAGGCGATTGCTATAAATGTAGAGAAACTTCAAGTTAACCTTAATCACATATTCAGTATATCATATCATAATCTTACAATTAGCTGAATGTTTTTCAATACTTCGTACAGAGACAGATTATTTATTGCAAATTCAAAGTACGTAACAAGCCAAGTACAATTTTATAGAACAATTACCGTCAAATTTAAGTATCGAGAATCCGTTTTGCAATAAACAAAAATTACAAATTGTTATTGATTAATCGAACGCCTAAAATTCTACAAGGTTCTTCCCACACTTCTTTATGGGTCTGAGAATTGGACTTTACTGAAAGGTCAGGCCAGTCGCATCCAAGCGGCTGAAATGAGATTTATCAGGCACGTGCCAGGGTATACTCTCCACGATAATAGAAGAAAGACAGGTATACGGCAGGAATTGAATATTATGAGTATACTCGACAGGATCGCCCAGTATCGGCTGAATTGGTGGGAACATCTTTGCCGAATGGATGACTGTGGCATCCTCAAACAACTCTGGAACTATAAGCCGAGGGGACGGAAAGGTGTGGGACGTCCGAAGAAGCGCTGGAGTGACCAGCTTTAATCTTTTCCTATTTGAGACCTGAACAAACCATTTTTGGTTTAATCCGTGAAGATGATGATGATGATTGATTAATCGACTATTCGTCACCTTTTGTTATCTGCGTACGATTTTTTTTAAATGTCTACGGCGATAAAAATATAGTAATATTAAATTACGTGTTAAAATATCACTTGAACAAACGATAGTTTTAAAGCTCACGGACCAAATTCACTGGAGTACTATAATAATTAGTCCTTTGGTACTATAAAAATAGATATACGTTCTAAATATTTACAGTAGTAGTCTATTGAGTAAAATGTATATAACACTTGTAAAATTTATGTACGTGACACTTGTAAAATATAATGAGTCATTCAGTCTTGTGAATGGAAGTGTAAAAAATGGAAAGGTTTCAGACCAGGGTGTTGCGTGCCATAACCAACGCACCGTGGTTCATCAGCAACAAAGACATCTATAGAGACCTGACCTACCTACCCATTAGTCAGTGAAACCATTGCGATGTTCAGCGAAAGATATTAACAAACAAAAATGTTAAAATATGTGAAACGGCTTAAAGAGCACACGAATCCTTTAGCCAAAAATCTGCTAGACAACAGTCTACAGACAAGACGTCTAAACATAACATTTCCTCTGGACTTACCTAAACTCTAACACTATAAATATATTATACATAATCTGTTATTTTTAAATACTCATATAGAGAAATAGTCAATGGACTAGTTCTCTTCATGCCATGTATTCTGTAAACAATTACGCTTGTTGTTATTAACAGATTGCATAAATAAACGTAAAAAAACGAATAAGCTCACTACTAAGCTAATAAGTTAAGTCAGTAATAAGCTAACTCCACACTCGCTCACTATGTTGAACAAAATACATTATTTATTATTACATAAAATAAAATCAATAAATTTAAAAATTTTAAATTTACTTAATTAAAGTTGTGAATAACGTTCTTCGAATGTATGATTTTTAGCGTTAATCCAGAAACACCAGAAGGAGGTTACCATACGTAACATATAATTATGCAAGTTCCCATATTATCTGTTGATCTATATCTAACACTTTTCACAAATGCATATATGTATATAACAATGTGGCAAGGTTTTCTGCAAGCACAACTTAAAACTTTTTAAAGGCAATCCAAAAAACTCCAAAAAGGCAATCCAAAAAGGGGTGTTGAAAAACTATAAATTTGTCAAATTATTAAAAGTATCAGTTTCGTAATTGGAATAAAATTCTTATACAGTACTTTGAATGAGCAACATAAACTTTACGATTTTCTAAAAATTTTGAATTTCGTTTTTGGCTGTTGGAGTCCCTAAAATTAAAAAAATTCAAAGTAAAGACTACTTTACTTTGCGTTGGTATTCATTTCAGTCTAATACCCCGCATGGATACTTAAGGTTGTTTTAAATTGTAATTCTTTGTTTCTAGGCCTTAGTGTCCTAGAGTTTTGAAATATCCAAATCTAGACTCTTTCTTTAGTTTTTTGGTAAAATTCTCATTACTTTGATACCTGTGATGGATCTGTACAATTGTTATAAACTTCTGACTCACCTTTCAGCTCTGGTGTCCCAGAATTTTGAAATTTAGGAACCTCAACGCTACATTCAGATTTTCGATAAAATTATCTTTCATTTTTATTTTATATCTCACATGGACTTTTGCGGTTTTTTCACAATTTTGCCTCCGCTCGCTCTCTATTTTTACGGAGATGAATCTAAAAAGCAATAGAGGTATGTGAGATAAAAGTATGAAGACGGCTGCTAAGTTTTATGAAAATCGGTTGATACGTTAACAAGTTATCGTGAGACGACCCAGATAGGCAGAGAGACAAATACCAAACGGTTGAGATACAGCTGAGATTCACTTCACTCGTTCAATAAATAACATTAATAGGTACGCTATAATCACTTTGTTCATAAGTGTAGCACTAAATATTTACCACTCTAATACCTTAAAGGATTTGTATTGTGTCACTAAGCGGTCGACTGGAGAGGGTCGAGTTACATTCCCGGAAGTTTTCATATTTCATAAAAGTGGGATTAAATGCGCTTGCGAGTCCTTCTAGCAACTTGACACATAAAAGTATATCCGTTATAGATTATTACGCATCTACTGACAAATATAATAGACTGTATGTTTTCAGTATTCCAAGGAAGTGTGAATAAAGATGTTATTCGCTTCATCTCGTTAATTTATTCTCACAAAATTGTTTTATCTGTTACCATCTAATAATAATAATAATAATAATAATAATAATAATAATAATCATTATTATTATTATTAATTAATTATTATTATTATTATTATTATAAAGAAATCTATATAAATTAATGTAATATGTTTATTGTTAAAATATTTAAGTCGTCGTCATTGTCGTCGATATTATAACCATCATCATCGTCTTCATGTTGTTGTTGTTCTTATTCTTCTTCTTCTGCTGGTGCAGTTTATTTGCGAATGGCGCTACAGCTTGATTCACCTCTTCCAGAAGTACGGGTTCAATCTCTCTCTCTCGCAAGGTGCAACACGTAACATCCTTGTAGCATCATATTTGTTACGCTGTCTTTACATTGCGTCTTGGCTTTACTACTAATTGTTTTTCACCTGGTTGACCTCTACATACATTTTTTTGGGAGGGAGGGGGGTCTATACTTCGCCGTACGCAGTTTGTGATACCGTTGCAGACGCTTCAGTTTTATATGATCCTTTGGGTTATTTGAACAACTCATATTTACGTATGGTTGTATCGTAGCGTCAAAGTTCCTTCTTCGTTCATTAGTCCGCACCTGTGTATGATATCTGTTAGTGTTACTGTGACAAAATTATAACAAATTAAAGACGAGTCAACATACTTTCTCTTATACTGTCTGTCTTATATCCGTCAGTCCCCGGCCCAGACCGTTGACGGTTCTACTACATTCTAATACGTGACGTTATGTTATTAATTTTTATTTGTTTTTAGGCGTTTAATCATTAAAATCTACCTACTCTTTCGGATGCCGTGAAAGCATTACAATAAAAAGTGGCACTCGCAGGCGTAAAAATATCACAACAAAACTTTTCAGAACGCGCCTCATAGTACGAAGTCGTTTCGATGGCATCAAAAGGAGCCAGAAGATTTCGACTACGAGGCATAAGTCTTGTAAAAAATAGTGTAAAAAATATTGTAAAAATAAAATCAGGCGGCCTGCAGTAACACAAGTTATTTATTTAGAGGACATAGCCAGTAGAATAGGCTTGAGAATTTCTGCAGAAAAAAAACAAATTTCTCACAAACATTAAAAACGCGTCAAAATTCCTGGTAACAGATATTGGTCGAATAGAGAGGGTTCGAAAATTTAAGTATTTAGGAGAGATAATGCAAGAGAATGGCTTGGAAAAATCTGCTATAGAAGAAAGGATTCATAAGATGGAAAGGGGATGTGGTATAACTAAAGATATTTACAATAAAAAGTGCATATCTAAAAATGCGAAAATAAGGCATTACAGTACAGTAGTAAAGCCAGAATGCCTATATGCAAGTGAATGTCTAGCATTGAATTATAATTTAGACAAACTAGAATTATTGGGAAGACGAATTGTTAGGAAAATATTAGGCCCACAAAAAAACTTCAGAAAGTTGGAAATTAAGAAGTAATGATGAAATATATCAAAGTATAGAAAATATAACAGAAACAATGGGAAAAAGAAGACTATTATTTTTGGACATTTATATAGAATGGACGACAATAGGTTGAAAAAGCAAATTTTCAAATATTTGTGGGGGAAGAAGTCAACATCAAGTTGGATTAAAGAAGTCCAAAAGAGTTTATAAAAAAATAATATACGCGCAGAAGAAACAATTGAAGGAGAAGTTTTTCGTCCAAAAGTGTTAAAAATGGAGGGAGTCCAGGGTAGAAGAGAGAAAAACGCAGGTTCAAAGTGGACTGAAGACAGGAAGAAGAGACGGAGTGAGAAGATGAAAGAATATTGGAAAAAAAGAAAAGAACAAAGAGTAAAGAATTGAAATTGACATGTGGTCCTTAGACGGCCGATACGAAACAAAACAAAAAATCAGGCGGCGATGCAAGGATGAAGTCATACCGGAATGATTGTACCATATAAAGCGATTTGAATGGTTATAAACAATGAACCCTCTATTTAAATTTGTATAAATCTATAAATTGAAAAAGTAGCGTAGAGAAGTCACGCTTTAAAAAAATCGATAAAAAACAACATAAGTGTAATCAAAATTTTAAGATTGTTATAACAACACTTATTATCAACACATGATAAGTGAAACAAAAGTTTAATATTAAAACTCTCTCTCTCTCTCTCTCTCTCTCTCTCTCTCTCTCTCTCTCTCTCTCTCTCTCTCTCTCTCTCTCTCTCTCTCTCTCTCTCTCTCTCTCTCACACACACACACACACACACACATTACTTCACACGCTTTAATTGCACATTGCTTACTGTCCTTGACGTCAATTGTTACATTAATGTAATAAATCACTTTTTTTTCAGAACTCAATATGCCCCATTCTGGAAAATGTTTTCGAGGAGCGGCCTTATTAAGTGGCTTTAATTAAGTCAATATTATGTATACGTATTTTCGTTTATCAGCTGTTGTTTCAGACAACAGAGATTTGTACGAAGAAAAATGAGATTACAAAAAATAAATGGACATTACTAAGGATTTAAATAAGCATTTTAAAAATAAGCGTATATTTTCATGTCTAAGAATGTTTGTTAAGTAACTGGAAGAACAGTAGAGTTTAAAAGAGTGTTTATAAAATATAGCCTTACAAGGGAGAGAAAATTGAGAGGGAGAAAGGGGGAGAGAGAGAGGGAGTGGGTGTGCGTGCACGTTAGGTCGAGTAATAGCAATATGATTAAATACAAATTAATACGCAGTAAAGAGACAATACGGTATCGCAAATTGCATTTCCCGGTAATGTCATTGTTTAACATGCTCCAAGTACAATACAAAACGATGAAAACTCTGCGGCAGAACTGAAGAAAAGCCAAATGATAACAATACCGGTAATCGCATTGCGCCGTTTCATTGGCTCTTTTTATTACATTAATTGAACGGGAACTAATTTCAGTGCTTTTTGCTCTAGTTCACGGTATTACGGGCTCTTTAATTACTTGTGTTACCGTGCTGTCAGGATCAAACGTCTATGAGAGCGCTCCCCTCTGTCCTCTCCAATTAACAATGCTTTAGTTCTGATAAGAAAACTACAGTGTGACTTTTTTAAAATAAACATTTTAAATACAAATTTATTAACTAAGTAAATATTAAAATTATTTTTTTGTCATTGAATGAATAGTGTTATCAATGAATCGATGAACTTCAATTCAAAAGTCAGCATTTTTACTTCCATGTTCCATAAGGAAATGGAAGTATGGTCATGGCGAAAAAAATCGTGTTCGAGATAATGGCAGATTCTGATTGTAAAAAACATGAAACAAGTCATTTTTCGAAAAGTGTGTGTGTGTATGTCTGTCTATATATCTGTAGAATTTTTCTATGGCAAACGATAACTGCCGCAAATTCAAACAGAATCAAATAATGTTTTGCATACAGTTTTGAATTGTAGAGGACTCGAGGCCTATTGATTTTGGTGAAGATCGGTTAAGGGAAAGGGGTAGTTTACCTGCAACCTTTTACGTTTTAACAAGAGTAAAGTGCTTAATTTTGATAAATAAAGTATCCTTAAAAGAAGGTCATAATAATCCACTGTAGAAAGGTAGATGAAATATCTATAAATGAAAAGGGTAGTTGAAGGGGAAGGGGGTAATTTTCTATAAATTAAAATGGAAAATGGTAGTTGATGAGGGAGGAGATAATTTTTATAAGTTTTATATGTGTACTACGTTATTGACAACAAAGAAGTAGTTTCTATGGAAACATTTTATTTCACTTTGACAAAATTCTATATTTTTTTAGGAATTATCGAACCGAATTCATGTGAATGATTGGAACTGTATGAGTACCCGCAATACATTTCGATGTTTTTAATATGCGATTGTATCGATATATTACGGTGTGGAAAAGAAGAAGTGTACTAATTTTAAATTGCCCTATTTCTTAATGTAAAGCAAAAATACGTGTTGTTTTCATTTGGTAGTTAGGTAATAATGGTTTTTTGGGTTTTTAGTTTACTGCTAAAATAAATAAAAGCTGTGGTTGAGAAAACATAACATTAAACGTGTTATAACAGAGTATAACAATGCGTATAACAGAGTAACACTTAAAATAAAGAACCTAACGTTTTTAAGTTTACAAATTGGAAAAAACTACAGCAAATACAAAATGAAAAATACAAATATTTATGGTTAATGAAAAAACAAAAAAAAAACTGTATTCAGGAATGACAACATATGCTCTACATGTACATAATGGATGTTTGTTTTTTGTGAGTCACAAAACGAGTACTTGTCGGAAAACGATTTTTACCAAAAAAAACGAGTTCTGCCACAAAAAAGTGACATGTAGACCTATAATAATAGGCAAGGGGTTGACCCTTGGGCCACTCCCGCCTTACTTCGAGTTGGGTTTTTCGTAGTTTTAGAAAATAAATAGTTTTACATTACACACGTATTGGTTTCCATGTATAATTTCAGTTTTCGTGTTAACCTAACATAATCAATTTTTGGTGTCACAGCCACGACCCGGTGATAAATTACTACTACAGTCATTTTCCATTAAAAAATGACAAACGAAATCAATTGCCAACTATTTTGCAACATAAAAAATTAAAATTTGTATAATTCTTTCACTACATAAAATTATGTGCGAAATTCACTACATATCGAATCCCAAAAATCGCATTTCGAAATAACTGCGGGTACGCATTAAGGCAGTACCAAATGATTTTATATATAATCTGAGAACATGGAAGTCATGTATGGTTCTCCATACCGATTTTTTAGTATAGCAATAAGCACACACAAACACTAATGTATATTTAGATTAGTTTCTTGAAAATTGTAGTTGTTTGTTCGTGGATGTTACAGACAAATAAGAAATACAGTGTTCCAAATAAGAAATAAGAAATTGGATCTCCAAAGCCAGTGAAACTGGTTAAATTTTGTATCAATATTATTTAAATTTTTGATCAACCTAACGTTTATTAAAATACTGCACATTATTTGTGGGAAAAAAATCCCATTTTTACAGTTTCAAAGCTATATTAGGTCAGTGGCGCATTCTGTCTTGTGCTTAGTAAACCACGTAGTCCTTTGAAGTTTTAATGATCGCAACTGTTCCAATAGACGTTTACGTGTTCTCAAACTGTGGCCGAATTTTGAAAAACCCTTACTGGTACATGAATTGTAAATTATAATATGTCACTTCCTGTCATAGGACATCAATGCTTTTTTTATTCTGTTACGTTATTAGCGATGTAACCGCGTGTCTTAATTGAATTAAAATATTAACAAATCAATTTACAAATAATGAGATCAACAATTAACAGAAGATTAACAAATAATGACATCAATTTACTTCTGTTTTAGTGCGAAGAGCGCTCACTTCGAATGTATAATTTGTCCAAACGATTTCTTTCACTTTTACACTTGAGCGTAAAAAAAGTATCTTATCGTATGACAACTTAGAACCGTTTATGAAACTGTCCTCTTCAATACATACTTCTTATATTCGCGACAACCGATTTCAATAAATTTCAGGGTTGTTTCTTCGCACTAGAGAATTTCCATTTCTTAACTGTTTGTACATAATCGTAGCTTATGAAAAATATTTTTTACTTTCAAAAAAAGGTAACTGCGTCTTGTTCACTTTCTAAGTGGCTGCACTAACCGAAAGAAATGTATTTTACCCCCGGTACCAACAGTAGTGTGATTTTCTTTCAGGCAAAACAAATAGCTAAGTAATGGTAGGCGTCGAAACACACCGCACAAACTATTTGACTGAAGTTGTATTTAGGTCTAGCTTTTACTTTATAGAGTCAAAGGGGGAGGGCTGGCGTTTTTGTGTGTTAGTAACCAACCTAAAATAAATAACCTAAAATGTTAATAAACAACTTTTTCTATTGTAATGTATTAATACTGAAATTAAGTGCCCTCACACATGTAATATTGTGTAATTGTAACTTGCTGTAGACGTTGGTAGAAACTCGATTAGTAAACTCGATAAAATAACGTTAATTATGACATTCATAGACAATTATGTATTGAATAGATTTTTCCCCGGAGGCTTGCGCTTTGTGGATATTGGTGTGTCAAGCTCGGGATGCCTAACTGGACTCTTACTTTGCTTCAACTTGTCTTCGGTAAGGTCCCTTAGTTTAATCTAGCCTGTCGGTCTCTCTTGGCATAACCCTTACTTTTCCGACCCACGATGCTGTTAGAGTATTCGAAAGCTAGGGGTTTTTATTTTCTTCTCTTAGTCTTGATTTTAAAATAAGAGAAGGAGCCAAGCGGTCTCGAAGGAGCCAACAGAAAATTTTCCAACAGCAGAGAGGTCAGAAGATCCTAGGAGTTGGGTCTTCGAATGAAACCCAGAGCACGTGCAGATGCTTCAAGGTGAGGCTTAGCCTCCCCATGGGTCTCACCTCGCGCAGCGCTCGAGATGTGACCGGGGGAATTATATGTTTTTGGAAAGTTTTATAAAGCCTCGGAAGTGTTTTTAAATGAATAATCTAAGTTCACAATGTATATAAGGCTTCTAAAACTGGAACAGTTGTCTACTCCATGATGGAGGAAGAAGAAGCCAGATTTAGTTTCGACAGGACAGTGGTGTAATAGGAGAGCACATAGCACACGTAATATTGGGGCTCGGTTTAAGGGAGCTACTAATTCGCTCCATAGCAAGAAATGAAGCTGCCAAAACAAATGTAAAGTTAAAAATATTTATAAATATAGACAGGATTGATTTTTAATTTTCCTTCACACAGTGTTGGTATCTTCATGTCTGGTTTAATGTGGAGAGAGGTTACCTTTTCAAAGTTTTCGCGTGGGCACATTGATTCCTAAATTACCAGTGAAGAGTAACGTCTTCAGAACTACTTTTACCATACCTTTACTTTTCCAATTAATAAAACCGATAAGATAAAACCGATAGTCCTTAGTTTAGCAAGATGCACAATATGATTGGTTCATATCACGGCACGCTTTATTTGAAAAGACAATGCTGGTACCATTTTGTCTCCAGATACTCGATTAAAAATAATTTTGATGACTAGAAATTTAGGTTAGTACGCTTAGAATGTCACAGAAATTATGAACTGAATACAGATTTAATTTAAATACATTTAAATGTATTAAAGAAGTAGATAAATAATTGCTAAGGTATTAAGAAATATCTGTTTACATGTTTACTTGATGTCACGTGATTGCTTCTCTGTCCCGACAACGAATGGGGCTCATTACTTGTAAATAAGTAAAATACCTCTCATCTGCCCATGAGCCCATGGGAATTCAGCTGCGAAAGCAGTCAGTTTCTGAAGACGTTATATTCAATTTTAAAGGCGCTATTCTATAACATCTACGTACCATATCATAAAACTCAAGTAAACTGTTTAATTTTACATCGTTACCATATTTCACTGCCTATTTGTAGAATTCACACGATGTGATCAGTCATTCATCCTAGCATTCATCCTAGTTGTCGTGGTAAAAAAAAAATACATGCATTTTTGTTCGTAGTAATAATGGAATATTTCTGTCTAATACTGTGAGCTTGCAAATGAAAATTATTCACCACTTTTATCCACTTCCCTTAAAACGGAAGAAGAAGTTTTTCTAAAATCAAGACCTGTCAACATTATTTATCTTTCTGAGTCCAAATAAACAGCCGTCGATCAGATTGAAGACGTTCAACAGCGTCGTTATCATTTCACTTAATAATTGATTTAAAATAATTAAATACGACTAAGTGTAAATAATTTAATGAATAATTATATGAAAAAATAAATGTAACTTCTTAATAAAAACTTGTTTTCTTTTACGAAACCTGCATTCCAGTTGAACACCCGTGTTTCGTTTAATTCTCGTATTGTATTTGTTCACGAAAATTTTGGGCATAAAAGGTATGGCAATAATAAGAGAAATATGGTTCGTTGTCATATCATACGCGAACGACTGCATATGAGTCAGCGATCTTATATTTTGATTTTGTAAACAGATAAATCTTAAATCGTAAACAGGTAATAAATTACCAGATTATTAATGTAGAATGCTTGGAAGGACATGGAATCTATATTTTGAAGATCTTAATGTTCTCTGTGTGGCTAAGGATGAATGGTAGCCATAATATATTTTGGGCTGAAACCAAAACATAAAGTAGCTTCAACGCAGTGGGTATAACGAAAGGCGTGAAGTGTTAATCTGGTTCGTGAATAACTTATAAGACTGCGCGGTAAGTAATTGGCGATGGTGTGTTCGACAGTCATCAGAGGGCGCGCTGGCGTGTTTGACACAATCAGGGCGCTAATGAATAACTCTATCTTAGGGGTGTGGCGGCCACGCCCAAACAATCTCCACCCAGCTGATTGATAGATTGACTCCGTTACTAATAACTGTCGATACGTTTTGCTGTCAATATTTCTTGTTTTCCTACGATGTGGATTGTTAGCGTTTAATTTATCGTTTGCCGGCGGGTCGGGCTGACAAAATAAAATCGAAAAGTAACACGATCGACGTTATCGCCAATCTCGAAGTTCAATAGCATCGTTCCTGTTCCTTTGAATAATAACACGAGCCACAGACATCAGTTTACCGATGAGGCCGATCAGATAAAAATATTTAAATTCTCAAACTCAATGTGATTGCAATGCGACTTCAGTAATAATATTTTAAGGGTAATGGACAAGGTGTGTAACTTGGAATAGAACAATTTGTTCTCTTAATGTTTTAAAATTTTTGTCTCTAAACAATTTTTTCTTTTATCTATATAGAAAAACTATATAGATAAAAGTGCTTACAATCCAAAGAATTTTCTCATAAAAAACAGTTTTTCATGGGACAGTTTGAAAGCAGGAGGACCGTGCCAAATTACGTGGCTATTCAATAAAACACTCCTCATCGCATTGCATCTGTAACAGTAATAATTTACAGATGAAATTTTTAATTGCAATTTTAGATTCAATTTTACGGTAATTGCAATTTTTATTGTAATAAATATATCTACTTACGTATTTTTACACCGTATTGAAGTGGACTGTAATGTTCTTAAAGAAGTCTATAAAACTTTGTTCTATAGACGTTTTATTGTTGCAAACCGGACGACTAACAAAGAAATAAATATATACATTTAACAAACCTTTGTACCTTTTTTTAGAAGAAACAAATTGTGATTAGCCTAGATTACGTTTGCATTGTCGCCTGCTCCTTGGGATTTGTTTTCGTTTTTTACCAAAAACCTACCAAGTATTATTTAAATAAAAGTACTAAAACAGATTCTTTAAATGTAATAAATAACCACGTGGTTTAATTCTACAGCAAACTTTTTTTTAGTCCTGATAATTGTTTCACCAGTTCCGGCAGTAATATTTATTATATTATAAATTTATTATATAAAAAAAATAAATAAATTATATAAATAAAAATTTATACTTTACAAAAATTTATAAATATATTTTTATAAATTTATTATATATGTGCACACATACACTCACATATTCATTTATTATTAATTTAATATTTATAAATTTGATTTTAATTTCATATTCATTAAATTTGAATATTATTAAAATCTAGGATTTTGTTGTCCATGACGTGTCCGTTACTTAACTAAATATAATTAATTCACTACCGAAGTTATTTATGGGTAAAACATAAAAGTTTTACCTTAGAGCCTGAACCGGTTTTCGCTTTTAAAAAGCTTCTTCAGAGGCTGCCGTTGGAAGCACTGTCCGTCTTGTTCTTGGCGACGGTTCTTCAATGTATCACAAAGGCGCTAATGTATCACAAAGTACAGTGAACACACAAATGCACTACACTCCACTACAGAATCCGCCTTTGCAAACCACCTCATTGAAGCAAACCACACATACAAAAACATCGACAATAACACGGACATTCTACACGTACACACAAAAGGGCGAAAACTAGACACTCTAGAACAATTGGAAATATACAAACACGAAAACACATAAAAACCACATCCTAAACGAACAGACACAATTCAAATCACAAGCATTATTCGAACATATCACACCCCACATACACATCGATCTTTCAAAAGTCGATACCGTCGCAAAGAACAAGACGGGCAGTGCTCCCAACGGCAGCCTCTAAAGAAGCTTTTTAAAAGCGAAAACCGGTTCAGGCTATAAGGTAAAACTTTTATGTTTTTACCCGTAAAAAACTTTGTGTTCCGAGTCGGTAGTGAATTAATTATATTTAATTATTAAAATGTTCTTCCAAGTGCCATGTTACCATTCGATCAGTATAAAAGAAATTCACTACATTCCCTTTATTTTTTCAAAATAAAATTTTGTCGCTACGATACTTATTTCTTACAAGGTCTACTACAAGG
Organism: Magicicada septendecula; assembly: GCA_034769895.1. Classification (NCBI taxonomy): domain Eukaryota; kingdom Metazoa; phylum Arthropoda; class Insecta; order Hemiptera; family Cicadidae; genus Magicicada; species Magicicada septendecula. The sequence continues at coordinate 1,272,352,116 of CM068367.1, forward strand.
TCTGGACCTTGTAGCTCCCGATCGTTATTACCGAACTCAAAACCAACGACAAGATTATCGCACTAAAGTTTTTAATTTATTGTCTTGCCAATAATGAACAGTTCAACAGAATTAAATTAATTTAAAAAAAAGTGAAGACAGGTTGTTAATGAAAGATACCACTGAAGATCTGATAGGTGTGAAGTGTAATACTCATCTGAGACAAAGCAGACCTCATAAATTTTGTAATAACGATTTTGGATGAACCACTATTGGAATGTCATGTCAATTTCTTAATTACTTGTTATAGTTACAAAATTATAGTTAAAATAGTTAGTTATTAAAGTTATTCAAAAGTTAGTTAGTTATGTAAAGCTAAAAGTATAATTAAATTATTTCAAGATAATCCCCCTCTAAAAAGAAAGGAAAAATGGATCTGTTGGAAAATCTACCATATTTTTAGAAACAAAGTACGTCGGGATACAACATTAAAGTTTTACAAAGTTATGGCGGTCCTTGTACTGTCCTATGGGTGTGAATTGTGGGCAACAACCAAGAAACAAGACAGTGAAATACAGGCCTCGGAAGTGGCGTTCTTAAGAGGAGCTAAAAAGTGTTCTAAACTCGACCGTATAAAGAATGAGGCCATAAGAAAAGGGTTACAAGTTTTAACTTGAATGAAAAATTAAAAGATTACAAACAACGATGTAAAGAACATTTAGGAAGAATGTCAGATTCCATACTGGCCAAAGAAATCTGGAAATACAAACTTATAGGACACAGGTGTGTGGTAATTATTAGATCCATGAAGAGATGGATTGACCATAAAAAGATGTTTGAAGGCGGAACAGGCAGCACTTTGCCTATGCCGTGTTGTGAATATGATGATGACTTGTTTGTTATAGTTTTTGGCTTATATACGTAATTGTAAAATTAACAAGGTAAAACACGTCGAACACGTGAATTGTTTGGTTTATATCCAACGAGACTTGCGTTTACCTGAGTTACTTAATGCTAATATTTTAGTATAGGCAACGCCACCGTATTTGCTAACACGTGTGTTCTTTTTCTTTCGGTTTGATGCAGACTTATATGTACTGTATGAGAGAGTTATGTGTATACTGGAGTAGGTGTTAGGTTTCACTTCCAGTTGTTGTTATCAAAATATGCAAATTTTTATTGTAATAAATATACATACTTATCTGATTTTACACCGTATTGAAGTACGACACTCAACGTACTGTATGAAAGTACAATCTGAAAGTATTTTATTCCATTATGATACGAAAATTATAGCCTGCTAATGAAGTACTTTCACATTTCATATTATTTTATTTAAAACGATATGCATATGGTTAATTTGAGTTTTTTGTAGCGCATGTTCATTTGCACTTGAATGTTGCAAATATTCCTAGAGAATATTATTATTAATAAATTACTAGCCAGTATCGTAAATTCTGACGTGTTCACAGCGACTTTACAGCATAATATGAACTTGAACTAAACTTTCTCCTTCTGATCATTTTACCCCTCGAGTACCTCCTTTCTTTCAGCTCTTTGAAGCAAGTTTTTTCAGTTGTTTTTTTTTCTCACAATAACATAACAATAATGTTAAGTGACTTTTAAAATCAATGTGCGCAAACAAACAAAGCAATTTTAGATGCTTTTGTTGTGTGGTTTCTGTGTGTAGCTAATTATTCTTTAACCAGTTATTCCAAAATTCAACGTTTCCATAGCCCTGTGTTGATTGTAATTATCAACATAGCTTTTTATAACTAGGTATAAAGCGAAATTGTATAAATACAGTATTGCAAAGTAGTGTAGGCTTACTTTCGTTTTTGTATTCGCGGTTTCCGTATGGATTTCGCATTAGCGGTGAATTTTCTGAAATTAACCCCGTGCCCCGCGAATACGAGGAGATTACTGTAGACCTACACTCAGAAAAATAAATATTTTTATTTACTTTTTCATAAAAATACATAAATATTTTCTATTGACCAGCTTTCAAAAATTAAAAATTTAATTTTATGTAATGCATATTTCAAAACAAACGTTTCCAAGTAAAACTTAATTACATTTTCAAAGCATAGGCCTACATTTCACATACACACAGTATCATTTTACAATTATTGAATTACTTTGAGTATAAATTTTCTCTCGCATGCGCGCACAACTGTTTACGAATTCGTCGCATGACTTCTCAATTTCAGAAACGCTACAAGAGACCTTTCCGTTTAATATTGTTTTATTTAATATAAGTTAGCAGAAAAGAAAAAAATAAGTTGCACTCAACGTATAAACTTTTTATCGCTTTTTGATGGCGACTGTAAAACGCAGACGAGGCGTAGGGCCTTACGCACGCGAGGGTAGCGTCGATGTCGGAGGCACGCCCGGCTTTATACGATACGTGCCCCCCGCACGCAGTTCTATATCGTGTCCGTCCGCCTTACCCTCGGCGCACTTTATCATATTAGAAAGATGGCAGTAGCAGCGGCAGCGATGCAGATAGTGTGGCCGGCCGGCCTAGTGTACCTACTTAATTTAATATGAAGCAATTTGTCGGGGGAAAACTATACTACTTGTGTGTGTTGCGCGGCATAGTGGGAGCTCGAAACGTTTCTTCCATAATAATAGGACTTTTTCACTTACGCTTATCCAGCGCTACTAGTCATATACTTTATAGCTGCTCGCCGTACTGAAACATTGAAACTTGTGTTGTTATTTTCATCTCTGTGTTCGGTTTCTGTAAACTGGAGTCTTTCTTTAGGGGTTTCCACAAACAAACAACTTAAAAGAATAGATTTTAATTGAAATTTTCCTTAAGAAAAAGTACACATGCACATTCCGACACACACGCGTGCGCTTTATAGTTATGACTATTGTCACCACCACTAGTATGTGCATGCCCGCTGTTGAATTGATGCTTTCCCAGTCCAAGGAATTATCCAAGAAATTTTCCTGTCCTCTGTACACAGTATTACATTAAACCAAATAATCCCTCCGTCTTACAAAAGGGCGATAGTCGTGGACCCTTAATGATAGAACGTAAAAAGCACTGCCGGTAGGACGTAACGTCCTCTTTTGAGGACCACATTTGTCCTGCCAACAGGACCGTAAATATTTCAGTTGAGAAGAGCAGGAAGCTCTGAATCAGCATAAATAAGTTTGAAGTTGGTATGATTGTCCGTTGAGTAGTGGCGATCATGAGAGGAAAGGCTAAACCGAGTCTTTGTTTTCGCCATGTACTTTGTCGTTCCTAACAGTGCATGACAGCGCACAGAGTGTGCGCTTTTTGGCAGTGATTATGATACAACTAAGTTTTTATTATTTCGTATAATACATTGTTTCAAAATAAAGGAAAACGTTCCGTCATTTCTAACATTGAAAATATTACGCTCCAACTCGTCAAGTACTGCCATAAGGATGCGTCCTGCCGGAAGGACAGTTTCTATACTTGTCATAAGAGAGTTTCGTCCTGGTGAAAGGACACAAGGCTCTGTACAGATGTCCATCAGGAAGGGCTTCGCAGCAGGACGACTGCCTGTACGCTCCATGTCTCTTTCCCCCCTAATTTAGCAATATTCGTGATCACGGTAACGGTTCTGTACTGGAAAATATGGAGGATCTAAGCCCCTTCCCAGAAGCCTAAAGGTTCGTATTAAATTTTGGAATAGGCTTATATTTTGTTTATACTGTTTGTTATTAACGGCCTAATTACTGTCTTGTATTTGGTTATTTCCACCTATTACGATTTTATCACATTGTTCTTTATATTTAACTTTTATTCTACTCCTCTACCAAACTGGTCTATCCCAGAAGCTCTGACCACCGCTCTAGCTCTAGAACCACCGCTGAGTGACCATTTTCTCTTCAGGTCAAACTGAATTTAATTTCACTATTTTTTAGATATCATGTATTTAAGTTTGATTCCTAATCTATTTTATTGATTTATAAGTTATTTAATCCTATATTTGCAAGTATAAAATTGTTATAAAATTGGAAATATAAAATTGTTTTATAATTCATGTTTTATAAATTTATGCATGTACCGTCACAAATTAAAACAATACTTTCTTAACATACTAAAACTGGAATTTATAAATATTGGTTTTGTGATAACGTCTTAGCCTGGAGCATATATAGTGATGAATATACCTAATATAATTTGTCATTTTCAACATAATTAATCTTACGGCGGAGTATCGTTGTAATACTTATTTTTCTACAACTAAGTATTTCTTCAGCACCTTTCAGGTCGACTCGCTTTATTACACAATCTAATAATTACAATCAGTGGAACGAATGTTTTATTAAAGTGGAAGAGAACAATTGGGGACCGCGTATATACCAAACAACAGACTACCAATTGCAGCCTTGAGCTATCACCCTATTGGAAACTGATTTGTTAGCAGATCGAAGAGGAGATGTAGGGCCTAATGATGATGATCATCACGACGAGACGACAATGGCTGTGACAACGCCGTATTTTGTTACACACATTGTAGCTGCTTAGTTTACTGAAAATAAAACGAGAATTCAACGTTTTCTTAAATTAAAAAATCCTTCAGATAACCTTAAATACGTGCTTTTATTTACCAAACTTGAATCTGAATACTCGACTTGTTGTGATACCATAAGCACATTTATTGAATGGGTTTGCATCATATCTGCTCAAATCTAGAGTGTTATTAATCCTAATTATTTAAAATATTACTAAAATTTGAAACCTCGCAACTTCTCAGTTAAATTTAAAAGTTTTACCTCATTGCCTGTTATTCATTAACCCTATACATCAACATAGGCCAACTACTACATTTCTGTACTTAAATATTTTTATTATTTAACTTATTATGACGTGTATGAATAACTCCACTTTACTGCCATAACAGCCTTTAATGTTTTCTCACCCCATCTACTATTTTCCTCCACCACAATTAACTTCTTAATTATTTGTTTCTACCCTATTATTCTCAAATTTTCTGTCTGTAATTATCTGATCTAATTCTTTGTGGCGTCCTCCAATTGAATCGTCTTTCTTTATTTATATATGCGTACATGATCTAATCTTTTCACTTTTTATCACTAAAGCAATATCTTTCTTCTCAATACTTTATTTATCTGATGAACTATTCTTAGTCCATTTACACCTTCACTTATTTTTTGATTCGTTTATTGTCTCTGTAATTTACTTTAAACTTTTTCTTTATCTTTGTACAATACTACTGCTGCATATGTTACAACCCCCGTAATAAAATATATAAACTATCACAATCTGATTTGCTAAGTTCAATAATCAAAAAAGCATTTCTCCGTCCATAATGAACAATGCAGAACTGTCAACTTGAAAATCGTTAAAACAGAAAACGAAATATAAATGGGGTGCTGGAGAAGAGGTTTACGCCCTTGGGTGTGGTTGCCAGCGGGGAGTAATTAAGTCCTAACAAGTTGTGTATTAACACTAATCACCCCCTGATTTATGTGTACACTGTGCCAACAGTGATTCCTATCGCGTCACTGATTTTATTGTAGTCACCTACTTCTGTTGAGCACCAGACAACTACGACCGCCGAGTGCAAGTAACGTCAGCAAACAGTTCAGCTGTTAAATCATCGGTTGTTAAAGCAAAGCAGGCCACTAAACGAATAAGCAATTACAAAATCTAACCATGACAACAGTTTTCACGGTTGACAACCAGTTTTTATTGATTTCGTTACGAACGCCACTGAGGATGCCACATCACTGAACGAGCGAAACGTTTGGTGTTTATAAAAATACATAAATATTTTTATAATACATTTATAAAAACACATAAATATTGTAAAAAATATGTTTGTATTTTTATAATACATTAAATATTACTTATTTATGTAACAAAAATAATGTGAGTGAATATGAATAATATTATACAGATTTAATATATTATATATCTATGTATGTATATATCACATAAAACATTTATGTAGACTGTATGTACGGCTCTAAAGTGAACAAAATTTAATTTAATTTACTTCATGGTAATCTGAATTTTAATTTGAACATATAACAAAAGAACATTAATAGATTTAATATTGAAATGATATTCAATTTTTAAGTATATCATTATTAGACGGTAACCAAGCCACAGATTTAATTATCTTTTAATTTACCTTATTTCCGTCTTGTGACTTATTTTTCCTGTTGTAGGTTACTTTTGACGCGTTTCGGAGCTATTCAATGCTCCATCTTCAGAAAATCCGTTGCTTAGACTTCGTCACGTTAATATTAAAATTAAAATCTGGTATTGAAAACATATGCACAACACTAAAACATGTATACATTTACACAATGGTCATATATATGAAACTACATAGTTCGGGTGCACCCAACACTGTCACATGTTAGACTCACAAATATTTTATGTGCTTATTAATATTTTAACAAATGACGCATTCACACAACTGTCGCTGGATGAACTTTATTAACCGTTAGAGATGTATCGAGCATGTCTAATGTATTCTGTAACTTTTTTGATTAAGTTATATTAAACTGTGAGTGACATATATTTTTGAATTTTAAAGCAGGGTTGTTATTCTTACAATTTGATATTGTCTTGTCTGTTTTAAGGATGAGAAATCTTTGATGGGCGACAGAGACGATATGACCTCACCAGCCGATATGGACGTTGACTTACTGGAAGTAAAATCGACAGCCCAAGCATGTATTATGCATGCACTTCGCATTGTGAGTATGAGCTAGACGTAATGTATGCATAGCAATTAAGATTTAAACCAAAAGTTGAAAATATATTTGATTATTTATTTCTGCTGTATCTATCCGATTTAATTTTATATTACGGTTATTTTAATAGAAATCAACACAGGCTTAATACAGACAACAAATATCACGACTAACATTAATGAATAAGTAAAAGTAAGACTATTTTGCATGGAATTCAGACCATACTTTGTAAGTTATTCTCTTCCACATCACGCAGAGACAGTCAGCATACAAGTAATGGACTTCATTTTAACACCGTTTTTTGGTTCAGTACACGTTATTACATTGAACACCAACGTTTCTCACATACTACGATGTGGCATCCTCGGTGACTCATCGTAAAATGGTCGAAATATTTGGTGTTAAAAGTAATAAAAAGACGTGTGTTGAACCGAAAGACGGTGTTATTTTAATGAATACCACGAACGTTTACGAGCAAAATGACTTCATTTTGTACCCCAGAAGAAACCACTAAGTGGAGCGTTTGATATACAGGGAGGGTAGAGTTACCTAGCACTACGCTCCAGGGCGCCTACCATTATTACTCCAGGCTGTTATTGCTGATCAGAGTTTGAGTTGACCGTTCGGCCAAAAATGTGCTAATTTTTTACGTACTTAATTTATAATAAGTAAAAGACGAAAATAATCACAGTTAGTACCTTTTAAATAGCACTTGTACTTGGTAATTTCAGTAGTATTTTAACTTAGTAAACACAAATTGTGATGACTGTAAATTACCTTTTCGATTGTCATCTGTCCGTAAAGTTTAGTTGTTTATTAAATATCTGCAAACTACCAAGGACTCTGAAAAATACACAGCCTTTTTAATTTGTATTAATTAGATTTTTTCAATGATTTTACTTAATTCTATTACTTGAGGAGCTGAGTAATTTACGGATATAAAAAGATACAAACAAATAAAAATTCCAGTAGATATATGAAATATGTAATACAGCATTGAAAATAGAATTGAAATTAAAAAATCAACGTCTACAAAACTATGGCGATAATTAAATTATACGATATGGCTGCGAAACATGCACTTTGACAGGGAAACGAAAACGGAGAGTTAAATCTTTCAAATTGAAACATATCTCTCCTTACATATCTCTCTATATCTCTGTAATATCGTTCAAAAGTATCTCATGAGCAAACCGTTAAGAAAAACAGGTGCGCATCAAAACCGCATTATTTTTATTTTAATAAATTTATAATTGTAAATAGATCGTCTTGTTTTGTTTTTATTTGAGTTTTCTCTTGAATTAGTAAATTATTATTTTTGTTTATGTGAACATTAAGGTTTTTCCCAAATATTCATTTTCTGACCTTTTTGTGTGTTTTTAATTAACTTCATATTTTAAATTTCTCGAAATCTGTGATTATTATTTAGACAATGTGTGGCTAAATTAGATTTTTATATATTTGGTTTCAAAAATGCTTTGCGGTGTTGAAGTAATATATCGTGTAGTTTTTCCTTTGTCCGGCCTGTAATTAATTGAAATCTGGACATTCTATTTTGTATATTTCATTTTTATTGTGAATATTGGATTTAGTTTGAGGTTTTGATTAGAAGTAAATTAATTAATATTTTATATTAAAATTGAAACAAATTCTATTATTCGTTAGTTTTTCGTATTGAATTATTTTGATTATTTTTAATTCATTTACAACCTCGGAAGATGCTGAATCTATCAGTGAAACGTACGTCAGGATAATTAAAATAATATCACCGAATTGCAAAAGTAAAATAATTTGATAATCTATATATATAAAACTCAAAGCCTGAGGATTTCTTTGTACTGAATACAAATACAAATCTACACCGATACACCGATTGCCACCAAACTTTGCACAGGTAACGTTTGACACACGGCGAAAAATTTTGTCTAACTTGGAATTTGATATTCTGCCCGTTCACACGAGTTAGGCCCTTTTAATTATACCCCTTCGTTGACGCGTATAAAGATGTCAACACCATTGAGACCAGAATTAATTATCATAATAATAAGTAAATAAACAAAAGCTATTTAGGGGCATTGGAACTGTACCTTTATCCATTCCTACAGTACATTTACGATGTTTTATATAATATGCGATTGTATCGATATATTATGATATGGAAAAGAAGAAATGTAATAACTCTAAATTGTCCTATTTCTTAATGCAAAGCAAAAATACGTATTGTTTTCATTTGTGAGATTAGGTGACAACGGTTTTTGTTTTTTTGTCTGCAATAAATAAAAGCCATAGTTGAGGAAAACATAACGTTTAATGTTATATACAATGCTTATAACACAGTAACACTTAAAATAAAGAACCTAACGTTTTTGAATTAACGGGTACTTTGTAAATATAAATATATTAATAGTAATCAAGAATACTGTACTGCAAGAAACTCGTTGAGTTACTTGTAAAGAAATATGTGTGTGTGTGTGTGTGTGTGTGTGTGTGTGTGTGTGTGTGTGTGTGTGTGTGTGTGTGTGTGTGTGTGTGTGTGTGTGTGTGTGTGTGTGTGTGTGTGTGTGTGTGTGTGTGATATGTACAAGATATAAGATACTGTAACAAATTTAGAGTAAGTTTAAAAAAGTATGTTTTATTTGGTGAGCATTATTTATACAGCAAATTAATTTCATGACTTTCAACACAGTGAGTATTCTTCTCAAATCAAAATTCTGTATGGAATTCTGAAATCAGTCAAAGAGTCACGACCCATGAAATTCTAAACGTGAACGTCTTTCCGTGCTGTGACATTCGTTTAGGGAAAAAATTACAAGGCGACAAGGACAAAACAACGAAAAAATCCAAAGATGTTTGCGAGTTATTTTGAAAAGAGAGACGCAGCAGCGGCTGGCATAAAATGTGGCGGGGCTAAATGACCCACGTACTGCATTAAATAACTCTCGCTGTAATAACATGAGTATATTTACGTGGAGAGGACACGTTACATTAGGACCGAACGTTTGAGTTATTACGACAGCCAGCGTGTTACATAAACAATGCTAAAAGGGTAATATTTCGCTCCCAACGGTAATATTTCCCATAAGTAAATATTTTACGTGTAAACGATTTATTGTTATTTGCGAAATCGGTAAAGAGACTCTGAGAAAAGTATCAAATTGAAAATAACGTCTTTATAGTATTTTTGGGTTACCCAATGCGCTTACATCATGTCGAACGGTTTACTTGAGGATACTCTTGACATTTGGCATATATGTAAGTTGGCATGTATGCATTTTAGATGACAACATCATAAATGAAATATACAGCGCAAGAGTAACAAAAAACATAGTAACCTACAGTTCTGAGGTATGGCCTTAGAAATAAATCACGGAATATTAAGATCAATTTAAAAGAGATTTCTAAAGAAAAAAATACAAAAGATGTAGAATAGAAAGGTTAATAAACAGAGGAATAGAAGACATTTTGGCAACAGAACATTAAATTACAGAGAACATAAAAAATAAATAATAAATTTTGTACGAACACATGAATGAATGCCCAAAACAAGTGCGGCATTGGCTGCCCAAATATAGAGGAAACCTGACAAGAGGGAAGTTAGAGAAAAGGTACACTGGCAAAAAGTGAAGGAAACGGGTCTTGCGTAACGACGGAGATAAAGGAGAATGGAAAATGGAAACCGTCTATGATGATGACATACGTGTTTTCTAACGAAACCGTATTTAAAAGCTGTCGTCATATTTTGCATATTTAATGAAAAATAGTTTCAATAGTTTAACACTGTGCGCAACTAATCGTAAATGTTCAATAATAGAAACGTGAATGAAGTGAACATGATTTTATACGTGAATATTTGAAATGTTTCATAATTTCATTACATACATTTATAACCGCTTTGTCAACATGATATCTCTCAGAGGGCATTTAGATCATGTATATGAGACAAAGAATAAATTACAATAGAAGGTAAGGAAGCGAAAGTAAAATTACTTTGAACTTTGTAGAAGTTCAAAAACAAACATAAACAATTTCGTCTCATCACAATATGTGAGACAACAGACGGTTTGTGGAACTATTAACAAAACTTTAGAAAAGAAAACAAGAAACGGAATTAAGGTGATATTATATAAGTTATAGCCATCCTCGTTCTTTTATAGGGTCCGTAATAAAGGCACTGACATGAAAATATAAGCTTAATTGTATACAAGTTTCAAACAAGAAATTTATGAGATAAGTAAAAAATGTATACGAAGCGACACAAATAGAATCGGTGTAGTGCGGACTGAATAAAACACGAACTCTATAAAGGCTGAAGAACGAACTCTATGGGAATGAGAGACTGAAGTTTTGAAACAAAGAAGAGGAGATTTAATAAAGATCACGTATAAAATGATTTCGAATAGGTATCGTAACAGGTAATATCCTCAATAGAGAAAAAAGCAAAAGAGAAAATAGAACAGCTAACTGCCTTCACAGATTCGTCGTCTTGAAGTACACTACATATTGAGAGAGCTATAGGCCTACAGTTTACTTAGTTATTCGTTCCTTATACTCTTGTCTTCTGGAACGTAATTTAATGTATAGTTTACATTTCACATCATTCAGTGAGTAGATTAAAAACGGTTGCATTGATCGGGGAGAATTCAGTTCTCCAACAAACAATAAAAATTAATTGGAAATTCCACGAGTTTCTTGCAAGAACACGGTTTAGAGCTTACGAAGTACAACTCTGTGCGTGCACTAACCGAAATAAAACAAGAAATGACAGAAACGCGCCTGTTACGTGACACTCACAGGTGGGCGATCTTTTGTAATCGGGAAACCAATTATTTTTTTCACTAAGGCGCAATGTCTGGTTTTTCATATAATTGGCGGAATCCAAAACGGCTAAATTTCTACAAGAAAGACTAGAATGTAGGAATGGGGAATATTATATAAAACGTCTAGTTAATAATATAGAATTAGGGCAATTTTATACAAAAAATCGTCTTACGAAGACTAACTGCGACAGGTGATCACACAGTACTGGGTAATTCCTTACCTGCAGCCAATGCCTGGTGACATTCTGTTTTAAACGGTTCCGATGTATCGTTGGATTTACGGAGTTTTCGTACAATTCTGTAATCTGTGCCTTATAGAGCAAGAGCCGGCTTACGACATTTCAGTAGGCTTGATACTTTGTATAGAAATTCAACTTGACTTGCTAGAAACGGAGTGGGATGTCTGGTAACTTGCTACCGGTTCCCTTATCGCCCTCGAGGGCTTTAAGGGCTAAAAAATCTATATATATAAAACTCAAAGTCTGATGATTTATGTGTACTGGATACATATCCACACCTTTACACCGATTGCCACTAAATTTTGCACAGGTAACCTTTGACATAAGGCGAAAAACACTGTCTAACTTGGAATTTGATATTTTTCCTCGTTCGCCCTTTTAATTATGCCATTTCGTGGACGCGTATAAAGGTGTCAACAACACCATGGAGACCAGAATTAATTACCATAGTAACAAGTAAATAAACAAATGCTACTTAGCGGCATCGGAACTGTACCTTTATCCGTTCCTGCGGTTTTTAATGTTTTTAATATACGATTGTATCGATATATTTTGTAATTTTGTATACATTACGTCTATATATTTTGTAATTGTCTTACACTATTATAAAATTTATGTTTATACGTATTTCTGATGATGCAATGAATAAGTAATGAAATATATTAAATACTACTACTAAAAATGTCAAAAACACCATGGAGACCAGAATTAATTACCATAGTAACAAGTAAATAAACAAAAGCTATTTAGCGGCATCGGAACTGTAAATTTATCCATTCCTGCAGTACATTTTCGATGTTTTATATAATATGCGTTTGTATCGATATATTACGATGTTGAAAAGAAGAAGTGTACTAACCGTAAATTGTCCTATTACTTAATGCAAAGCGAAAATACGTGTTGTTTTCATTTGTGAGGTTAGGTAACAACGGTTTTTGGTTTAGTTTACTGCTGAAATAAATAAAAGCCATGGTTGTGGACAACATAACGTTTAATGTGTTATACAATGCTTCTAACACAGTAACACTTAAAATAAAGAATTTAGCGTTTTTGATTTAACAGGCACTTTATAAATATCTCCAAAGGCTTTATAAACGCGTACTTTTAAATCTCCAAAGGCTGTTGCACCAATATAATAATTTAGTACAAGTTAAAATAATACAAGTGTTGAAACAGCTTTGGAGAGAATTTGACTAATGAGTACAAAATTGTTATACGAACTGACAGAACGCCATATAGACATAGACAATAAAAATTATATTAAAATACTTATTAAAAGTCAAATCTTCGCGTGCGAAGCCACGGGTAACAGCTAGTTAATGAATAAACGAGAAAATTCAATTAACATTTAATACATTGTATCAGCTGAGAGTATACAATAGTCATTAGAGCAACGAGTTGTAATAATATTTAACGAAAATCCACGCTAATATTTTTAAATAATTTATTTATCTGTTGTTGCAGGATCAGTCTTCAGGGAACCTGGTGAACAATGAAGGGCCAGTAGTGAAGCCGCTCACCAACGGCGAGTTGAAAGCACAAGATTGAAGATCCACGCAAACACATTCAGTTCACGTGATCACATTCAGTAAACTGGCAACGGCTTATTAATGTAATAGTGTGTGTGTGCGCATGTGTAAGCCCACACAGTCAGGGTCACTACGTTACACAATATACCGTAGTGAATACCATTGTATTGTTTCATTATGTATTTACGTACAGTACATTCGCATCGTAACCAGTCAGTTACTTTTCTGTTTTGTACATACATCGTATATACGTACTCACTGTGTTGTTGTTGTTCATTGTTTCCGTTGTTTGTTGTAGCTTACCAGTATTTTTTGTTTAGCTTTGAGTTTAAATACAGGATGATATTTAAAAACAACAGTTGGAAGTCACAGAATGATAGATACAATTCCAAAAATAAGTAGAAGTACTTTACAAATATTACACATTCTTTATGTCCCGTGCTCGGTCTGCCGAAGGTTGGCGGTCACTCATGCGATGGCTTCTGTATCTTCTGCCAAACGAAAAAGCTTGTATGCGCTTTGAATGCCGGCCCACACACTCACGTTTGTTTAGGTAGGAGAGCTGTTTTCTTCCAATAAATACGACGACTACCGTTGATCCTTCCTTTCAATATTCATTGAAGAAGGAAATATTTCTCCTCTCTTAAGTCATGACCAATACAACCGTATTCCTGCTTTTAATGGTGTTTAGTAATTCGCTCTAAATACCTGATCTTTGAGGAGTTGGATGCCCTATCAACCTAAGATATCCGGATCACTCTTCTGAGAGCTCACATTTTAAAGGCCACCCACGTGTCTCGTTCTAATTATTTTGAGGGTGTAGACAAAAATCTTTCTACACTTCCAGGTGTTCGATGATAAACAAGGAAGTGGTGTTGGTGGTAATAAGAAACTCACGCCAGTTATTGCTTACTATCTACGCATGTTACAAATAAGCCACTAACGAGCTTGTACTCCTGCCTGCAGTTTTACCTAAAACTAGCAACCTAGTTACCTATTGTTGGCAACCTAGCTAATTGGTTGTAACCTAGCCCAAAACGCCATCTATATATCTGTACACGTATTTGGTTGATGTACTTTGTGTGTGTGAGTGTGGAGAGATGAAAATAAAGTTAGAAGGGAAGTGGGAGAGAACGTTTGTTTGAAAATAAACAAACTTGAGAATTGAGTTAGCAGACGAGGTTCAAGTTTATTTACCTTGGTTTGTTTCTTCGGAAATCGGTACGTACAAAACAAACCGAAATGTTAAATTAAAATTTTTCAAAATGGCGAATGATTAAAATTTTAATTTTAATTTCAATATAAATTTCAAAAATTTGTACGTATAAAACGTTCATATTACATACGGAATTATTCCTTTTATAACAATAACTTGTTTACGGAATTCGAACAAAACAATCACCCAGTTATTTTCATTTTTTTCCTAAATGAACAACCGATTGTAAATTTATTTTTTAGTGGTACAATAAACAATTATTTATATAATAATACACTACGTATGGAGAAATAAAATATACCAACAATTTTGAATATCTTGATGAAAACATATCCCGAAACGCCTCAGACAAAGAATCCTTTAAGATAAGTAAACTAAAATTAGCAAAGGAAAATTTAGGGCCTCAAGATAACCGAAAATGGGTGCAGGCACAGACCGGAAGAAGAGCGGTACTGTATTTCCCCCCACACTGCAATTCACATATCAAACGGATGCTCACATTACGCACCTTGTACAGAAGTAAAGACAGTCCGAGTAGACCATACCTATCCCTGTAGGCATGCCATGGTCAATATTTTAGAATATAAAAGCTAAATATAATGTTTATTTAAATTTATTTCATCTGGCATTTGGGAACCGGAAAAAATAATCCAGTTTCTCTAAATGTTTAAAACGCAGAAAAATGCAGGATGCTTATAAGCAAATAGGCCGACTCTCTAAGAATGTAATGTAATGAAATGAAATGTAACTTGATCATTTTTCATCCGAATTTCATAAGCAAGGTATCGTTTGATTACACATAAAAGGCAATTTTTGTATAATATGTTTAATGTATTTTCATGTATGATACAAAAATGTTTGTATAGTTACTGATTTTTGTAAAAATTTGGAATTAAATACTTCAGTCAGCTGCTATTTTGCAAAATTTTAAGATAACATTTTCGCTTGTTTTGTACTTATAAAAAAATGACAAACGTACGGTGTATAAACAAATTTCAGTTCTACATCTCATTTCCTGTGGCAATTATTAATTTAAAAGGACGCACATACAGATATAGAACTACAGAGGGAAAATGAAGCACTTTCCGGCATATGTTTACTGGACATTTTTCATATATTTTAATGAGTAGAATCATACCAAAAAATTTGGCATCAGGTTTTGGAAACATTCTGTAGAACATTCTCCAATTTAATATAAAAAATTATCATCAGTGTCATCATTTTTAGCAAGGATTAAACCAAATCCGGTCCTAAGCAGACAGATGGTCGCTTCAATGCTTTTTTCAGACGCCCCACACTTCTGCGTCCTTCGGCTTATAATTCAGTAGTTGCTTGTGGATGCGGCAGTCATCCATTCTTTAATATGTTCCAACCATTCTAGCCTATAATGGGCAATTCTATTGAGTATACTCGTAATATTAAGTTCTTGCCGTACATCGACATCTCTTTTGCTGTCTTCAAGAATATATCCTGCCACGTGCCTGAAAAACCTCATTTCGGCCGCTTGAATACGACTGACCTGGGATTTCGTTAAAAGTCCAACTCTCAGACCCACAGTGAAGTTTAAATCAGACAGAAAGAGATAGTCTGAAGATCAGCGATATAAAAAATATCAGGCAAATTATAACCTATGATTAGTTTCCTTTGTAGCTAAGTGGACTGTATCATGTACTTTGTTAATATATGTGTGTACGCTAATCTCTTCCTTGATTTACAAATTTACGTAAATGTATGAATCTGTACGTAATAAATTAAAAGAATGATTCACATAAACGTGTATGTCTGTTAGTAGCGTGATGAGGGTTCGTCTGTTTGTTAGTGTCTGTACTTCAGTTTTTGAAATTTATGTTTGGTTTTAAGTGGGGATTTCTGTTCATACAACAACACAGTGAAGAGTTATAAAGTCTTAATTTGAACAACTTACTTTAAATTGACCACACATTTATTTATACGTTAATTTATAAAGTTTGCGAACGAAACATTTCCTGACAAAGAAAATTATCAAGCTGCCATCTACTATAGAAATTATAAGAAAACAAACGTTTAGAAAAAACAATATTTAATAATATATAAAGTTTAAAGGCAATTCTTGATTAATTTTTTCTTTACTGTTATATCAATGACAATATTGATTTTGCAAGAAAATATTAAGCAGACGAATGAATAAAAACCTCTGGACCATATTGTCAACTGAATCGCAAAAAACAAAAGTAAATAAATAAAACCGCGTTAGAATATTTTCATAAAATTAATTAATTTCCATCGCCGTCGTCGCTTGTTTGTTTCAAACGAAGTTTTCCATTAAAGAACTTTCGCCGCACATTCGATGATAAATCGTATATTATATTATTATTTGTTTGTATTACTGAATATAATTACCGTAGCTTGTATTTACTCGATGCTGTTTGCCTTTGTGTATGGCCGCGATAATTGAAATTATAATTTAAATTAAACTATAATTGTTATTATTATTATTATTATTGATTTTGTTTTTTAATTGTATAGTTTCCAATGTTGGCCTATTTTGGGATATCGTGTAATGAATACAAATAATAGTCGAATAATAAAGTATTAAGTGTATTGGAAAAAATAATTATAATTTTTTTTCTTCTGTGTGTTGTTTACGTATTTTAGAGAATAAACTTTTCGTTCGTTTGTACTATATTACTACTACTATTACTCTACAACGTAACATTACTTACTTGTAATTATACTTCGTAGCTCATATCAGGTGTTGTTAAATTCATTAATTGAAGTAAGTTAAAAAAAAAGAACATAGGTATAGATAAATTAAGAGATGAAAAAATATATTTATAAAATTGTTAGTAAAAAAATATAATTTATTATTAATACTGTATAATATAAGAATTACTATGGTTATTATTATTATTATTATTATTACGATTACGATTATTATTAGCATATTGGATGTGTGAATGTTTAGAGGCATGTGGAATGTAAATTATTTTAAGAATGTAAAACGTAAAGTTTCTTCGTTGATTTTTGTTTCTGAAATGATTATTTTTTTGTTAAAATTTAAGACAATCAAAGGTAAAGAACATGTAAACGTTAAGTAATTTCATATTTTGTTTAAAGTAACCAAATTTGAAATAAACTTGTAATTTATTTTCAGACATGAAAGGGGTTCATGTTAAAAGTGGCAAGTCGTATAGAAAAAGTGTACATGGACTAAAAGCTCTACAGTGAATTATCAATAAAATGTCAGAAATTTGTAAGATTTAGACTAATATTTCACACGGCAGACACGTTTTCTATAGTAAAAAATGTTGTAGTTCATTGAGAGCACGTTCTTTTTAAATATTTTTCATAGAACCCTATTTTTGCTTTATCTTATCTATTTATTTAACACGTTCCTTCCGCATTTTAGTACATTCACTCAATTTTTTTTTTAAATTTATTCGGAATAATGTTGTCATTACATACTTATTTCTAAAGAAGTAAACTTTAATGTTAAAGTTACTTCAAATCTGATTTAGCAAATATAATCAACTGTATATGAAAATAAAATTTTAAAAATTAATTGGCTGTCAAAGGGAACTTCAAAATAATACAAATTTGATGGTTAATAATTAGGCATCGTTTAATTAAAAAAAAGATTTGACTGTAAAAACTGCTAAATTCAAAGTCAAAACAACCAAACTTAATTCAGTCCGACTTTCGGCGAAGAAGAAGAAAACATATTTTTAATAGAGAACTGACTGATAAAAATTGAAATAATAAATTATAATTATTTAAAGCTTTGTTATATCAAAGATGAATATGTGTAATAAATATGCGGTTTAATTTTTCAGCTATATAAAAATTTTAACTTTTTTTTCTTGAATTAAAACTGGATTAAAATCGATCCAAAACGTATAATGCAGAATGGTTGTTGTATTTTAAAGCTCTATTTGTATCACATGTTGAAAAAAAATTTTAATTAAGAAAGTTGTGTTAGTGGTTATAATCACAAACAGAATAATCACTGTTGCACACCACTATAAAAAATTATTCCGATTGGCGCTTTCAAGCTTCACAGCTCATCGTCAGATCGGAAATAAAAAAATTAAAAAAAATTTGCAGGTGTTTTTACGTAATTCTATTTTATTGGCAGAAGTAGGATTGATATACTTTCAAATTACACAACTACTCTCCTTTTTCCCAAAAGTTGGAGACTGGCGGTTTTGATCATCCACGCGTTGACTTAACTGCAAAATCGTCTCAGATTGTTTCAGAAATTTAAATAAAAAAATAAGGAATCAAGTGTTATGTTAACAAACGTTATTTGCCATTTTTATAAAGACCTTTTTTCGGGCGGAATTATAGTAATGAATTATTTTAGTAGCAAAAAGCAAGAAAGCACAATAGAAAAAAATACTTCTTAAAGCAAAATACAGTGTACACTGCTTTAGATTTCCTGTTTACAGGGTTTTTAACATGACTTGCCTAGTGGATAACTGGACCGAAAACTATTCTGTTAAACAATTCTCAAACAAAACGTGTACATAAACATATCACAATTAGATAAAACTTTATCTTTTTCACTATATTTTTCTTTCACTGTAAAGGAACTGTTGAATAATGTTATAAAAATATTCAGTTACTTATTATATTTACTGTTGTTAAGAGTTTATTATTATTATTATCAATATTATTTTCATTATTATAAGTAATATTACCATTATTATTATTATTATTAGTATTGATATAATCATAGTTATTATTACAGTCCTTATTACATTCATTGAAGTTACTGTTTTTACTACAGTGCTAAATATATATTGCTGTAAATATGCATGTCTTTATATGAATACCTGGTGCAGTTTTGTTGTACATACATCTTGTAAAATAAAATTATTTGTCCAAACTTACACATGTTATGATTTTGATCCTCATTCCTTGTAACGAGTACAGGCAGTAGTTGTTGTATGTGTATGAAATGTTTCTATGTGAACGACCAGCTCTTGAAATGCATATTCTCAATTTCAGTTACTTTACATCCAAGGATTGCAGGAGTCATGTTCTCTCGTTTTGTTGGCGTTATGTTTAAATTTTACGTACATATCCTTAATTTAGATATGTAGTTATTTGATGCAGAATATTTATTTGAATTATAGCAAATAATTATTGAATTAAACAATTAATTTATTAATATATAATTATTGACGTTAATTGATTTATAGCAACACATATGTGGAACTACAAATAGAACACTTAAAAATAAAACAAGGCGTGAGACAAAATTAAAATTCTACAAAACAATGGCTGTTTCAGTCCTATTATATGGCAGTGAATCCTGGATTAGAAAACAAAGAGATAAAAGCAACATACAATCAGCAGAGTTGAGATTTTTAAGAAGGGTTAAATGATGCACAAAAATTGATCATATAAGAAGTGAAGGTATACGGGAACAATTAAATAGGTATATGTGATTTAAATGAGAAAACCGAAGAATACAGTAGAGAATGGAAACAGCATTTAAGTCGCATGGATGAAGATGGAATACCAGTAATTGGAACAAGTACAATCCTTCTGGAAGAAGCGATGTTGAATGACCAAGAAAGAAATGAATCTGATAATGTGAATTAGGGAGAGGCGCATTGTCTAACCCTTGAAGACTCAGTAGTAAGGTTTGTAACTATAAGTTGCCAATCGATTTCTTTAAACGTAATTGAAAAGGGTAATTGGGAGAGTGGCTGCAAGATGAAGAAATTAGTTACGTCTCATAGTTAGTAATTTTAGGAACGTGAGTAAAATAAGTTTGGAATCGAAATAAGCAAATTTTTTGCAAAGTTCTAGAAACAAACAAGATTTATTTCTGAAATTATTTAAGAAAATTGTAACTTTATGGACGTAAAATAGTGTCGTGTGAAATTAAAATTACAAGGTTGTTGAAGGCTTGAATCAAGAGTTAACAAAATTCCAAAATAGCGTCAGGAGAGAAGCTATTATAGGTTCTGTTTCTACAGCTTGATTAGTCTATTGTTAGTTTTAGGAAGTAGCTTAATATACACACTTAATGGGTAACGATTTACCGAAAACAGCCGATAAATATGCAAATGCCGAGTCTTTGCAGTGACTATCAGTATTCTCTCTTTTATCAATTTCTCCTACTACTGTGTTTCTCAGTTAGGTCAGATTAGCACCTCACAGTATTTAGAGTATACTCGCAGGGAGTATGCAGAGATTATGCAGATCATGAATGTGTATAATCGGAAAGGAATAACATTTCAGGTTAAAAAAACTTTTTATTACCATCAACACAGTTAATAAAGACAAGTACACATGTTTAAATAGATTGTATCCTCTGTCAATTTTCATTAAGTTTTATGATTTCGACTATCTTGAAAATAAGTGTTGGCTCTAGGAGCTGTGGGTTTTCTGGACTTGCAAACCCTTTGCTAATACCATTTTTTTGTTTCAGGTTAAAAAAGAAGAAACATGCCAGTAATATTAAGTAAACCACTACAGAGCTCTCAGAATGAATACAATACTATGCACAGACTAGACAAAATATGTTTACAGATTTAAAAAATGAAACTATTACTTTGACACACTTTAAGAATACCTGAAGAGAGCAATATTAAGAATATTTGGATACATTAAAAGCCTACAAAGTTGGAAAATGTAGCTTATAACACATTCAGTTATAAAAACTATAAATTTGATGCACTCCATAAAAATATTACTTTGATATCACATTAACTTGTTTTGATCTACGAAAAAATAAAAGTAAATTATCAATACTTATTTACTGCTTGGAACGAAAATAGTTTTGTTACTACTAGACATTACACTAAAGTAACCAGTTACTGATTTAACAATGCATGTTATTTACGGCTCATGCAAATTTTAAATAAACTATACTATCAAAATAAATTTTAGAACTTTTTGAACAATTGTAATTTGTAAAGTTGTAAAAAGTTTGTAAACTTTGAACATTTATACGTATATGTAAATTTAGAATTTTCTTTGTAGAAAAATCTGTGTAACTTGTTTATGTAAATGTTTGCTGTTATTTAAGTTACTCTGAACGTGATTGTTTTACTCTTTCTGCTTTCGCTATATTTTTTAAACTTTCTCGTTTTTTATCGTGTATCTATTGGAATGCAGGCTTCCTTTATCAGAAACCTGATAATAATGTGTAGGTTGCGTCTAGTCGAGTTTTCAGCTGACTGAAATATAGCAGCGTTTTATGTAGACCCAATCAGGTACTAGGGCAAATACAGTAATTTAATTGATTAATTCTTCTTGATACGATACTTAAAATTCTTTAGGTTTTATACAGGTTTACACTGTGGTCTAAACAAGTCTTCTGAGTTTTACCCTGATAATTTGAAATCATTTGAAGGATACATACGATCATGTTCCAAACCGTATTCGGTAATAACATTGCCTCACTTTTACATTCATAAGGATTTAGGTTTCCATCGTGCAGAAGTAAAAGCATCCAGAATATAACCAAGAGACCGAGAGTCTTGTACTGACTATACCAAACTTTTTTACAGAGTTATTAGACGTAATTTGTGGGGAGGGGTTGGGTGGCAGTACTTGTAGAAAGGTGCTTTTCTGACCATATAGTGGAAGATATTCAAAGCTTATACAGGGATTACATTATAGTAATTGACAGTAATAGGAGATTACTAAGCCGATTTACGTAAATCAAGAAGTGAGACAGGTTCGTGGTTTATCCCAAATTTTGTCCAACTTTATTTTGATGATATTATCAAAATCTAGAAATTTTAAGTGTCTGGAGGAATTGTGCTTCACTGCTGGTTACTACACTGCTTTCCGCTAATGATAGGGTGGTACCTGCATCTATGCATCTAGTGAAGATGAGATAAAGAGTCTACAACATGTGATTCACTACATAAAAATTGTATTTTGACATTACGTCCAGTTATTTTGATCTACGAAAAAATGAAAATAAATTGTCAATATTTATTTACTGGTTGGAACGAAAACAGTTTTATCGCTTCTGGATATGACACTAGAGTAACCAGTTTCTGATTTTACAATAGGAGTTGCCTATTTATTTAAGGAGTTCCCTGTAGACAAGATGTCATACAGTGACCTAATGAACTGTAAATATTCCTCTGTGTTAACATAAATTGAAATAAATTATTGCTATGTAACAATAACGTAAATCAACAAAATTATTTCAGCTCTCGCAAACGTATTGACATATTTTTAGACAATTCCCCTGTCACAGTGTGGTTTGTCTCGGACAAGTGAAAAGTAAGCAAGAATAAAAGACAATAAACTACTACCATTGTTTGTCTTTTTGATAAAAGCAAATTTTTAATCAGGAAATACTGTGAGAAAAATCGTGAATGACCTGCTGAATTCACGAGAATTCTACAAAAGCTGCGGACTCCATAGACTGCAAAACTCGTGGAAGGACACACAAAAAATTAAATAGATATCAAACTTAAATAAAATTAAATTAGAATAAAATTAGAATAAATATCAAATTATAATAAAATTAAACACTGCTTCTTCGTAAAAGATAATACTGTGCCCTCAAAATTGAGATTACATACACTGTCACTTACGAGGTTGGAACACTTGCACGGAGTGACATTTGCCCTCCACATAATGGTATTTGGTGAGTCAGAAGTAAGACTGTGACACTTTCCCGGAACTAACATTAGTATCTTAAAACTGTTCAAAACGTATCCTATTTCAATTTTGGAAGGGTTGAATTCAGTGTTATAGTGCAATATTACTTTTATTTTATGAATTTGAAGAGACTTTTAGTCAACTTTGCGTCGTTTCCGGGGAACACCACGGGAAGTAGTCTCTTATCGTTCCCTATACTTTTTGTTTCATTTTATGTGAGTTCGTCATTTTTTTTTTTTTAATGCTGAATTAGAATATTTACATATTTACAAATCTTTCCTGGTGAGAGTCTACTTCTCTAACCTATAGGCATTGCCTTTATTTTAACTTCTGGACATAAGCAACAGAAACAAGGGAAGACCTTAGTTTGCCATCTAGTTCCAGTTTTTTCAAGGCCTTTGAAATGGTATCATCACTCTTCACTGTTGCTTTTTTCGTCTTCTTCCCGTCAATATTTAGGGCTATTCTATCAAAAAAGTGGCCGTAATACTCTGGGTCCTCTCGTAGAGTCTTGAGCAGTGAATATACATTTGGATGAGACCTCGAAATTAAACTATTAATTCTTTGATTCCACCCTTCAGAAACATTGTTGGTCCTGTGCCGTCTTCCGCAACAGTTCCACACTTTCCTTTGGATATGCTCATTCTCAAGCCACTGATCGACGACGTAGTCATAGAACACCCACAGTTTCTCGTCTTCAGGTGTGCTTTCTTGTATACTTATCCAAGCATCATCAATCAGTTCTAGCGGAACATGCGCGAGGGCAGGTCACATTCGAATGTGAAGTCGAATCTCTTCATTTTCTTTGTACGCAGGAGCAAGGCCACAATCTTGTACTCTCCTCCATAAACATTGGTTAAAATGGTAGTTACAACAAAAAATTTCAGCTTCAGGAAACAGAGTTTTAGCTGATTGGATGATTGCCAGTTCAAAGTCCATTGTAAGTGTCGCAGGATTCCATCCAGGTACGAAGAACGACTTGTCAATGCAGATTTTCTTTTTCCGCTAGCAAACATCAATATTCTGTATTTAGGCCCTGTGTTATCGTCTTCAAGTAGAAAAGTTTTACCGTCATTCATAAGTAGATCATTTTCCTCTAATCGTATTCCTTCAGAGTAGACTGGGTGCTTTGTAGGTCCCACAGTTTTTCTTCGAATGCGATGTAATGATTGTTTGGCACTTCTGTGTGACGGTAGTGAAGTTACAAGGTCATATCCTCGATTAAAGAGCGGGTCTACTTCTTCGGCATAAATTTTTGAAATCGTATTATCTGTTTCCCTTGCACGCTTCTTTGCATTAACAACACTTTTTCTCACTTCAGTTGCCGCTTCGTCCGGAATACAAACATGAGTTGCTTCGCCTACGATAGTATTATCTTCGTTGATATTCTGCCTTTACATTTACTTTACATATAATCAGCACATCGCCAATAAGTCACATCTTCTTTGTTCGTATAGTCAACACCCCCTCCATTGCTCCTGCATTCCTATAACCAGTCCGACTCACTCCCTACCGGACTCCGTGCAAGTGTCACTGACAAAAATACACATAATTAGTCATTTCCTGGAAGGCTTAGGGCTCTGGGCAAATGTCAACAAATTCCATCTCCGTGCAAGTATGACAACTTCGTCACTTACAAAGTTAATTGTTCCCAAAAGGAAAGTTCTTGTCTGACCACATATGTTTGTTGAACGAGTACAAAAAACTAGTTGTCAGTTTTAACTCTGAGTTCTCGATCGTTTGGTATTCGTCTGCCCGTCTATCTTTCATTCTTACTATCTCTCCGTTTCAGGTGTATTTCACGATAGCGTTTGAACGCATCAACCGATTTTTGTAACATGCGGCAACATTGCCCATGCTTTAAATCCACAGGACCTTATTGTTCTTAAGACTAATCGCTCCAAAAATAAGGGTGCGGAAGGCAAAATTGTGACTGATCAAAACTGTAAAAAGGTCCATGTCCACGTAAGAAATCAAATTAAAGGGAATTCCATGTGGATTAATAAATAGAAGAGAATTTTAACTAAAATCTGAATATAATGTATAGTTTCGCAAGTTTCATAATTTTTGGACCCCATGGCACAAAAAGGGATTCAAAATTCTAAAAAAGTCTATCTGGATGTCAGACTAAAGGGAATTTTAACACATTCCGAACGTTAGGAATTTTTAGTGTTTAGAATATGATTGTATGATCTACAATTGTTATTTTACTGAAAACATAAAAGAAAAATAAGAGTAATTGGAATTTTTGTAATTTTTCTGGTAAATTAATAATTTTATAATACTAAAATTTATCTAATAATAAATAATGTACTTTGTTCAAAATAGTGAGCGAATTCTGCAGCTTAGTGTCTTACTAGAGTTAAGTTTTGTTTAATTCGTTCTTATTGATTTACCAGTGTAAATGCGTAACATTCCATTACCTTACGCTGGACGAATATGTGAAGACAATATATTAATTTGTGTAACCTAGGCAGTGGTTAAAGTCCGTAATGAAAAATGTAAGCAAGGTACGAGGGAAAGTAGGTAAACAATGGGAAGGATTCCACGTCCATCCGTTACGAACCGTATTTACTTCTTTAACACATTGTCCGAGGAAGGGATTGTTTGCCAAACAAGAGCTGGGCGCTTATCGCCGCCTCCAGCCGCCACTCTCACTTAATGATGTGTGCATGATTCACACACTCGTCGACGAGATAACTCCAGACAATGCACTAATCCTGTTCCCCGGTAGCGGTTTCTCCATCGCCATTTATCACTACTACAGAATAATTTAAAAATCTCACGGCTCTACTTAATGTCACAGAAAAGCATATTAATTAGTGTTAACGTAGAAAAAACTTATTGTATTGTTCTAGTGTCAACCCTTTGTTCCAGTGTCCTAGCCCGGGCATTAATTCAACCTTCATTTAACGCTCTCGTGTTTGGAGAGATAACACTTAGGGTCACAACATTTATATCATAATTTTTGACAATCGTTTCCATACTATATTTTCCCACAATAAATAAAATGTGAAAAAATATTATACTATAACGTTGAATAACCGTAAAAATAAAGAATGTTATCAGATAATAGAACTGTCAGAAGAGAACGAATTTATAAATTTCACCTGTGATAATTATCGCAAACTTTCCCTGCGCTTATACAAAACACCCTTTATATTTAACAAGGTGACTTCATAATAACAATAAACCGCAATGTGACTCCACAGACCAAAAAAGGAGAGTTTTTCGTTGAAGTTATAAACACTTCAAAGGCAAAAATTCAACAGCCGAAAGCCATAACGTTTGTTTACATTCATATGAATTTTAAACTTCTTTTCATTATCAGATTTTCCTGAGTAATAGATTTTGTGATTGTTTTCTCGAATGTAACAAAAATGGATCTCAATAATATTAACCTGTTTCATGCTGCCTAATTTGTTTTAAACTTCAATAAGATGCAACAGAAACAATTAACAAATTAAAAACTTACAAAGATGTAAACAACAGGGGAAAAATGATAATAATTATATTATTTTAGAAAATTTAATAGATGGAAAACAGATGGGATTCAGAAAAGGGTAAAGTACATTCGACGCTATTTCACCGTACAGAAGATAATCGAGAAACGCCAAGAATATAATCTAATAGTTACATTCCTTTGAGAAACCCTTTGATTGCGTAAACAGGGAAAATTATGGGAAATTATGAATCTTAGATGATATCCACCACACCTCATAAGTGCAATAAAAATGCTTCTGCAGAGAAGCAGAAGCAGCCATATATATCAGCAGAGATGGTTATATATCCAATCCGGTTACATACTAAGAGGGGGTGTAAGGCAAGGTTATTGCCTATCGCATACTTCATTTTTAATATAGGAGACTAGACTATATTGTAAGGTGTATATTGTATTTCACCTAAATTACAAATCTTGCAGCACACGAAAAAAAGTTAGTTTTACCGCTAAGCTACATTTGTCCCTCTTCGAACTTTTCAACTTACCCTCGTAAATAAAATCTACGTCCATTGTCTAGCGGAGAAATAAGGATTACACATTACAAACACTAGTACAATAAATAAGAATTTATTTTGTCGTTTTGGGCGTTGAGTAGTTTTCTGAATTCCTTATCCTTTATACTTTATTCTTTAGTTTTCTGCATGTTTAAAAGTATACAGTTTCAAAACACTCTGTCGCAATCCATTCTCGTTGATATGAATGTAGTCAAAGCAACTACCAACACGCGTACAGTGAGTCAGCAGAACCGATTACAGTCAATTACAGTAGGGCAACACTGAAATTGTGATCTGCGTTAGTCGGACTCGGTCAGCTGCGATGAAAACAGTAATTGAGCAGCAACAAGTGTCATAATTTACATAAAACACACACCATACACACGCACAAATTACGCTAAAGACATGTTTTTGGTCTAAATACTTAATGCACAGTGGGCTTTTCAACTAGTGATTTTTATAATATCATATGAAAATAAAATTGTTTCGTTACATTTGTTTTACCAGATGTACAAAATAAGGACACTGTTGTAATCCTGTTCCGTAGTAGCGGTGTGTCCAATACGAATATCAAGCTGTGGAATTCACAGCTCCCCCTGAGTAATCATATCAATAGTCTTTCTTGGAAAAAGTACATTATGTACATTATGTCTGTATTACCTCTGTAGTCTTTTATTGCTCTCCGACTGTTTGGAGCTATAAGATTACTTCCATTCTAATCTTTCAGAATTCTTTTATTTTTTTGTCATTTGTTTATAATACAGCATACGATACTATACGAGTAAAAAAGTCGAGAAACTAAATGATTTTATCAAATAATGGAACTGTCAAGGGACAGCATATTTAAAAAATGCCGTTGTGATATCATTTGTTAGTTTTGTCAAAATAAATGTATATACGTTGATACAGACAATCGCTTTGACCTTTCTTTTTTGTAATATAATTTAAAACCCGTTTTTTGTTTAATCCAGAGAACGTTCACAAATTCCACAATTTCAGAAACCACCGCTGTAGTTCCTTAACTTAAATGTGATAATATTCAATTTAATACTTCACAATTTGCAAAAATACTAAATTTTGTACATTTTTTTTCGTATCGGCTATCTAAGGACTACATGCCAATTTCAATTCTTTACTCTTTGTTCTTTCCTTTTTCCCAATATTCTTTCATCTTTTCACTGTGTCTCTTCTTCCTGTCTTCAGTCCACTTTGAAGACTCGCGTGTAAACACGAGTTTTACATCCGCAAACCTGAGGAACTTCGTTAATCGAGATACACTCAACCAGTGCCATTTTGTTACAAAAACTATTTAGAAACAAACTGAGTCGGAAAGAAGGAGTAACGAGTATATATAAAAGTAATTTTACGAACACTGAAGGAAAAGCCGCGAGTGTGTTATATAGTATTAGCTAAAGGATGGACAATTGAAACCATATCTTGTTTGGGTTGCTTCTAAAGTATATATTTTAATCGCTTAGAGACGTTTTTTACAAAAAGTTTACAGTTTTAAAGCCTTCAAACTATTTGTGTTTACAGCCAGCTAAAATTTTGTCCTTAATTAATGTTACCTTACGTACTCGAAGCGTTGCATGGTGTAGCGTAATTTATGCTAGACGTTTATTTACAGCGTGAATGCTGTACACTGTTTCGTTTTGCTTTGATGCTTCAAACGCACCCTTTACTACTTACATTAATTAATATATCACTCCTGTTAAACAGAAACATTCACACATTTTTCCTTTCGGTTTCTTCAATTCACATTCGTCTACCGCGTAGGCAGAGGAAAACTTGTTTTAATCATATTAGTCTGTATCTGGCGTCTAATATGAAAAAAATCTTTTCACGTTTAATTACTCTGCCAAAAATTAATAGTCTACTCTTGCCTTCGTTAGGCAATGCGTCACTACTCCTCTAATGAATTACATGCCAGAGAAAATTACTTTTAAAAGCAACTTGCTTTTAAGTGTAACGGTGAAAATGTCAATATAAATAGTGAAACGAAATTTACACTGATTTGCTTATCCAGCCCATAACATGAACTAAAATTAAATATTATCAAACTTAAAAGTAATTTGACAGTTTTAGATGCACGTAATGTTTCTCCGTAAGAGGCTACATAGAAACTAATCTAATGTTGCACAATCTGAGTTAGCGACTTGATTACTTTATCATCTTCTTCAGCAATGATTAAACCCAAAACGTTTGTTCTGGTCCCAAGCGTTCGTCACTCCAACGCTTCTTCGGACGCCACACACCTCTCCGTCCTTTCGGCTTAAAATAAATAGTTGTTTGAGGATGCTCAAGTAATCAATTCGGTTCCAAGCATTTTAGCCGATATTCGCCAATCCTATCGAGTATACTCACAATATTCAGTTCCTGCCGTGTATCTATATTTCTTTTGCTATCTTAAAGAGTATTTCCTGCCAGGTGTCTGAGAAATCTCATTTCTGCCACTTGATCCATGACTACTTATTTATTTTGTTATTTTAGTTCAAGTCCTTGATTAATGTTGGAGTTATAGTCTTAAAATTTTAAATGTACGTCATTAATTGCAATGTCGTAAAGTGAGA
Organism: Magicicada septendecula; assembly: GCA_034769895.1. NCBI lineage: Eukaryota > Metazoa > Arthropoda > Insecta > Hemiptera > Cicadidae > Magicicada > Magicicada septendecula. The sequence continues at coordinate 1,272,381,801 of CM068367.1, forward strand.
TGACTTTCTCCGTAAGAAACGACAGTACAGATTAGATTGTAAAACACAAAATATATAATGAAATACACGATTTTTAATATAAAACGTTTAAATACTTGATTAATGTAGCAGACAGCAGAGAATAATTATAGGTTAATTTTAATATAGGTGTAATAGTTTTAACTCACATTTTTTCTTTCTTAGATCAGATCACATAATTTTCTGTGTTTTAATTATCAGAAAGACGACACTTGGAAACAGATGCGGTATATTACTTTGGACTACCACACTCGAATGCGTAGTACACACGTCTTCCGCTTTTTAAAAGAAGGAGTGCAAGCTTAACTGTTCTGTGTTGCTGGTTTTTTTTTTCTTTTAACTGAAGATTCCTTGTACCACCTCAGGCAGCTCATCATGTTGCGTTAACATTTTAAAAAACAACGTTCACCGTCCGCGCGTCTCTTACCCAAAACTTGGAGCTCTTCTTTAATACGCTGCTATGTATTTGTCAACCCCTTTACTAACAAACTTCGCTTTGATTCATTCTCTTCCTTATCGATTCCTTCTTCACCATCAAGGTTTTGAGATAGCTCTAGTAGATCCTCATTAGTGTAAGAATCAAGTTCAGTTTCAGTTCCGGTTTCCAATTCCTGAATACCTGTCACTGAATATTATTGACGGGTTAGAGCCTCGGGGACGTTATAGGAAACCACTGCAAACTCAATAACAGCGACTGATGCATATAGACGTTACTCAGTGATGACTCACTATAATTCTTGACTGTAAAACACCGCATTAGCCAAGTGGTGAAGTTGCGCTGTATATAACTAAACTTTTCTACTGAGTGCCTTTCTTCTCTGTGTACTGTGCTCAAACCGAACAGAGTACTCCTCTCTCTATACCGTATCTATGTGTGAGTCTGTGTACAGGTACGTAAAATACATGTATACTAATTATTTATATAATACCTTCAAATAAATACACTGCAAGTAGGTTTATTTTCACCTGACGCACGTTTCACAGAAATTATTCTGCATCTTCAGAGGTTTGTTTGAATTGTAATTGAATGACAATAACTGTAATTAAATAATTCAATTAAAATTCAGTGGGCGAGCCGGCACAGTGGTAGCGTCTCTGACTCATAATCAGAGCGTTGCTGTGCTGCCGATGTGGTGAGATCGAGTCAAGGTCACGGCTCGATTTGCTCGTCCACCCGCACGTATGCGGACAAATAATACGTACGTCTTCTCTGGCATACCCGGGGCAGATAAGTAACAAGGGCACACAATATATACTACGCACATAAACAACACTCTTCCCCCCCCACCGCACGGCTTGCCCCCGGGCGTGGGTTAAAAGGCTGGCTAATATCTCTCTGGCTGGGGTGGGGTGTGAGTTCTATCACGGTCGGAGGGCGCAACAGGTCTATAACCTAATGGCTGAAGTGGAGAAGAAGAAGAAAAGAAGAAGAGTTACAATTCATACAAACCTCTGAAGATGGAGAATAATTTCTGTGAAACGTGCGTCAGTTGAAAATAAACCTACTTACAGTGTATTTATTTGAAGATATTACATAGGAGACCTTCAGAAAACTCAACGAATTACTTACAAAGGAAGATTTATTTATAGAAATAATATTGTATTAGATTATATACTTATAGCATTAACACTTATGAGCATACTTGCATCTTCTTCTTCTTCTTTAGCACTACTGCCCAACGTGAGACCTGGCTTCCAACACAAGTCTTCTCCATTGTTGCCTTCCCAGTGTAACTCCTGACATCCATTCTTCTTATATCTTCCAGCACATCCTTCTCCTCTTCCTCCTCCTATGGAGCTACAGCCCGAAGTCGGGCCTTGGTTTCCTCTACCCTGACCCTCCACCTCTCTCTATCAGTAGCAAAGGACTTCCATCCTCGCACTCCTAACATCTCTCTTGCTTCCACGGCGACAGCATATTCCCACCTTTTCTTGGACGGCCTTTTGCTCTTTTGCCATCTATACTCTCCAGAAGGACTCTTTTAGGTGTTCGTTTGTCATCCATTCTTACATCATCCAACCACTTTATCCTAAGTCGATCCCTCTAATGAGCACACTGGCATACATGAATTAACACATAAACAAGCACTTATATTTTTGAAAGCTTAAAAATATTTTACTAGTACACTTATTTTACGTACCGTTGTTCCGTGAGATGGTTATATCAAATGGACATGGACAGTTAAAATATCAACATACTATGTCGACGTTACAAATACTGATCGCCGTTAAAAATTACAATTCATTGTGAAATACATAATCAAACTCAGGAATATGTAAGTCCAAATGTGTATATGAAAATACAAAACCATAACAAATTACACTTCTGGTATCTACTTTTTTATATGCATGATTGTCATAAGAAATATTCTTAGGGCCGGGTTTGATTCGGGTTCCTTTCGAGAAACAACGTTTTAGACTCCCGGGTGTGCCACGGAACGCCGGCTATGCCAAGACGTTTATATATGTCTTTCTGTAGTTGGATTGTCTTTAATTATATATAAACGTGTAGCATACACGATATTGCATACAGTATACTACACAAATATGTAAGTTGAAATACTTTACAGTAGACAACCAGGATTTGTAAACACCGTGACAAAAATATTAGACGCAAGGAAGGCAGAGAACGAGAATAAACTTTGGGCTCCTTGTCCATCCTTTACACAATGTATGTGCTTCTACAACACACTGTCCGAGAAAGGGATTGTTTGGCAAACAAGAGTAGGGCGCTTATCGCCACCTCCAGCCGCCACTCTCACTTAATGATGTGTGCATGATTCACACGCTCGGCGAGATAACTCCATACTATGCACTAATCCTGTTCCCCGGTAGCGGTTTTCCTACTCTGGAATTATCACTACTGCAAAATTCGCAAATCTCATGGTTCTAGTCATTGTCATAAAAAAGCATATTAATTATCCTGTAGAAAGAAGCGCAAGCGCTTGTGGTATCATCTCTCTTGGCATTTTGTTAGTTGCAGCAGCGTATTTGGAGAAGTAACAGCATTATCTTATCATACTTCTCTATCTTAATTTTTTAGAATTATTTCTACATTTTACTTTTTTTACAACAAGCCTTAGTATTCTAAAAAAAAAAACATATAAAGGAAGAAACTTGAGGAGTTTTTCAAATAATGGAACTGTCATGAAACAACGTTATGAACCAAGAAGCAACTTTAATGTATTAGTGATAAGTTTATTATTTCAACTCCTGTAATTGTGTATTCTGAAGAGGTAGTTTTATAAATTATCTATCTCTTCAACTGCGTTTCATGAATTTACAAGTAAGTGTTGTAATATTTAACTCTGATTAAGGAGTGGAAACCAGTGAACAAAAGATTGAGAGCGGAGTAGCCAAAGTCAAGGAAGCGTTCAATGGATAAAAAATAATTTTGTGTAGGAAAATGAACTTCAACCTGGGAAAGAGAATAGTGAAGAATTTTGTGGGGGCAGTTTACTTTGAAGGTCGTATACGTAAACAACAAGAAAAACGGTAGAGAAGCACTGACGGTCTGGAAATATGGGTGCGCGTTCTGTTGGATGGCAGCAGTAATGCGGTTGGACCAAGCTAGTATGTCCTCTGAGTTGCAGAAATCGCTCACTTTTAGAACGAAGCGCTTGTTCGGTACAAGGAGTTAGGTTGCGGTTCCCCTTAGCACGATGGGTATACAGGTGAGGAATTCCTTAAGGATTCACCTGCAGAAGCTAGAGGCACGCGGGTGTGGTCAAGAGGTTAGGCTGCCCGATGGGCTGGGCAGAACGATGAGCTGCCACTCCCAAGCGGTTGTATTTCGCAATTAGGCACAAGTACACCGAAATCCAGTTCCACAGGAAGAATTTTGTAGGCCTATTACGAGAACTACTCTTGTGTACAAATTGTTTATCAACATACACTAATAAACTTGTGTCTCGTGTATTTTTCATATGAGACTTTGACAAACGAATCCTATGTTCTAAGAAAAAAGCACATAAGGGAAATCTCCATTGAGTAAGGTCAGCGAATGTTAATCTCACTCACACTCCCGTACTCACATTCTTAGTCGAACCACTGAGGGTACCCAACCGTAGTAGGACATGGATAATCAAAGTAGTTTGGATTTAAGAGAAATAAAGTGACGTGAATTAAACTGAAAGATAAAGCAGCGTTGTTGTCAGCCAATGTAAGTTCTTATGGGAAACCGTACAGCACCAGCTTTTGTGTTGACAGGTCTGGTAAGTAATCTTAGCTCCCAAACTGACTAGCCGTTCTTATATTTTTGTCTCCCAAACGCCAAATAATTAAAAGTGGAGAAAACCCCTAAAATTAGGAAAGGAGTTAAATATAAGGGAGTGTTAACAACGTGGATTAGTACAAAGTGTGAAACAGATTAAGCTTAACTTCTTAAATTAAAACAGAAAAGGAGTTACTTTACTAACAGTGTACGCGTAAGTAATAAAATATAGAGAAGTAATTGAAATTCATTTAAATTGTGTTAAAATATTTTTTAAATAATCTAGTGTAATAACTACTAATCTAATACTTTTTCGTGATTGTCAATTTAAATAAAATAAGGTATCTTAAAATTTATATTACAAAAAATGTATATTCAAATTTATATTTGAGGTGAATTAAAATTAATTCAATAACAATATAAAACCGCAGTAAAATATAAGCAAAGTTAATTTATTCCGTAGCCTTAAAATTACCAACCTTTTACAAGTTATTATTTAACTGTGTCTTCTTTCTTAGAGCAAGTCTGACAACACGTGTCTTTTTGCTCTTTCATTTTTTTATTACAATAATTTATGTTCCCGTTTTTTTTAATAACAACTTAATTTGAATGAATTTGTGTCACAATTTGTGACAGAAAGAATATATTTTGGATACATATAACGTAGTCTATAGCCGATGCAACGCTGATTTGAAGTTATCTTTGTTCTGTTGTATTATTTTCATATCATAAGTAAATGGTAACGAATAGTAAGCTTGTCCATCCGTCTGCGATCTGCCCTATTTATGCGATTTCCAACTTTCATGGACATCGCAGATGTATATATTAAACAGAAGAGGAGAGGGACAGTTAGAAAATCCATTTTCATTATATTTTTCATAAACTAGCTTCTCAGTAACATGTGTCCTACGGGTATAACCCTACGGCTATTATGTGTCACACGGTTGAGAAATTTCTCATGAAGTCTCATGACCGGATGGTTGCAACTTTTTAGAGGACGATTGACAAAAATTCACCAGCAGAGAGGAGAGTATACATTATATATCAATGATGAGTATATAAAAATAATTTCCTGAAAAAACATGTGCTAGTGAGTTATAATACCAACAGTCTCGTGAAGTCATCCGGCTGCAACATTTTAGAGGACGATTGACAAAAACGCACTAGCAGAAAGGGAGTATACACTATATATCAACGATGAGTATATAAAAATAATTTCCTGAAAAAACATGTGTTAGTGAGTTAGATACCAACAGTTAGACAATATAAACACATTTTTTATGGTTGCTTTTAAAGTTACATAGGTTTTAAAAACGTAGAGACACTTTTATAACTAAAGTACAAAATTTTCGACTAAATTTTATAACAAAAGTACAAGGTTTTCGTTTTTAGTGAGTTAAACATGTGTCGTTAATTAATGCTTCTTTACGTATACATAGCGTTACATAAGTAGTTATGCTCGGCATATTCTGAATGTGGTACGCTTTGTTCCGTTTTGCTTTGATATTTCAAACGCACCCTCAACTACTACTTATATTAATTAATATATCACTTCTGTTAAACAGAAACATTAACGCATTTTGCTTTTGGTTTCCTATGATTTCGTCTCCACATAAGCAGACACCAAGTTGTTTCAATCATATTACACTACCTGGCACCTGAAATTAAAAAGGATCTTTTGATGTGTAATCACTCCGACCAAAATTAATACGCTTTGCTTCGTAAGATAATATGTCACAACTCGCTTTGGTAAATGAAATGTAAAAAAAAAAATTTAAAACAACATGTTGTAATTGATTGTGTACAAAATAAAGAAAATTTGCACTGAGTTAAAGATTTTGTGCAGCTAAACAATGTACACTAAAAATAAATACGGGCAACAAAATATACGAAAGTAGAAAGCAAAGTAGATCAAGCGACTACCTATATTTTGGCAAGGTGTAGTCCTTGTAGTAGAAACCATACTTGATTCCTATGAAATATAGGAAAATTTCCCGCACATCTACGAGTGAAGATGGGAACTTGGGATCGTCGTCCACAGAAAAGAGAGTGTAGCGCATTACCAGAATTAGGTTCATGTGTACGCTTGTGGGTACCGAGAGTACAGTAGCGAAGCAAGAACGTAGGGGACACTACGTCAAGCAGCGAAACCGGTAGGTCCTGCTGCGGGGGTAGACTCAGTATGTCTGCCAGCAGATCAAGGCCCTGCGGCCTCCCCCCATCTGGGATCAAATTGTGCACCCGACGGTGGTCACATACACATCAACTCGGATGCAGTCGAAATGAAGCGTCCACTCCTTGTTAGCTTGTGATAATATGCGTTAGATTGGAAGGTTTTATGCGAACCAAAGGACCAATTGCATCGGTAGTATCTGCATTCGTCCTGTACTTCCGGGGGTCGCATTCCCCAACTCACCGTCCATTCAGCTCAACGTCCATACAGGCCTATATAAAATTTCAAAATTATGTACATTGACGTAGACTTTGTTCATTTTATAATTTATTCTGAGCTAGATATCTTTGTGAAGAGAAAACGGCTTTATTTACATTTTTAAAAACTGGCTGATTGAGGGGAAGTCTTAGGTGCCACTGGAAACAAGCTTTTAATTGTGTCGGTTTTGTAAAAGCTATTGTAAAACCTGTCTGGAAAAATAGACCCACTGACTGTGGGGAGCCGCCAGTAAAACCAACCGAATACTCCGGAGCTTTCAAAACAAAGTGCTGAGAATCATGCCCCTTGATATGTGCTCAACCGAGCAATTCGAAATGCAAAAGTAAGCTACGCAGCTCTAGTTATAGCACGTCCCACTGTCATCACCAAAGTGCTTCAATCTAGCAGTGGTGCAGTGCGTAGACTGAAACGTTTCAACCACAGTGACTTGTGGACAAGTTTGTGGTAGACCATTACAAACCCATCATCCCACTGTCATCACCAAAGTGCTTCAATCTAGCAGTGGTGCGGTGCGTAGACTGAAACGTTTCAACCACAGTGACTTGTGGACAAGTTTGTGGTAGACCATTACAAACCCATCATCCCACTGTCATCACCAAAGTGCTTCAATCTAGCAGTGGTGCAGTGCGTAGACTGAAACGTTTCAACCACAGTGACTTGTGGACAAGTTTGTGGTAGACCATTACAAAACCATGTGTAATTCATTTGATATAGCACTTGTTTGTAATGAAGATGCTTTAATAGAAGCATCTACTACATATCATTTGTTTCTCATTCATTAATATTAATGATTATCCTTGCTGGATATATTGTAAAACATCGTAAATTCAGTTTTGAAAAATCCAGACTTTCTTTACAGTGAACTGACTTTTATTAACTATGTGTACGTCTACATAATTTAATACCTTATTATGTAATATTTAGTACATATTCAAAAAAAAAACTTGCTACGTGCTAAAAGGGTTTTAAGTTTGTAATGGTTAATGAAGACGCATTAAATCGGTCAACTTTAAAAATAACTGTCACGTGTATCTCAATAATAATCGTACTGCTATATTGGGGAATAATGGATCATAACAGAGAGCAGAAAGAGAGAGAAAGAGAGAGAGAGAGAGAGAGAGAGAGAGAGAGAGAGAGAGAGAGAGAGAGAGAGAGAGAGAGAAGGAGAAACTCTAAGCAGTGAAATGAAATGATGTAAAAGAATTACGGAGGAGAGACGGGTAAACAGTATAAGAAATAACGGCATAGGAAGGAAAAAATGAGAGTAACAGAAAAATTGCCAAGAAAGTGGTGCGAGTCGAATACTTAGGTGAAATAGGTGATGGTAGGCAAGAAAGAATATATAAGACGCAACAACTACATTACAGAACAGAAGAGGTTATTCAAAGAAGAACGTGGGAGAGTAGAACCTAAACTATTCTGAAAGAAAGGAAAAAGAAGTAATTCGTGGAACGAATTGGAAAATACTGGGTAAGTGCAAGGTATTTCTACAAAAGCGGCTAAGTGGCGGTAAAGAATAACGCAACGGCATTGAGTCAAGGAGATTGAGCTGTGTACTTAATTATTGGCTCAAGTGATAAAATAAGTCACCATTCTCAAAGAGCACAAGCAATTTTACAGATGGACCAAACATAATCAGTAATCTTTAAGAGAGTTTTCAAAAACAGGTTCTGGAAAATTTTGTTCATAGAGCCTACAATTGTTGAGTCACTTACATCAAATAAAGCTGCATACTTAGAATTGCTTACAATTTAAAATTCATTTTAATTTACTAAATTTCGCAGACGTGCAGAATTGAAACATTATTTTCTGGTTTACTTTTACCAACCAAAATAGTAATATTCAACTACGATAAAAGCTGGTGTTTCCAGTGGTAGACTTTAACAGAATGGTATGCCAGTCACTTACTTCGGAATTCAAACCGTATAAAACACATACAGTTTTATATCCTATTCGTTAAATCCGTTATATCCTATTTATTTTATATTCCTACAGTTTTATATCCTATATCCTATTCGTTAAAAGGGTAAGCACACTCCAAAATAAGATATAACGTAATCCCGGTGATATAGTATGTCTGCACACCTCACATATAATGTGAGAAAACAGAAAACGGTTGTTATGTCAGTTTCATGTTGCAAAACTGAAAGAAGCTACTTTCGAGCTACAAAATATAAACTACTTAATGATCTCGGGATATCGAGAAACTAAACAATAGAAAAGGAATTAGATTGAGCAGCAATTGTTTGTCCAAGTGATAGCATTAACAATCCGCTGAATATACGAATTTTGAAATTGTAAGAGACAAAAAAGATATACACAACTGGCGGAAAATAACAGTCTCTTACCATAACTTTGCAACCTGGAAAAATATCAATATTCTATAACCGTACTAAAAAAATACAAAATAAAAAACAGTCAACAATTCCCTCTTGAAGTTGAAGCAAATTTACGGTATTGTAAAACTAAATATGAACGTATTTCATTTTGTTTTAAATTATAAATTTAAAAAAGTTTAGGAACAAAGTAAATCTCCCAAAGCGAATCATCACTTACTGTATACTGTATGTATATGATCATGTTGGTACTGTGTAGCGGGGTTTACTTATTTCAAAAGGATATGTGTAGCCTAAGTCTAACATAGCAGATAACACCTTCCCCATATGTTTTTAATTTTTCTGTAAAGACCAGTGGTTTCAGTTTCAGTTAATGCTATTAAACTATGCCTATACGTTGAAATGTTAACATATTGTGCAGTGTAATTCGCATTTTAGCTTGTAGCGTAGCGTAATTTACGCTCTTCGTGTTCCTGAACAGGCCTTTGTCGCGCTGTGGCTGGCAGTGCCTTTGACGTAGTGAATCTCCACTTACTATAATTATTACATCTTTTAATTTCTAGTTTTGAATCGTGTTGTTTCGTTCGTGCTGTGTCACAATGAAAACTTTTTTTTAATAACAGCGTTATTTGTATTTAAAAAGATTAAGAAACGTTATGTCAACTAGTATTATTAAAATTTGTAGAATTGTATTCATTTTATTTTTAAATAATTTGTGTTAAAAACCGTATTTATTTGATATTTAATAAATTTACTTCTCCAAGAGTTGTAATAATGGATCCCTATTGTCACTCAAAGTAGTTAGTTTGGACTTAGACAGATTCTGATGAACGGGTGTTTTATATGAAAACGAAATTCTTAGAAAAATCGTGGGCTAATGTAAGAATAGTTCTTGGAGAATACTGACAAATTATTGTCACGTCATAGGAAACGAAGACATAGTAAGATCCAAATTAAATGAAGGACATATTTTGGCTTTTTGGCTTTTATATATGTATATGTGTAGAATGGAAGAAAAAGTAGATTAATGATACAGAGGATGATTTTGAGGGTGACAGAAATATTTTGGAAATTGGAAAAGATTGTAAGTGGGGAGAACAAAATAAAATAATATAATAATAATAATAATTTTTATATAGTGGTGTGCAATATTGATCATTCTGATTGTGATTTCAACCACTAACACAAATTTCTTCATTAAAATAAAATTGTACTAAAAATCAAAACCCCTACGGTGGTTGTACTGATACAATGGAAAGGACTAGAGCTTACCCGAAAAGTATTGTTACGACAGTCGCGCTGATCGTCGTGTTGAACAGTGGAACCAGAATAATTAACACAGATGAAATCGCTATTAAACTTTAATTACAGTTTAAAAGTAAAAAGTACACTCATATATAAGAATTATTCAGCTAAAGATTACCTAACACACACTAACGTAACAAACAACATATCACCTTATTAACAGTGTCGCACAAAGTAATACATAATAATCACTTTGCAAACAGCAAGTCACAATAACAACTTGGCGAACGCACATTAATGAATCATATCCAAAACTGAACTTGGCCGGTTGCTGGCCACTTATATTTATACCCCCGCTGAGATTCGGCGCATTTTCTTTATTTTAGCGTTTACACTCAGTATGCCTACTTACACTGGCACCGATCCCGTGATCTACAGAATTTTTTAATTAGTAGAATGTTGAATCGTCTTGCATATGCATCTCCCCGCTGGATTCGACTCGGTGAAACGGATGTCTCGATTACTTTTCCGACTTTCCTCACTGTCTTCCACTTTCATGTTCCTCATATTCTCTTTCCCTGTCGGCTTCCTCCTATCACTCGTCTACCTTAGGTCAATAATTTTGGAGCTGTGATCCCGAGGTGTTTGCTACCTACACATCGTGCAAACTGCCATTTTTATGTACGAGGGTATTTCTAAATTTTCGAACGTGGGTTATTCCTCATAAACGAAACCTTTATCTTTACATGTGTGTATGCGTGTGTGCGCGCGCTTGTTTATTTGCAAAATGACAATTTTATCATGTTTTTTTAAATATATATTTAAGGTAAAGTAACCGATTAATCGTTAAAGTAGGCTAAGTAATTACTGCTTCTATTACACAGACTATCACACAATAATCTAAACTAATGATCTAAACGTTTCATGGCTGTGTTATAACGATATTATAACATCTATCGTTATAACGAGAAGAAATAAATACTTTTACATGTTTGCTACCATTAGTCATTTTTTTCTTTAATTAGTCGATAATGTGTATTTGCCATTAAAATGAATCGCAACACTTAAATCGACACGTGGTACGATACAAAGAAATTGAAAGAAACAAACACGATCAGACATAGACTGAATCTTTAACGAACAATGGCAGTTTTAACTCGGGCATACAGTCGCAAGGTACGGCTCGTTACGAGAAAGGAACAAAGTAAGATATAAGCTGTATAAATATTACATTTACGAGTTTTTAGAGAACGAATTAGAAGAGAATATACTATCAGTGAGGATATTTATAATTAATTGAATATGACCACTGTTATCCTAATCAATGATAAATGGCGGAGCGAATAGAGATCATTAAACCCTACTATTGATAAATCTAGAAAATTTATAAATCGTATTCATTATTACTCGTTAATACGTCTCATGTTGGGCAAAAGCCTCCCATATACTCATGCTTGGGAGATTACAGAAAGAATCAAATCACAATTGGCTAGCCATGCATCGTGAGGATAGTAGTTTATAGTGTTGTACGTAGTTAATAGAACTATCCTATCACTGTATCACAGTACAGTACTATTAGTAGTACTAATGTATCACATGTATCAGTCTAAAGTATGATACGTCGCGACAAGTGCATTTACTAAATCCAAGACAGTATTATGATAAGATGTTTATTTTTATCCATTTTCCTATCACGTTTACTAATTTCTGCTTTCCAGACCTAATCGTTTTCTACAGAAGCCAGTTTTTGTGCGTACCTGCACGCCAAAGAATAGTGCGATACCATCGACAAACCCTGCAATTGGTATGGAATTAATTGGTTTAAGTCAAGAGGTTTCTAAACAAGCTCGTACTGTTAGTGGATCGATAATACAATTGGCTGATAATAAGTAGGTTAATCAAATAACCTTCTGCCGCTTAGTGAGGCAGTAGTGAAGTGTTATTCTGTGTTAATCGGTCACAGTCAATTGCCATACTGTATGATGAGCACAATAATAGGGAATCATCAAGTAGTACTATTCTTAAAATTTAATACAAACATCTCATCTCTTTTTATGAAACATTCAATACCGTAATTTCTACTGGTACGGATTTAAAAATTACCAGTTCTTTCGACTGAACTGAGCGCACTTGCATCCCAGTAAAATTGATAAACACAAAGCAGGTTTTTTTATCTCGACCTCAAAAATAGAAGGAAGGAAGGGCCTACCATTGTTGTACTCTACGTTAACCCCTATTTAATTTGTAATGATGGTATGTGACACCGTACATCAATGTAATTTTTTAAATAAATGCTTTCGTCTTGTCCCGATCTTACCATAGAAGTTTTATTTATTTAGGCTAATGAAGTATAATTCCATGACTTTTAACCTTACATTTCCGAATACAGTACTTATTTGAAAATACGATACCTTCATTGTATGACATCCCCACGTTCTGCAATGAAATTTTTAAAAACCTTGACCTGTTTTTAGTCATCATCATCATCTGCAAGGATTAAATCAAGGATAGTTTGTTCCGGTCTCAAACAGGCAAAGTCTAGAGCTGGTCACTCCAGCGCTTCCTAGGACGACCCACACCTCTCCGTCCCTTCGGCTTAAAGTTCCATAGTTGTTTGGGGAAGCGGCAGTCATCTATTCGGCAAAAATATTTCCACCAATTCAGCCGATACTGGGTAATCCTGTCGAGTATATTCCCTGTTTTCAGTGTCATGTTATTATCATGACCTTCACAATGGTTTTGGATTTGTGTTTAAGACAATTTGTCCTAATATCAGTAACAGTAATTCAGTTACATCTCGTTTTCTCAGCTGCATTCATGTCACTATACATTTCATTGTAAGACCCAATTATCGGCAATTCGATGTAGATTGTCGAATGTGGTATCCAGTGCAGCTGTAAAAAAATTATATTGCTATCGAAATGATTTTTAACGATAAAAACGAGAATAAAAGCTAAAGTTACGATTACAAAAAATAATTATCAGCGGTAACAATAAAATTCTCAGGCTTTTGTTCCTGCCTATTGCTTTAGAATGACAATTCTGACCAAGTGAAAATGCGAGGCGGAATTGACCGGGTAAAAACGTCGTTTCGTCACAACTGACCGCCTCACCTGAGTGGTAGTGACGAGTCACTTCATTCACTTTCATTCACAGTTTTTTGTCACTCTTGTCCTCTACAACCAGCCTTCTCCCCTCATTCTTATCTCACTTCTATTCCCTCCTTTTTCTCATGGCAGTTCTTCTAAAGTCGTCTATGACCCTGACCTTCCTACCTCATTCTTGGATTTCCTTTATATCCATTTCCCTCTGACGAGAAAATATGAGCGAAGAACACAAACAAGTGAAATTAAGTTGTTGAGAAAACCAAAGGTTGTACCGTTAGAGATCAAATACGAAATGAAGATTTAAGAAGCGAGTTACATTTATATTCTATGGCTAGCAGAATAAAAGAAGGACAAATAAAATGGAGGCAGCACATCGAGAGAATGGAAGATATTGAGACTACCTAAACGAGTAATAAGATACAAACCGTAAGGAAGACGAGTTATTGGTGGATCAAGGAAGAGATGGCTTCAGTGAAGGCGGAACAGGCTGAAAGCCTATACCTTGACGTGGAGAAGAGGAAGAAGAAGAAGAAGATCTATTCCCTGTGGTCTACGCTCTGTAGTAATTTTTACTAGTGATTCCTCTGTAGCCATTGCCTTGTTCTTCTTGCCTATACACGTGTCCATACCACCTCAGTCTCTGTGATTCAGTTGCATTGTTATTATATACAAAATTGTGTTATTCTTGAAAATTGTAAAATAGTACACATATTTGTCTCATCTCTCTCCAAAATTGTTGTTCGTACAAATTAATTTTGATGTTTTTCTGAGTTAACAAGAATTATGAGTATTGTATCTTTGTCAAAATTCTTATGTAAAAAACGTTTGTTCTTCTTATATTAATGTCACCGTGTTTAAAATCGGTATGGAGAACCATACATGACTTCCATGTTCTAAGATTTATATTTAAAATAATTTACTTGAATTTTGTTCGATAATTTCTAATCAGTACACAGATTGTATTAATTTATTAAAACAAAAAATTTCTTCAAAATATGCATAAAATTAATGGCTTGTAAAAGTTAATGTTTGATCTCCATTAAGTAGTGCTCAAGTTTCCAGAGTTTTAGTATTATGATGTCCGTAATCAAAACATCAGAGCAGGATTTAGTGTGTATGAGGGTACACCGTGGACAAAAATTGTCAACATTCCCTATGGAGCGTTGCTCAGAGTAAAGGTGTGAATCTACAGTGTACGTTTCACAGAACAAACACGCGGAAAAGAAGGAGCGCTCCAAAGTCTCTCATGGACCCTGACCATCTTGCAGAGTGGTCATTCCCTAAAGACGAAAGAAGCAAATCGTTATCCACGCTGGACACCTTTTCGGTACTTTCGGTTTCGGCACTTTCCATTTAAAAAGCGTGCAAACGTAAGAAAATAAACATGTCTGAGACCAGATATAACACGAATTGTGTGTTGTAACTGAACGTGTGCGTAATGTGTGTTACAAAAATATATAAACTTCGTGTTGTATCCTTGGGATATTAATTCCCTAACGTTCCCTATCCTGTGGGCTGGGGCAGTTCAGAGGGGCACTGTAGGCTTCACAACTCTGCTGGAATCTGCTTCACCACTTCTACAATATGAGTCCAGAGGCACATTCACCTCTGCTCAAAAAACATAATGCTGCTGGAATTATCTAGTCAGTCATCGAATAAATTAAATAAAAAGTAGTCTCATTGTCGACTAATAAAAATATCTTTGGATTCTTCACTTCGTAGTTTCTCAGACTATCTCACATTTTCTATCTTAATAAATCTTCTTAATTCTTATTATACTCATTATATATATTTTTCTAAACTCTTAACTCGTCTGATATATTATTTTAATTATGGTTGGAAACTTTTGTTAATTCTTCTTGTTACTAGTTATTGTGTAACTCTTTTCCTTCTCCATCTGAATTCTCATTATACTTCCTTCTGGTTAATTACATTGTTAGCATGGTTTTTATATATAGCATTTTTTCTTTGGTTCTTATGCAATATTTGAATGGTCTTATTTTATTATATTTAATTGTTTCAAAAATTTATTTGTAATTGATATTCAGGTTGTCATTGTGATCATATTATTTAATTATATTTTTCTTTCTTTTCTCTCAGAAAGTCATTAATCCGCCTTCGCATTCATTAAAATTAACTTATTTATATTATATTTCATGTGGTACTTCTTTTCTTTGCGTTTCATATAGGTTTTGTTATTATTATTATTTGTTAAAAATCATTTTCTCCATATGTTTGGTATGAGTTGTTCTTCTTTGCTTTTTCAAACTGAGTAATATCATAATCATTTTCCTTGATTAGCTGTTTCCATAATTATTTCATAAGTAGTTAGTCATAGGTTGTTCTCATTTTGATTTTTATTTTTATTTTTTGGATTTTTATAATTTTATTATAATAACAGTTTCTTCTCTTTGTTTCCAAATTATTGCCTTCTCTTGTATATATCACTCTTTTTTTGCTTTTCTTCTCTACTCCTTCAAATGCTAGATATTCACATTTATTCTGGATTATATTTAATTCTTTTTTCTGAATTAATCATATTATTTTCTTATAAATTTGTTTATAAATGAAACCTATTTATTTTTAGAACTTTGTTAGTTTTATCAAAATTCAAATTCTTCTTTTTATTTAATTCCATAACATTTTTCATAAATCATTGGTAATAAGTGATCTTATTTTATTTTAGGATTTTTAGGTTTTACTCAAAATTCAAATTCTTTTAATTCATTTATTTCCAAATTGTTTCCTTCAAAATTGTTTGTAGTAAGATGTGCTTACTTAATTTTTAATTTTTATAATATAATTCTAAATTCTAATTCTTTTAATTGTCTTCAAATGTTCTTTCTCAAAATTAGTTGTAGTAAGTTGGCCTTACTATTATTTTTTGAATTTGGTGGTTTTAATTCAAAATTCTTTCTTTTATTTATTTCAAATCGTTTCTCTTCAAAATTGGTTGTAGTAAGTTGATCTTGCTTATATTTTAGGATTTTGAGGTTTTACTCAAAATTCAAATTCTTCTTTTTATATTATTTCCATAACATCTTTCATAAATCATTTGTAATAAGTTGATCTTATCATTTTTAAAATTTTGACGTTTTTATCAAAATTCAAATTCTTTTTAATTCATTTATTTCCAAATTGTTTCCTTCAAAATTGTTTGTAGTAAGATGTGCTTACTTAATTTTTATAATATAATTCTAAATTCTAATTCTTTTAATTGTCTTCAAATGTTCTTTCTCAAAATTAGTTGTAGTAAGTTGGTTTTACAATTATTTTAGAATTTTTTGGTTTTATTCTAAATTCTTGTCTTTTTAATTATTCCAAATGGTTTCTCTTCAAAATTGTGTGTAGTAAGTTGGTCTTACTTTATTTTATAATTTTTAGTTATTTATAAAATTCTAAATTCTTCCTTTTTAATTACCATAAAGTTTTTTCACAAAATTAGTTGTAGTAAGTTGGCCTTACTTTTATTTTAGAATTTTTTATTTATTATAAAATTCTAAATTCTTCCTTTTTAATTACCATAACGTTTTTTCACAAAATTAGTTGTAGTAAGTTGGTCTTACTTATATTTTTGAATTTTTTAGTTTTAATTCAAAATTCTTTCTTTTATTTATTCCAAATGGTTTCTCTTCAAAATTGGTAATAAGTTGTTCTTATTTTATTTTAGGATTTTGAGGTTTTACTCAAAATTCAAATTCTTCTTTTTATATAATTCCAAATGTTTCTCTTCAAAATTTGTGTGTAGTAAGATGTGCTTACTTATTTTCTGAATTTTTTATTATATAATTCTAAATTCTAATTCTTTTAATTGTCTTCAAATGTTCTTTCTCAAAATTAGTTGTAGTAAGTTGGCCTTACTATTATTTTTGAATTTGGTGGTTTTAATTCAAAATTCTTTCTTTTATATTATTCCAACTGTTCTCTTTCAAAATTGTTTGGTAGTAAGTTGATCTTACTTATATTTTAGAATTTTGGTATTTTTTATAAAATTCTAAATTCTTCCTTTTTAATTACCATAAAGTTTTTTCACAAAATTAGTTGTAGTAAGTTGGCCTTACTATTATTTTTGAAAATTTTTTTTTTTTATTCTAAATTCCAATTTATTCTTCATAATACTTTTTCATGGATGCTTGGTTGTACACACCTTTAACTCTTCCGGAAACTATTTCTCTCAGTTCATACGTATTATTATGATTATTTTTTACAGCAACATATGGTTATATATTGTACTATATACTGGACCATGTTATTTATACTTTTTTGTAAGTTGATCTTCTCTTTTTCTTTCCTTATTATTGCCTTCTCTTCTAATTTCACTCTTTGATGGTTTGCTCCTCTACTCCTTCAAGTGTTGGGTTTTTCTACACTTATTCTGGATTCTTTCCAGTTCATTAGCATTTATGATAGAAATATTTGCACCGGTGTCAATCATGATTTTCGCGGGAATTCCTTCTACCTCCGCTGTTATATACAATATCTCATTGTTATTATTATCGAGGCTCTTTTTGTTTTCCTCTAGAAGTTCTGTTCTTATATTTTTTAAATAATTGTTACTTATTATTGTGATGTTCTTTAATCTGGTTGTTTCTTCCAACTCATCTTTATAAAACCCAGGAAGTAGAAGCAGCAACGGGTCGTAATAGTTTATTACTGCCTCCTCCCGTTTAAATTATTGTGGTCATCGTTAGGACTCGGACTGACCGAGGCATCGATCTGGAAACTCTGTGTCGGTTCCTGTCGCGCTGTATCCTGTTCGAAGGTTATTTCCCTGTTTTGTTGTCGGCCAGGATCCTCCAGGCTGGTACTCCTTCTTCCATGTTCGTGGCGTGGACCGTCCCGTTCTTCACTTCTCCGTCTTCGATCTCCACCGTGGAAACTATTCCTCCGTTGTTGGTAGTACCTTCTCGGACCTCGATCTTCCGCTCTTATAAAATTAACCCTCGGGCGGGAAACTCTATTATTATTATTATTATAATTACTATGGTAATTTCTATTGGGCTGGTAATATCTTTCATTATTACCGGGGTAGGGATTTCTCTGACTATACGGGCTGTTAGGGGGCTGATAATAATTGTTACGGTTATTAGGATATGTGTTATTGTTCCTATTACCGTTCGTGTTGCCGTTAAAGTTGTTGTTATTACGCGGCGGGTTATTATTGCCGTCGTAATTACTTTGTTGGTTTCGGTTTCCGGGATGGTTATTGCCGTTACTGGGGTACTGGTTCGTCCTCGCCTCCGGTCGCTCATTCCTCCTCCTGCTCTGGCGGTAGTACTCTTCATTCTCGTAACTTTCTAACAACTCCGTCATGGCCTGCACCGTCTTGATCTGGCTACCTCTCCTTGCCCTAACAATATCCTCGTCATAATGATACGACAGTTTATTCACCAGACACTCTTCGGGTATAGCCGGCTCGAGGTGTTTTGCCAGGCACACCTTCCCTAGGAAATAAGCTGTCATGGTATTGCCTATTTGGGCCCTGTATCGTCCGTTGAAAATATTGTCTCTGATCAGGTTCTGTGTTGTTTCGGACCAATATTTGGATTTAAACATTTTCCTGAACTGCTGGTAGTCTGCAATCTCGCTGCGGTTCGCCATCCACCAGTTATCTGTCATCTCCCTGAATGACTCGTCCAGTATCTACCGGTTATTGCTCCATTGACTCCCTCTATGTTTGGCGAAGTACTCTTCTATCCTCGCCAGGAACTCCATTGGTTTCCTCTTGTATTGCCGGAAGTTGAGCCATTCTCGGTTTTCGTTGATGGGTAATCCGGTGAAATGAGTAGTTCTATTCCTCAAAGCTTCCATCTCTTCTTGGCTTTGCCGTACCTGACCCGTGATATTGGTCATAGCCTCTTGCATCCCATCACACCGTTCCGCGAATTGGTTCCGTAGTCTCCCGAATTCTTCCTGAGTCTCCTTCCGTTGTTCTTCCACTTTCTTGCGACTATGTTCTTCGATATTCGTAAACTTGATGTTCACCACTTCCTTAAATTCTTGTACTTCCTTTTCGGTTTGGTTGCATTTTCCGTCAATTTCTCGGATCTGTTGATTCATCATTATGTTTTCTTCTTCCAATTTTTTATTCATAGCTTTCTTGTTAACGTTGATTTCCTTGTTCAGTTCTTCTCTTAAAAATTCCATCCTTTCGTCTAGCTTGTCCAGATTCTCCTGATTGACCTCCCTTAATTCTTCCCTTAACATTTGATT
This sequence comes from Magicicada septendecula, assembly GCA_034769895.1. Classification (NCBI taxonomy): domain Eukaryota; kingdom Metazoa; phylum Arthropoda; class Insecta; order Hemiptera; family Cicadidae; genus Magicicada; species Magicicada septendecula. The sequence continues at coordinate 1,272,401,385 of CM068367.1, forward strand.
ATCCTCTCTTAATTCTTCCAACTTCTCCCCCATCTTCTCTTCCATCTTCTTACTGTTTTCTTCAATTCTCTTATTGGTATTCTCAATTTTGTTAATCAATTCTTCCTTAGTTGATTTGAATTCTTCCTTAAGCAACTGGTTGTCTTCCTTCAATTCTTCCAATTACTTCCCCATTTCTTCTTCCATCTTCTGATTAGTTTCGTCAATTTTCTGGCTCAAGGATCGGTTGTCCTCTTTCAATTCTTCTTTTGTTGACTCTATGTTTTTGTTTATTCCTTCCATCAATTTCTGGTTGTCGTTTTCCATCTTCTTACTTAGAGATCGGTTGTCTTCCTTCCTGTTCTCGTCCATTTTCTTACTGCTTTCCTCCATTTGCTTACTCATTTGTAGGAACATTTCCATTATCTTATCCATCTTGCTATCTTCCATTGTTTTGGATTTCTCCAATTCCTTCTCTGGGACATTGACGTCCCCTGCCTGTGTGGGCATCTCAGGTTGTTCCTCTGGTTGTGCAGGTTGTTTAGACAATACTGGTGGCAATAACCGTTCCACATCTTCTACTGGCGTCGCCTCTTTATTTTCCATATCCATTTCTACTTCCTTCTCGGCCTCCGCCGCCCGTTTCTTTGAGGTTGCACGTCGTTGCATTTTTCCCTTTCTCTGGCTTTATAGCTGCTGCCAAACTCCAATTAGTGATTGGGCAGATTGTAGTGGCCTTTCAATCGCTAATTAAAGCCCATCAGTTGTGCGCCAATTTGTAACTGAACGTGTGCGTAATGTGTGTTACAAAAATATATAAATATGTGTTAGTGTAGAAATAGAAATTGTTTATTGAAAAAAATTTTTAATTTGTAATTAAAAGTTTTTTTATTAATTAATTAATTAAGAACAATTAATTAATTAAGTTTCGTGGTGTTCCGAAACGTTTATCACTTAATTTAAATGTTTTATAGGCTTTTGGGTATTTGTTAAAAACTCCAGCCACTTATAGGAGTGTCTCCAATAGCAATCGATCCTTGTTTATTTTCAGTTTGGAGGTTATCTTCCTTCTGGTGGTGAAATTCTTGTAGTAATTTCTGTTTAAATTAAGGTATCGTGTTAAATGGCTATATTTAGAAATAAAAAACTGTTTAAATATGAAATGTATTAATAATTTTATTAACAATTAGGTATTTTGACTCTTTTCGATATGTAAATCGATTCTCAGGGTATCGTTTTGTTATTACAAATTTTTTATATAAAGGTTCTTTGAACAGCTATGTTAGGGAAAGTCAGAGAAATAGGGGAAAGATTGAAAAGTATAACATTACAAGGTAAATTCTTAATTATAACTGTACATATATTTGATTTAAAGTATAGAAATAAGTAAATAGGTTGCGAACCGTCCAGCTGCAGTAGATGGCTGTGTTCAGTTGGGTTGTTGAAATCAGTAATGGCCGCCGCTGAAGTTGGAAATCGTCACCTCGCAGTTTTGATGTTCAAATAAAGATGTTTCCTTGTGAATTTACTTCCTGATGTCTGCAAATCTTCCTTCTGGTGTTGGTGTAGTGTCTCTGGTTCAGTTTTGGTGTTGTATTCGGAAAATTGGTGTAGTTATAAGTCAATTTCACTTTTGTCGATTATGTCATATGTTAGTCACTTTTTGGTTAAGTTTTATTACTGTTTTATAGGGTTTAATATTATTTCCACTGGTGTTCTGTGCTGTATAATGTTAGTTCGGTGTTTGTAGATGTTTATTTCACTGTGTATGACTTTAAAATTTTTTTTTACCGCAACTCGCGATTTTCACTTTCGGATCGTACAATTATTAGCCATTACGGTATTCGTAACTAGGTTAATACGGTTAAAATGCTCGTGTCAAGTGTCCCGTACAATGTTCAATAATTAACTAACTAACTCCCTTCATCTCCGACTAAAACCTTAGCCAAAGCAATATTATTCCTTCCATTGTTCGAATTTTATTTTGCATCCTGTGCATGTAATAAAGTTACATTATATAACTGATTATACTTTGGTTATTCTTCAAATTTATTAGCTAGTTGTTACTTAATTTTATCCTTCAGTTCATTCGGCGTATTTTGATACCAAATAATGCCGTTTTATTAAGTTTTTGATCTAAAATTGATAATTTTTCCTTCATTTTGTATATTCTAAATTTTAAGGTCTAGCTTCCTGTTGTTTTCCAAATTCTGCCATTATCAAGTTATATTTATGATTATTAAATCTCATATTGTAATAAAAGGTTTATATTCTCTTAATTTCTTGCAATTAGATGAATTGGTTAAGTTTTAAAATATTATGTTGGAATATATGACTCCCCTCTCCAAATTTTTGAGTTCTGTCATTTCCATTTTTATCAATAATTCTGGCTATAATTTTACAAAATCTTTCTTAGTTATATTTCTAATTACATGGTTTTGTTTCTGGTTTACCTTATCTAAATCCCTTCAGTTTAAATGTATTTAAGTACTTAGTTTCTCAGTTTTGATGATGTTCAGTTTTTAACATTTGGCCTAGATTCCTAACAGTTTTTACATACAAATTTTTATAAATAATACATATTGAGTTATACCCTCTCTGACGTTTTGACGTTGTAACATAAATTAAACATTTTCTTCTATTAAACAAAATAACAATTAGTATTTGTTTCATACTATTAACATATAACAAATAATTCCAAATAATAGTTGTCTTCAACAAATCAGACATTTTTTATACTCAAAGCTTAATAATAATACATAACAAATATTATTTATAAAGAATGTTTTTCCATTCTAACATCTTACTTAATTATTAACAATAATACCTGTAATAAATATTTTACAATTAAAGAATGTTAGTGGTTCTGAACTGTTTAAATTTTCTTATTCCTAATACATTTTTAAATATCTTATGCTACATAAACAAAACCTTATTTACTATACTCTTATTCTCTATATTCCTTATACTAAGTTTTATTAGCAGTTTTTAACTGTTTTTTATTGGGTTTTGGGTAATTGTACTCTGTCGCTTCACTTTTTATTCTGTGTCTGCTTTTGTTTTATTAATCATTTAAATGAATGTCATTTAAACTGATTGGCAGTTCTTTGCTAACACATGTATTATATTACCTCTGTACAGAAATTAAGTCACTTAAAAGTTGTATTATTTCATTATTTACATAGATTGTGAATGCCAATAATGAAACATAAGGTTCATTTTTTATAATACTAAAACTTGCACTGGTTCTCTTTACATTCCTTGATTCTATTTCTAAATGGTTATATAGTCTTACTAAAATCAAGAGATCTATTTGTAGGTTACAATGAAGATTTGTTCTTTGGTATTATATTATTATTTCACCTTGGTCCACTTTCAACTCTTACTCTATACACTTTTTTGGTCTTATATCTATTGTACATGTGGGTTTTTGCATTAATACTTTGTTATACTTTTTTATTATTATTATTTTTATTTATTTTGGGGTATGGGTGTTTTTTACAAGAGCATTCCTTCTTCTTGTGGATGCTGTCTTCTTCTTGTTTCTTCATCGATGTCTTCTTTTCTTCTGGTTTCTTATAATTGTATTTTCTTCATCTTCTTGTGGATGTCATCGGGTTTTTGGGTTCCTTCTTCACCTACTCTTCTTGTTTCTTCAAATGCATCACCTTTTATGGTGGATCTTGCCTTGTTCTGGGTTTCTTCCTTATCTACTCCTTACCTTCCTGGGTATTACATTTTTTCACCTTTAGTTATTAAAATTGGTTTTGATAATTCATCACTTGTAACATTTATTTTATATGAACTTATATTTTAAATCAATGATTGTACTGCACGTTTGTTCTGAATTAATTCTTTATTATATTGCTTTTTTCAGATTTAAACATGTTATTATACTATTTTAATGATCAATTTACCATTCATTTTTATGGGCTTATCTGTCATGCTACAGTGTGTGTCCTGCCTGCCTTTTTATTGCGGTAATCACAATAAAAAAAGCTTTGGAAACGTAAACATTACATAATAGATATTAGAGATATGCTTGCCTATCAGGAACGGTATATTTTCACTCATTTATGATTTAAATTAAAATGAAAAAAATTATAATTTTATTTCCTGGCAACAACATTATTTTATTTTTAACAATTACCATTGTTTGAAAAAGTTTAAATGAATTTTCAAGCACTTTACTCTTATAAAACGTAAAACGTTGCAGGTAAACTACCCCTTCCCCTTAACCGATCTTTACCAAAACCAATAGGCCTTGAGACCTCTACAACTCAGGTATGTATGCAAAAAATTATTTTATTCTATGACGTTTGAAATAAATGCAGTTATCGTTTGCCATAGAAAAAATTCCACACACACACACACACACACACACACACACACACACACACACACACACACACACACACACACACACACACACACACACACACACACACACACACACACACACACACACACACACACACACATTTCGAAAAATGACTTTTCTTTATGTTTTGAGGGTAGTACAATCAGAATCAGCCCTTATCTCGAACACGATTTTTTCGCCATCACCATACATCCATTTCCGTATGGAACATGGAAGTGAAAAATAGCTTTATATCCATTTAAAAGTTCACTGAACCTTTCTCTGAAATAGAAGAGTAAATACCCGTTACAAACAACTAGATTTAACTAATCAAAAACTACTTAAACTACAAAAACGAAAACATATCAACCTAGAAGAGAATGACAAAAATTTACTTTTATTTATACTTCTAACGTTTATGTACACTTATTTGTTATGTAGCTTTGTAAAAATTATTTACTGGGAACTAATTATTCTGTTTTGCTTTTTAGAATGTGTTCTCGTTTATAAAGGCGCCTGGGACAGAGAAATAAGTAACGTATATTGTAAAAATTGGAAACATATTGCGTTAATTAAATAGGCCTACAGATAACTGAACAGAGTTAAAGGAAAGCCTTAAGAACATAAGTCATGTATTCTTTATCGTATAAAAAATCATAAGCATAAAATACAAATTACGTGCTATATAGTTATTTACACACACTTTTACGGTGGATTCTTTTTGCCTTTTACGATGGATCCATCCATTTTTCCTTGACTTCAGCTAATTTTGGCTAAAAACACGACGTTCCTAAATACTGCTTTGTAATGAGACGTTTTCGTTCCTTATAACTTGTGTACAGATAATAATCGATTGATTACATCGTACTTAACTTATAACTCATGTCGGCTTATAGAAATGATATAAAATATTCGTTGATGAGCAAATTGTACGTGTGCGTGTGTGCGCGCGTGTGTAGATTTTTTTTTCAAATTTATGTCGTTGATTCATCTGAATTACGTATTTGTTCATAGAAACGAACTACCTCGTATTTTGGTAATGATGAATGGTAACGTCATCAGTCATTATAACAATGTATTAATAGATGCGATCACGTTTTTCCCTTCTGCCGCTCGCCCTCCCACACGATCGTCAGTTCCCCTATATAAACTTTTGAATGTGTGTATGGGGGGGGGTGCGCGTGGTGTGATAAGCTGTTTATATTTGCTAGTGACTGTGTATGTGTGTACGTATGCAGTCAAAAAATTTACTGGGAACGATCGGCTCTCAATATGATTTATAACTGATGTAATTTCTTTCGACTAATCTCCAAGTCTTAGAAACTTAAAGAATTATTGTGTCTTCAATTAATTAAGTTTTCTTCTTTTTTTATCAAACTTGTTTTAGATAAAGTGACACGTGTGGAGCCCTTATTATGGTGCAATAAAATAAACCCAAGAAGGGTATTTTACAACCTCCTCTATACCTGTATCATCTGCGCACAGTCCTTGTTGTAAGAAACAGTTATAGTACTGAGCCTTTTCAAAGTAACAGTTCACAATTCGTAAAACGATAGCAGTACGAATATTGTTCTATTTGCCTACACAAATACGTACACATGAACAATATACACACGCGCGTTTTTCATTTTAAACATAAATGTACAGTATAGACGCGAAAAACACCGGGCGCGCGCTTATATACAAACACATACATGCACTCGTGACGTATCAAAACTAAATGACAACAGTACAAATATTATTCTGTTGTCGTATACAGTTATCGTACACGTAACAGAATAAACACACTCTCACACGCACACGTGAGCGAGCGAGCGCGTGTGCAAACATGAGTACGCGCGCGCACGTATACACACGAGGGTCCACACACACACGCACGTACAACATTAACCTCCTTCATTCACATGACTAATCTGTTTTTTATTTTAATGTTTTTATTTTTATTATTTTTTTAACTATTTTGACAGGGATTAATTAGGAAATATTTGAGGACTACTTGAAAGGATAAAAGGTGTTAATTGCCTTTATTATATCCAAAAATAGTTCTTCGTTGGATGTATGTATATTTCTCCATTGCTACTCAACAAGATATGTCTCAAATCTCGAGACACCAAACCTACCTACTCTTCTCCTCATATCTCTTTATAGCTTAGACCACAAGCTTTCAATGTTTTGTGTGTGGATCGCTCAATTTTGTGGGTCTACAAAATTAAAACTATGATTAACACAGAAATGGTTGAAGTTGGGTTAGAACTTACAAGCTTTACAACTTAGGTTAAGTAACGAAATTATAGAATCGGCGTCAAGGAACGCTCAAAGAAGAAACGCGAGAGTAAACTTTAGAGACTTGAAACTGTCCAATGCATTTTTTACTTTTTAGCACGCTGCCCGAGGAAGGGACTGTTTGCCAAACACAAAGGATTACCGTTATCGTGGCTACCACACCCGTTTGATGCATACTTAATGGTCATCCCTTACAACAGTCATGACACTTGGTCAGCAGATCGACTAGAACATAATTATTGCAAACTATTTAAGAGTTCTGTCACAAGTGCCATCGACTTCGTCCATGTCTTTAGGTCTAAAAAGAGTTAGAAGACGTAATAAGAACTGTCACGCTAAAATCAAGAATATTTTTAAATATTACGCGAATTATTATTGTCCCAATATAAGTGAAGATATATAGAACATTCTGTTAGGTGTTTGAATATAAATACTAGAGATCGGCTTGGAGCTTGGATAAAATTAGAACTGTCCAATTTTGCCGTAAACTAACTCTTTTGTGTACACGCTGTGCGTATGAATTGGGATGGGATTTTCTAATTTCTGAATGTTTTTGATTATTTAATGTTTAATAAATTGGAATAGAATTGTCAATAATTATTTAGCAAAAAATGCTATGATCAATTCACTTTCAACGCATTTGCAAAGTACGAGGTGTGCAAAAAAAAAGCGAACTATGTGTATAGCATATCAACCTGCGCATAGGCAGAGGTGCGATAAATTAAGTACGGCCAGCGACAATTTTTTACTGCGGATTGCAGTTGCATCGTGAGCATCGGTCTATGAGCTACACACGCAATAATGGGCAAATGCGCGCGCGAGCACACACACACACACACACACACACACACACACACACACTGTCCGTCGGAATATAACGAAATGAAAATAAAGACTTTAACACAGCATATGTCTATTAAAGGGTGCTGGTGTCTTTACAAAATCTTTACAGTGAAATTTCTATTCCATTCCAAATTATCTGTTACCATTTGAATTTGAATGCTTAACGATTGCAAAAATTCTTACTCTTTCGTCAACCAACAAACGTGGTAAAATTTTGTATTGTTACGATCGATGCAATCAAGTTTTAGTGGTAAGGTTTCATACTAATGCCCACTTCCTCAGCAAGTTTCGGCAGTTAAACAATGATTTCCAAGCGTCACAGCTCTATCGACATGGTCTTCGACACTTGTTAGGAGCTTCACGGACCGATGTTTTTGCCCACTTTAAAAACCCTTAAAATAACCTTTCGACTCGTACAGACGTCCGAGGAAGTTAAACAGCCAAAATGTAGGTGCATAATTTTAGCCAAGTTTTTCGCACGCGTTGTTCTTCGAGATCTTTCTCAACCACTTTGTCTCTAACCCGACGGCCAGCATGCGTACGTGTCCACTCCAGAGGATATAACTCAAAGAGTAAATGGGGTAATGGTAGATTGTAATCCATCCGGCGGAGTGGATCGGCAAGCAAACGAGTGTTGGGGGGGGGGTTTCTGTCAGGACAGCCTGGGGGCATCCTGGGTACTGGCCTGGTAGGATGATACACATCGACAGCAGGGTGTGCATCTGGTTTGGAGGCGGAGGAGCCTACAGTAGCCCAACGGCTGCACACATGGTCTAAGTTGGTTAATCTACTGCGATCGGGCAGAGAGAACTCGTCAGGTGGAGTGAAAGCAACTCTCTAGGGGAAAAGCAGCCCGAAATCAAAGAGTTCCTGGTCCTCCAGGTTGAGGGTTTTACAGCAGGCCAGTAACTGCTTAAGTAAAAAATATATGTACTTACAGAACTCATAGTAGCCTCGGAAATCGGATTGGTATGAACACTTGAACCGCATGCCTGATATCCGTCTCCCCGTGACTGCCTTGGCTTATCTCCCTACTGGGAAGAGAGACGTCGGTAGGCCGAGAGGAGAAGACAGGTTCCGAGTGGTGATGATGATGGTTGTTGCCAAATGGTACGTTGTGTCGCTACGAGCGGCCAATAATCCCAGCGCGGTGGTTGTGCGGGTTAGTGTGTTATTTTTTGGAATACAAGTGTATTCGGTAGTCACATTATTTGTGTCACATATCTCTTATAACAAATATCTTTATCAGTTTCATGTTATGTTTATGGAATCTAAACGATAAAGTTGGCACAAAATATAGAATACATGGAAGAAACATTGCACGCACGCACACACACGCACACAAAACCAAGTAGAAAGCACGGCGCACACTACCTAGTTGAAAGCAGTTTGACGTATATAAGTACACAAGATTGTAAGTGAATAATTATTGAAGACGCACAATGAGTTAAAAGTGATTCAAGGATGAGAAAGTTGTTTTCTCTTTCTACAAATAATGCAAATGATCTTGCAGGCTGATATAAAAGTGACAGGGGGTGTAGAGGTCTGGAATAAAACTCAGAGTGGAATTAAGGCTTTCAGAGAGGGTGAGTGCAGTAGACCTGAGATTATAAAAATTGTGGAGCGGTCTGTAAACATTAAATTAACGCGAACCCAGCCGGTAATCCCTGATGGGTGTTAAACGGTCGGAAACAAAGTAATTAAATTAATTTGGTTAGTATTAATTATGCAAGGGGTGACTGTGCTATAAGATGATCAAAAGGCTGCCTTCTACGCCTTGTATTTACGAAACGGTCACAGTGATAATAGTCTGCCAGGTGAAAACGTCAGACAATTACGTTCAAATCTGATGCCTTTAAAATACTGAAAATGATTTTAACACCAAGGATTAAAACTAAATATTAGGTTTTATCATTTGGTTTATAAACTATATGTGTACACAATTTTAAAAATTTTCTGTGAGAAAAGGGTTAATGTATAGGCCTACATTTTAAATGGAAACCTACACCATAACCGTTACTTTTCAAAATCTGTATAATATTTACCTGATTTCTTCCGTCGTGTGACTTCGTTTTGCGTTTTGATTTGATTTACGCGTTTCGAGACATATGTCTCGTCATCAGAAATAAATAAAATAAAAATTCACTCTTAGCGAGGTCGTTACATATTAAAATAGAAATATTCGAAAACGATTACACACATACCCGCTTTACTTGAGTGCGCACTCGAGTCGGACCGATCGGACACTGATTATCAATAGCTACCGTGTAGACAGGTTTATTGCGGTATCGTAGAGCGGGTTTGATTTAAAATTTAAATGATCGTTTAGCACGAAGTCACGACTGGTTGCGTCGTTGTACGCCCTATATATCTCAAATTCTTCCAAGGCGTTCATGTAAGTGCCTTTATTACAAAAATGCATGGGTTTCAAGATGGAAACAAAGCTTGTATATTTGTGATTTTCGTTTATCAAGTGACGTGCATAGTTGGATTTTATGTTTGATGGTGTTGTCTGACCCTTCAGATTGTGCTTAGGTGTATATTCTATAAAACGTTTTTGGAAACCCCTTCCCGTCTGGTCGATATAGAAGCATTCACAATCATCGCACGATAATTATACAATCCCGTTTTCTTTTCTAAAGGGATAGTTATTTTATTACGAAGTATGTTCATAAGATTATTGTGAGTTTTAAATATTACGGTTCTATTGTTATTATTTAACACACTAGTTAAAATTTTTGGCATTATGTTGGTGTACGTCGTTGAAATAAAAATGGTTTTAGTGTCTTTTTCTATACGAGGTTTAGATAGCTTGTGCTTTTGTTTCCTGAGGAGGTTGTCAATCAAGGAACTATTGTAGCCATTGGCTTGAGCTATGTATTTTATTGTGTTTAGTTCGTCATTAAAATCCTCGTCGTCAAGAGATACTGTTAAAAGTCTGTGTATAAAGTAATTAAAGGCTGCCATTCTTTGCGAAAAGGGGTGATGTGAGTCGACAGGTATGGTTACATCGGTGGTGGTTGGTTTCCTCATAAATATGTTGTGCGTCGAAAAAATGTATTTTTAATCATTTACATTTTTAAGAGGAACAAATCACGTTATAACTCTTGCTTACACGAAGATAATTCATCATTGAACTAGGATAAAGTCGTGGTTGTTTGCTGAGTTATACTTGTGAACTATTGGAGAATTTGTTATTGTTGTTGTGATTAATGGATCCTTCTGTTTATTGAATTGTAATCAGATAGTCGGGTGCAGAAAGAATGGCTGGAAGCAGTATTCTTTATCTATAAGCAGTAAGCAGTATTCGTTATCTATCTGCGCTTTGTCTGAGAAGAATATTGTGTATCGAATTCATGTAGGATATTGCATCAGTGCACCTTCGATTATGACATGAAACACTCTCGCAAGTAGCAACACAGAGTAAATTAATGTTTGTCTCATTTATGGTAATAGTGATTTTGCGCGCTAATTCTCCGATAAGAATTATAAATCTCATAATATTCGTGGGCCTGTTTGATTGTTGAAACTTCAAAGGAGGCCAAATTAATTGTCTTCATTAAGAAGAAGTTGATTGTGCTTTTCATCGTTTTGTTACGGTTGGACAGTCTGTCCAGTATCCATTTAGACAAATGTGAAAAACATAATGTTAATAAATGTAATTCTTTATTGTCCGGATTATCTGTATTTTGTTGTTGTACCACTCACTCCTGCATTCAGACTTCACTGTCTAGCGCAGTATGAGACAACATTTGTATCGTATAGCAGAAATAATTAGGTGATAAATATTGTAAAAATTGTAGAACTCGCTTCTTTCTTTTTGTTCTTTTTCTTCTAACAATTATTTATATTTCTTTTAAGCCCCACGTTTGTGTGCCAATTTGTAAAAATAAATAAAATATAAAAAAGGACGTTATCTCCCTAACTATTTGATTTTATATTTTTTATTGTAATCTTACCCTTTCTCTATAATTTCTTATGTTAAAATAAATAGTCAAACTCCTTATTCTCGTTTTTTCTCAATCTCGATTATTTTTTATTTTACTCTTTTCATTTTGACATTGCTTTAATCATATGGACATTCAATGTCCCCTTCTAACAGTGGTGGCTCATTCGGTTGTAGAACATGAACAACCTGAATCTAAGGGTAAACGTAAAAGTAAAGTTAAAGTATGGTACAAGTCATAAATATGACATAAAATCTAATATTTTTGAATGAGATTTGGTAATTAGGTGTTGTGAATGTCTGTTGAATAGTGGTGGGTTCTTTGGATCATACAAGAACAATACAAAAAAACTATGACTACTAATAACTATGGTGTACAATTGTACAAATAAAAATTCACTTTTATAGCGTGTATATCGTTTTTGTCATATTACAGTATTTAGTTGTAACTCGATCATTAATGTAGTAATGTAGGTTCAAATATCTGGCTTAGCCTTGGAGCAATCTCACCAATCTGGTAGTTCTCTTATGCAATTATTGCTTAATTCTTCACTCCTGGACTTCAAGCTTTGTACTTTCGATTAAAACATTATTCATCTAGTTGTTTCAATAGGTTTTCTTCCTCATCTCGTCTTTTATCTGCCATTAATTTGTACAAAGGTTCAGCAGTAATATTAATATGTTCTGCCTTCTTTTTAGATTTCTTTTCCAACAATATTTCTTCTTTTTACCAAAACACTAATTCCGTCAGTTAAGGCTTTGGCTATGATATGTTATGGGTCACAGGTTCGGTTTCACAATTTCTAATTAACATGATTCTGTTGATCTTTATTTTTTTCTTCGTCACTGTATTATTATAAGTTTTTTAACGTAAGATTTTCTATTTTTTAATTATTTACTTTGTTTGATTTCACTATATGGGTTATATTACTGGTTCATATAGATTATATATTCCCTTCAGTGCTCATTATAGTTATGTTTAATCACTTCATTATACACAATTTTTCCTTTTCACCGTATTTCACTGTTATTCTCACCTTCTAGCACTGTCACACAATACAACTTTTATAATTATAGTTTGATCTTATTATATTTGTAAAATTTTATATTATTCACATTCTGTAGTTCAATGATACAAATTAACTGTGTGAGGTGCGCAGACCTCCTCATAGTTAAATAGGTTTATTCAAAATGTCTTATTTCTTACATACTAGTTTTACACATTTATATATTATATTTCTAATTTGTGATTATGGTCTCCAAGTCGGGTTATTGAAATAAAACTTATAGTTTTACCTTATTTCCTTTCCATCTTGCGACTTCGTTAAGATTTTTAACAGGGACATCAAATGTAAACATGTTTTCCACAAACGAGTAGACAACCACACTAAAATGATATTCAGCAAAGATGAGATAAAGTTATTATCAAAAGTATTAAATTATAACCTACCCAAATTTAATAAAAATAATTTAGTACGAGAAGTAACTAACGCCGAAGCTGCTCTAAAATACATTAAAAATCAAGGAACACAACAGGAGGCACGATCTATAATCAACAACAAACTAACGCGACTACTAAGAATCAGCAACAACGATATAATGCCTTCAAAATACAAAAAGGAATTTACGACAGCAAAAAGTATCAAACAAAGACTCGAATTAAATGAAGCAGTAATAACAAAAGCCGATAAAGCCGATACATTGGTTATCATGTATAATTCAGATTACATAAAAAAGGGTTACGAGTTCATTACCTGCAACAACATTGAACGCCTGAAGAACGACCCCACTACAAAATACACAAAACGATTAAACTCCGTTATTAATAAATGCACAACGTTGTTTGACAAAGACACTAGACGTCAGATTAAACAGATGAAACCGGGGGCCCCCATATTCACCAGCTTGCCCAAAATACACAAAGAACACATGCCCATACGACCCTTAGTTAATTACACATCTGCGCCTAGTTATATAGTAGCTAAAAAACTACAACTCATTTTAAAAAATAGTATCAAACTAACAAACGTTCATAGCGTAAAAATAGCCTGGAATTTATAAACAACATAAGGAACGTCAATTTTGACCCGAACTATAAACTAGTCTCGTTTGACATTACCAATTTATACACTAACATACCGGTAAATGAGATTATAAACATACTTCAAACCAACTTGATTAATGCCGCAGTTTTAAGCCAGCAGAAAATTCAAGAATTATTGTCATTGTTACGAGTCATATTGCAACAAAATTATTTTACTTTTGATAACAAGTTTTTCGAGCAGAAACAAGGATTAGCGATGGGTTCCCCGCTCAGTGGTCTATTGGCAGAAATATACCTTAATTATTACGAAAATAAATATATTTTGTCTGCTCATAACAAATTGCACGAACTTATCATTTCATACACCCGATACGTTGATGACACCTTTATAATATTCAACGGCACAAATAGACAAATCGATATAATGCTCAAACACATGAACAATAAAACGGTAACATTAAATTTACTATGGAAACAGAGACATATAATAGTTTAAATTTTATGGACGTATGCATCAAGAAATGCACCGATTCTTTTAAATTTGGGATATACAGAAAACCCACAACTACAGACATGGTTATTCATGCAGATTCATATCACCCATACACACAAAAATTGGCTTCCTTCAATGCTTTCGTACACAGATTATTGTCGTTCCCACTAAGCCAAGAAGACCTGAAGGAAGAGATAAACACTGTCAAATTCATTGCCGTAAGGAATGGATATAAAGACACAATTATAGACAAACTAATTCGTAAACACAAATCCAAAGCAAATAAAGTGATTAAATCTAATAATACAGAGAACGCTTTCATCGCGACTGAATATACTAATCTTCTTCCACACATTATAAAAACGTATTTAAAAAACTAAACATTAATTTTTTTTTTGAAACCACGAATAACTTGCGAAATTTCTTCAGACATAATAAACATTCAGAACTTAAAAATAACTCGGGTGTGTATAAAATTGTGTGCGATGATTGTGACATGCTTTACATTGGCCAGACAGGGAGAAAATTTAAAGATAGATTTCGTGAACACATACCGAAGGGCAGCATTAGATATACTACCTCCAACTTCGCGTTACATTTGATTAATAATAACCACAGATACACTAGTTGCGCCAAAAATGAAACCGTTACATATTTGCAACAAAGGGCGAATTATGAGCGCTTTAGAAGAATTCGAAATCTCAAAACATCGAGAACACAAAAAAACCTAGTGCTCAACGATCAATTGTCGTTTAACTCGAACAGTTTGTACGATACTGCGTTACAACATGTTTATCAGATTATAGACGAATGAGAAATCAACATTTGCGATTATGAACCCGTACAGTGCGCACTGATTCTTCGCGCGGTACGTTATTAATGTAGTGTGTTTTTAATGATGTTAGTAAAAGTTTTTATTTACGTTGACAAGTTCTTCATGTGAGAACGAAAAGTTTTTTAAACCTGAAGATGGGAACATGTTTCCCGAAACATGTCGTGTATGACATATAACGAAGTCGCAAGATGGAAAGGAAATAAGGTAAAACTATAAGTTTTATTTTATTTCTACTTATAAATTACTATGTCCATTTTTTTTGTCATTTGATCTTCACTTCTAGGCATTTTGGTCATCGTCAGTCATTGTTTGTCACTGTCATTAAATTATTTACTCCATGAGTTTTCATTCTCTATTTCCCAATTATTTATTTATTATAATATTTCTCTTTTTGTTTTGATTACATAAAAGGATTGCGTTTATGCATATTTTACCGTGAATTTTGATGGTACATTTGTTTTTCTTTTTGAGGTGTATTTTTGTTATGTTATAATAAATTGATAAATATATTTCTCACTAACATGTGCCAGAAAATTTACAACTATCTAAAAAACATTAAATTGTTACACAAACATTTCTCTTTTCTTTGGAATTGCTTATAAGTAATCCTGTTACACCTGTGTAAAACACAGGTTTTTAAAAATATTTGAAAATTAATTGAAGCATTCATAAAAATATAGTACGGCTTTCTTGGTTGAATGAAAAGTATATAATTTATTTCAATCAGATCCTGATAAGTTTTTTTAAAAATAATCATTTCAATCTTTATACGTAGACGTAAACATTGTTAATTCTTTTCAGTATTTTTGATGGCAATGTTTTCAACTTTTAATTAATATTACATAACGTATACAACTTTATTAGAGCGCTATGTGTGTTTAACGACGTGTAGTATGGCATTAACTTATGCCGGATGCGTTCCAGTACACGCTTTTGTCACACAGACTATCAGATCCCTCAAACCGCTTAGTTTTTCTACTGATATTAATTATTATATCGCTCACGTGAATCGGGACACTTATAAAATGTTTTCTCTCGGTTTTCTCTATGGTAAAACGTGTTTCAATCGTACCATACTTTTTGTCGTCTAAAATGAAAAATGTTTCCTTTAGGTTTTGTCGCTCAACCAAAACTGATACGTAAATTAAAGAAAACGATTATTTGTTTTAAAACCGGCGAACTATGACTTTTTTAACCACCTCTTTTCAAGTTTGACTTACAAGTATTACATATATGATATTTTACAAGTGGCTTACTGAGATATATTTACGAGGCTGAACACGTGCTAACAAGTGAATAATAAAAACAGAGGAAAAAATTAAAAAACATTTTAACGCAAGGCTTAAGACTTGTACTCTTGTTATTTTATTTACATATTGTAAGGTTACATATCGTCACCATACCCAAGAACCCCAAGTAAACATAAACTAACCATCAGCTGACACATAAACAACCAAGTATAAGGAATTGTATAACAATTATTAAATTCAGTTAAAGAGTTAATGACTAAATAATGAATCAACAAACAATGAATAATATAGTAATGAAGACAACAACAAAGAAGATACTATACCATATGTGATTAACCCAAATACCCAATAGATTAGGAAGGTGAGTAGACTAAAAAACAGGTTCGATGAGTATGAAAGCAACAAGTGAAAAGGCATCATGGAAAAAACCAAAGAAAAATATAAGGCAAAGAAGAGATAAAATATCTCCACCACTCAATACCAAAATGAGTATAACTATAGGATAAATAAAATAGAAAAAGAGAACTCTCCAGAGTGAAGGACAAATCATAATATGAAACCATTAACAGACCATGTTAAATAAATTGACTATGACTATAATTCTGAATTCGAATAAAAACATACTAAATAATGATTAGGAGAGTGAAAATAAAACCTGTATTAACATAAAATAATAATGGATAACAGATAATAATATTGTCTGTTACCTGCAAATTGTATAATTAATATAACCCAAGGGATATCAGAAAAACTGATAAATGACCATTAAACTTGTCAATAGAGTATAAATTAAATTGAATCATAATTACCAAAACAATAAATGATAGTTAATACTATTAGTAAATAAGAATAAGGGAGTAAAATGCATAAAAATAAAACACCAGGTAAATCTATTGTTGTAAATTAGAGTGGGTGGTTCACATAACCTAACTTACTAAGCGTTCTCACTTATAATGACAAGAATCAATACTCAGAATGTTATAAAACTATAGTATCTTATACTCTACTGAAACTAGATATTATAAGGACCATTCTATAACTAAGATTAATGACCCAAAAAGGTGATATGTGTTGTAATTAATGTAAATTAACAGACTCAAATTGACAGCATACAATTTACTCCCTAAATACATTTAAAAACCTTAGAATTACTAGTAAAAAGAGAAAGAAATTGATCTCTATGTAAACACTGATGTGTAATCTAACTATTGTTGTGTAAACCAATAATACTTATCACTGAATTGATTCAGAATAATATAAATAAGAGGTACATGACCTGTTGGCACTAGATACAAGAATCATTATTGAAGTACCAGCAAATAAGAATATCCAGATGTAAACCAACTATAGTAAAACTCGATAGTAAATAGGATGGTCGTTTATGTAAATGATATGGACTTAATAACAAATGTATAAATTAGAATAAGGAGAATTAATATGACATCTAGTAGTGCAGAACTATAGGTGATTATAATGACTAAATCCAACAAAATAAAAGTGTATTAACAAAAACTGAGGTGACCAACAGTTGTAATGGTCATCTGAGATTAATTATGACATGTCAGAAATAGTTCAGACTCAACTATGAAACTATCATAAGTGAATCTAGTTCATAGTGCTATAGGCATACAAAAGCCTAGGGCTAAAAAATGTATTTTATGCATAAATTTATGTAAATACTAAGTAATATGTGTAAAAAAAGACTTGGGATGCAATATCTCTATGAGATATGATAACCAAATGTTAATTTAAGTCAAATAGTACTTAAGTTTATTAAAATTTGTATTATTCCTAGGTTCAAATTACTATATTTGTTAATAATAAACGAAAGTGGGCCTTGTGAGGTGTCTAAATAATGAGCCAGACAATCGCCATATCATGGTAAGGCTAGATTGGCAGTCACAAGTAACATAAGAATTTTATATCAGTTGTAATGTATTTTTATTAATTTTGACAAAATATTTGGCGTCACATTTTTAATCTCCAAACCAAAGACCCACGCTTTAAAGAAAAGTAAATAAATATCACTATAATATTGACGACTCGGAACACAAAGTTTTTTATAAGTAAAAACGTAAAGTTTTACCTTACAGCCTAAACCGGCTTTCACCTATAGAAGGCTTCATCAGAGGCTCTGATGAAGCCTTCTATAGGTGAAAGCCGGTTTAGGCTGTAAGGTAAAACTTTACTTTTTTACTTATAAAAAACTTTGTGTTCCGAGTCGTCAATATTATAGTGATATTTAGTTAAGTAACGGACACGTCATGGACAACGAAATCCAAAAAAGTAAATAGTTTAGTAAAGAGTTGGTATGCACACACAAAGGAATGTCATCAATTTTGAACCAATCAGATTACCTATATCGAGAGGGGTGAGGTGAATTTTTTGGGAACAGCTAGAACCCACGCCGAAGGAAATCGACACTTTTGCATTGTTACACAATGCAAGACAATGCAGACAGACGATCGCTCTGCGCGCCAGAAAATCTAGAGTTACCCTAATTCAGTGTGAGGGTCGAATGTAAACAATGGTCAATCTAACCAAACTTTTTTAAAGTGTTATAAAGTAATAATTAATCAAAACAATGAAGTTTATTGAAGGTGTAACAGTGAATTAACGATTGCATAGTGTATAATAAGTTGCAACTGCGGGTATTAAGGGATGTATAGTGACAATTAATTATACTTGCAAGAATTATAAACCTGTACGATAAAAATTATCGAACATAACGAATAATATGAACTAATATGAACACTAAAAGGTCTTTGAACCTTGTGACATTAGTAAATTTATTTATTGTTACAAAGATTTAGTGACAATTAATCATATTTACACGATAGTTACCCACTTACACGATAAAATTATCGAACATAATGAATAATATGAACTGAGATGAACACGAAAAGGGCTTTGAACCTTCTTACCTTTGTAGGTTTATGTATTGTTAAAACGTTTTATTCATGAATCAAGGTTAACTGGGTATAGCTTCAGACCCACAAGTGTTAACCTAAAAATGTTGATGCAAATCGGTTTTGAATTTTATGTTATTAATTTAAGATTTTCTTTATTGATGTAATCACTCTCCTACTACTCATTTATTGTAGTAGTGTCACTCTTCTAGTTGCGTATTTTGCAGGCTAAAAGAACCTATTTTAGAGATAAACAACTTAACCAAATTTCCACTACTACGGTTTATGTAAACAGAATAACCACCCTGAGAAACGTTTTTTAGTTTTGTTAATAGTTAATTATTATTGGAAATGAACGACTATCAATTTAGTTGTTATATAAAAGAATTATTTAAGCATTATTAATGAATAAACGGTATTTTAACCAGATAAAAGAGATCGTAAAATTATTTCTTTAGAGGATACGCATTCAGGTTAAGTGAACAGCTGATAGCAGTTGGTAACACGCCGGCGGCAAGGAAATTATTTAAATGTTTTAGATTGTCGTCTCGACTATGCCTTGTTGACAGGACAGTTAACAAGGGAGATCTTCATTCCAAGTAAGTACTTCGTGAATGAATAAATTTAACTCATATGACTATTAAACTTTTAAAGTCATTTTATTCATTAAACAAACTTACAATGTCAGACACAATTAAAGGATGCCAACAGGCGTTTAACAACTGTAACCAAGGAATATTATTTTAAAACAACCTTACACAAACGATATTAATAATACAAGCGAAAAGATTATTTAACAATATCTATAAAGTACTTAGATGTTTAAACTCTGAAATATTAAGCTAATGTATACGCATTGCAGGGTACACAAACTTTATTAGTGTTCTCAGATTATTCCATACCACGGACCTTTCCAACTTGATATATGTGTTGTAACATCATCATTATTCTTCATCATTACGACGTCTCTAATGAACCGGTTTTGTGTTTTGCTTTCCTTCCCAGCTTCAAAGTCAAAAGTTTGAAAAATGTTAAGTTGTGAATGACCGCTTAAAGTAGTAGTGTACAAAGCTATCCGTATCTGAATCTTCACATTGTACTAATCAAAGTGCCACAAAGAAAAAAAAGAAAAAGTACTTGGGTACAATTATAATAGGTTTCATTCAGGACAAATGTACTGAATGTACTGAATGGAATAATGTAAATCTACAAAAGAAAGGAGAGTCAGAGTATATGAAATCCTATAAACACCAGCATTATCTAATGATGATTCAAGCGCGGAAACCGCCAAGACAAGACAGCTTTTATAAACATCTAAAATAACAAACATTAAATCAATTGTAATGGAGTGGACAGGTCAGAAGAGATACTCTTTTTAAATTTTACTTCCATGTTCCATAAGGAAATGGAAGTATGGTGTGGCAAAAAAAATCGTGTTCGAGATAATTGCAGATTCTGACTGTACTACCCTCAAAACATGAAAAAAAGTAATTTTTCGAAAAGTGTCTGTGTGTGTGTCTGTGTCTATAGATTTTTTTCTATGGCAAACTATAACAGCCGCAAATTCAAACAGAATCAAATAATTTTTTGCATACAGCCCTGAATTGTAGAGTACTCAAGATCTATTGTTTTTGGTGAAGATCGGTTAAGGGAAAGGGGTAGTTTACCTGCAACGTTTTATGTTTTAACAAGAGTAATTTTTTTGACGAATGATAACTGCCGTAACTTCAAACTACAACGATAAGCAATTTATGCTAACAATAATGAATTAATTAATTATGTACATATATTAATTTGCATAATGAGCTCGTGTAAACACTCAATTAGGTTACTCATATCAACTGAACTGATTGAAGCTAAATAACACGTTAATTCCTTTATGTTGGCACAATTATTGCGTGGAGACTCTAATTGTTGTATTAATAAAAAAAACTACTATAAATCACTCAAATCCCATTACTTTCTTGTTCTGAGGTAATTTGACAATAATGAACGCATATATTCTGGATAAAATAAACACTTATTTATTTAACATCATATCATTAAATAAAGAGGCTTCAATATATAAAATATGGATGATTCCCTGTAAATACATTCATAAACTCATAAAAAGAACATAAAAGAACACATGTATATACATCAAATTACAAGGTGAATCCAATACGTTGTTTGCTGGAAAACATACATATACATATATAATGCAATCGGTATATAGAAACACAAATAGTCAAACAATAAATCTTATACTAATGCGTTCATCGTTTGCCTCAGATGGATGGCGTTAATTATGTTTATCATGTTTAATTTAAATACTCAAGGGGTGTTTCTTGAAAAGGAGACAGGACAGTAGAGTTCTTATGATAAGAATAGCATAAAGATTACTTGTTAGGCGAATTATCCGATATATCCATCGGCGTAACTCCTCCTCTCTGCTGGTCCATGTGTGGGAAGCTGCGTAGCTGTGATGTCACTGACACTCAACACACGCGGAACAGATTCACTCGCGCTGTGTGTGTATTCTGTTGATTCGGCTGTTACTGTTCGAGTCATGAAATTATGTGTCGTGAAGATAAGTTCATCGTTAACTATGGTGTATATGTCTGTCTGTCTATTGTTGAACTTCTGGTATGTACATTAATGTTTAGTGTTTTTGATGCCGTGGTGTAATTGTTCCAAATGATATTGTATCGCTCCGCCGCACTGTAAAACGTTACGATTTCGTCGTCCGGTATTACATCAACGATAGTTCTACGCGTCGGTTATTGATGAAAGTGTGATTGGTTAGTTCAGTTCTGAATTTGAGTATAATAAAGAACTCTATAATTGTTAAGCACTGGCGTATGTCGCATGTTTTTAGACACTGTAGGTACACTCTTACCGGATACGCGCCAATATCGAAATGTCTAAGTCACTTAGTTATATGTCGCGTAGCAAAGTTTCAAAGTCCCACTGCTGTCCGTATGTTAATCGAACTTTGACGACCGACTGTTGAAAGTTATAAATAGACTGTTTAAAAGTACGTGAAGACTGCTCAAAGTATATGATTGAAAAATTATGAAAGACTGTCCAAAGTATATGATTGAAAATTTATGAAAGACTGTCCAAAGTATATGATTGAAAATTTATGAAAAACTGTCCTCCCGCGTGCTCTGCAAACAGTTTTTATCAAGCATCGTTTACCACAATGCACCCTTCTGGAAAACACGCCTCAAGTCGAACATGATAGGACAGAAGATCTCCTACCCTTATGCCAGACCATCGTTCTTCACTTCTCATTCGACGTTCCCGTTGCCATGTTGGCGACGGTCCTCTCCACCTGTTCTCTGGGTAGATGCTGGGTTGTGATTGGGTATCCTGTCTCCCCACGAGTTCGCGTCGAAAGCCTCCGTACTCTTTTCCTAGAACAGGAGCAATTTTCTTGGTTGTCCATCATGTCTTTGTCTAAGCGTACTCCGGATCTCGCTGCAGTTCTCACGCAAACAATGTGTCGTATTTTGTTATTGTTTCGCTGTGCTCGACCCCTTTTCCGAACGCTGTCCTGGCGCAGCGTGTCGTCGTTTCCAAAACGGCACTCCTTCTCCCTGTCGTAAATATCCGTTGTCGCCAGTAAGACGTTCCCCTGCTGTGTACATGTTCGATTCTATTCTTTTAGGTATCGATGTCCGTTCTCATATAGGGTACATACTATTGTGTGTCTTACACCCTTTTCTTATTACTGGTACACTTCAAATTATCCCGGCAGTGTGTCCGTCACAGTTTCACTCTAAATTGGTACTTGACACC
The DNA here is from genome assembly GCA_034769895.1 of Magicicada septendecula. Lineage (NCBI taxonomy): Eukaryota > Metazoa > Arthropoda > Insecta > Hemiptera > Cicadidae > Magicicada > Magicicada septendecula. The sequence goes on from CM068367.1 coordinate 1,272,424,110, forward strand.
GTTTCTTTTATCTTACATTTTGCAGGCTGTAAATCTCGTGTTTGAGTCGAGTCTGTCACGGCCAACCTTGTTCCCTATTGTAAAGCTATGTGAAGCGTATTTGTATTGTCCGAAGCAAACGTTCACTTGACACCTCGTCACACAGTTCCTTATTTATTGCTCGTGGCCTGAGTAGGTGTGTCTTGCTGTATGTAACGTCTTTTGGGTCATACTAAAATTTTTAATTTTTTGGTTGTTACAAAACAGAATCAAATAGTTTTTTGTATACGTTCCTAAATAGTAAAGAACTGAAGGCCTGTTGATTTTGGTGAAGATCGGTTAAGGGAAAGGAGTAGTTTACCTGCCACCTTTAATGTTTTAACAAGAGTGATTGTTTCTATGACGAACAATAACTGCCGCACATTCAATCAGCATCAAATAATGTTTTGCATGCATCCCTGAATTGTAGAGGACTCAAGACCTATTGATTTCGGTGAAGATCAGTTAAGAGAATGGGGTAGTTTACCTGCAACGTTTTATGTGATAACAAGATTAATTTTTTTTTACGAACGGTAACTGCCGTAAATTCAAACATAATAAATAATTTTTTGCATACATCCCTAAAATGTAGAGAACTCAAAGCGTGTTTATTTTGGTGAAGATCGGTTAAGGGAAATGGGTAGTTTACCTGCAACATTTTATGTTGTAACAAGAGAAATTTTTTCATGACGAACGATAACTGCCGTAAATTCAAACAGAATCAAATATTTTTTTACATATGTGCCTGAGTTGTAGTGAACTCAAGGCCTGTTGATTTTGGTGAATATCGGTTACGGTGAAAAGGTAGTTTACGAGAAACATTTTTTGTTGTAACAAGAGTAAAGTACTTAATTTTGATAAATAAAGTATCCTGATAAGAAGACCTTAATAATCCACTGTAGAAACGTAGATCAAATATCTATAAATGAAGAGGCTAGTTGAACGGGGTGGAGGTAATTTGCTATAAATGAAAATTATAGTTGAAAGTGTAGGGGATAATTTTTTATATATGTACTACGTTATCGGCAACAAAGAAGTAGTTTGTTGTTAAAATTCATTCCCGTCCTGTTTGGCCGTAGACCAATGTTTTCTGCAAAACCAGACGTTTCGGCAGTGCCATCGACTTCCATCATCAGTGAAAATCGAGTACGATAACGTGAGGTGGTATACGTTAGTGACCACAGTACTGTGGTTAAGGCTGAAGCAGTAAGTAGAAAGAAGTAGTCTCTATGGAAGTATTTCATTTCGAAAAAATGATTTTAAATATAAATCTTAGAACATGGAAGTCATGTATGGTTCTCCATACCGATATTATAAAGTCTCTGGCAAAGACTTGGACACTGAACGCAAAGATCCAAAGCCGGATACAGGCTAGTGAAATGAGATTTTTACGATCAGTAGACCTACTAGGAGTATCACGGAGGGACCGGCTAAAAACGATGATATAAGGAACATCCTTGGAAAATACAACCTAAACGAAAGGATAAAGCAATACAGTCATAATTGGACAGACCATGTTGAAAGGCTGCATAAGAACAGGACACCAAAACAAATTTTGGCTTATAATCCGGAAGGACGGTGGAATATTGGAAGACCAAAGAAAATGTGGTTGGACCAAGGAGTGGTCGGATCGTAAGGTCCACAGCTTAAAGAAGAAGAAGAAGAAGAAGAAGAAGAAGAAGAAGAAGAAGAAGAAGAAGAAGAAGAAATTGAATTGTAAACAAAAGTCGAGGAAACAACATTAAGGAATAAAATATTGTTAAAGAAGGGAGACAAAAGTGTAAGATTGAATAACAGAAGACTGCGACTAAAATTAAAAACGGATGATCGTATTTAAAATTTATTTAGGTGATAGATGAGAACATATAACATATTGTCGGCAAACCTATCGATAGGCAGATATATGGGGTTGGTTTAGATAAATAATACTGGTACATGTGAGGCACAGTTTCGACGTAAATATGTATTAGAAAATGTCATCTATCAGGATGTAAATTATATATTATGTAATAGCAGTTCTTAGATAAACTTATATTTGGAGAAAAGGAGGATAGGGAATTAAATGCAAACACAAATTACCGGTACTGGTTTTCAGTGTAGTCTCGGCTCAAATAAGTGAGATGTAATGAGATGTAGGCCATAATTAGGAACCAAGATACACACTTTCTCCAAACGTTTAAGAATGTAGATTATGTAATGAAGAATTATTACATTTTTACCGAATTGGAAATGATCAGGGTCAGGCAAAGGGATCTTAATTGTAGAGCGTGTCAGAAGGAATATTAACCAATGGTAGGAATGTCGGCGTCATCAGAGACTACTAGACGTTTACCTAGAATGCTACAATTCTACATTAGACCGCTAAAGTGGCTATATGTAATACTGAGTAAGGCATAATGAGAAGAACAATAAATAAAGTTACATTGCCTTAACTAGTAGCGTCCTTTCGATATCCACTTTGCACGTAACATGCTGTTCTGCCACTGTTTTTCCAATTCCTCGATTCCTTTAATTAAGTTGTAATTTTCCTACCAGCTGCCTAATTTGTCTTCTGATGTGTTTCCCCTTTAGTATATTGTAAATCGAAATGTTTCAATAGGCAATGTGGATATCTGTGGATACCTCAGACATTCGTGGCATTCGTGACTACAGACATACTGTAGCCGATGAAGCTGCCAATGAAGCCGCATTATTTCTTCCAATCTCTAACCTTCCTGTTCCTATGACGGACTTTAAAACAGACGTTAAATGGCAATTGCAATAGGTAGGAAAACCAGCCATTTATCAAAAAACATCGAAACATTAACCCAACTATTTGTGTCTGTTCTTTATCGTTTCGTTACGACGTAATAGGAGATTCTCTGCCGCTTGAAAATAGGTAACACCAGACTAACGCACTATCTCTTTAAAAATTCGCCTCTCTCGTCATGCCCTTCATCTCAAGTGCCAGTCGCTATTCACCACACATTGGTAGTTCTCTATACGTACACAACGAGATCGCTACCGACTCTGAGCTGATTTGCGGGAGGTGTTGGGCATAGGTCGGATAGTGCTGATCGGCTGCTTCTCTTCTTGAAATCGAACATTCCTGGCAGGATTAAACTAAACGTTTTAACACACACCAAGCAGCTAGTCTCGCAGCTGTATACGGCACGTTAAATAAAAGAAAAAAGTATAAAAATGTAAGTAATTGTCAATGTGTAGTGACTACACATGTAACGTGATGTGTAAGTGGTTATGACGCTAGTCTCAATGACGGTAGTGTAAGTGGGATATGAATATAACAACAGTGTCCATTGGTAGCTTTAAAATAGTTGTTACATTAGTACAAACAATCCTGATACTTGATGGACTCCGCGCTACAACCCTTGTCTCCAACACCACTCGCCTCTGTTCTGTGCTAGACTGCTCTACTGTCTTACTACCAGGCGGTACAGTTCGTCTTCTACATCTTCCACCCGTCTTCTCCGGATCTCCCTCTTCTTAAACTGATACGTTGTATAAGTAGAATAATACTCAACAAATCTTTTTATTGTTATAAACGTATTTAAATGGAATGGTTCGTAATACTTGTGAACGTAAGAAATTAAAATATATTGCAACATCTGCATACAACGGTTTAAGTCTTGGATTTATTATTATTCCGTCTGTACAATATTTACACATTTTCCGGAACCAAAGATTACAGAAGTGATTGAATTCTCATCTTCCACTGCTGCTTGTCTATCCAAAGATCTTCTTCAATTTCTCGTTCCCTCAATATAGTCTTTATTTCTTCTATCCAGGTGATAGGTGGTCTTCCACTTTTCCTTCTTGTTGGTGGCCTCCATTCCATAACACTCCATTGAAATCTTTCCTGTGCCATTCTTTTTGTGTGTCCATACCATTGTAATTTTTTGGTTAGGATAGTCTTGGTTTTTAAATTGGTCAAAATATCCATAGTAAACTACATTAAGTGTGTGACACGGACAAATAATTTTCAGTATCCCAAAAATCTGCTAGTTAGATAAAATAACTAGTTACACTCTTGATAAATGTATAGATGATAGTTTTAGAGGAGATTAAACTGACTTTTCAATTTTTAAATTAAAAACACTTTCAATTTTGTACCTAAAAGGAGTTGCGCAGTTTTACTGTAAACACCAAATAGATTAGTGTATTCTTATCTAGTTTATATAATTTAGATTAAAGCCATTGTATTGCTAACAATGAATGAATCAGTCGGGGGTTGGTTATAATTGTTCGCGGCAATTAATCATCACGAGTTAAGTGAGGCAGGCAGTAGTGAGGCTTGTTCCGCGTTAATCGAACACAGTGAAGCACCATCCTCTACGAGGAGCTGCTGTAATTGAGCAGCATCGAGTACAGTATTGCACTTTATACACGCTATAGCATGCGTGTACTGTAGCATGCTAAGGAATACTCACAGATATACCCGTAGGTAAAAGCCCAATATCGTAAAGCAACACAACCGTACCGTGCCATGTCTGTAGAAATAAATAGTCACTATAACAATCAATTTCTTCTGCAAACGTGCTTTTCCTCTTAAGTATTTCGATTTGTTTGTTAGAATTATTTTTTAATAATACATCTAATTTAAAAAAATTATTTGTTGTTTTTACTTGAAATTGTTCTTTAATTAATGTATGTGTATTTTCTATTTTTATGTATATTTAAATTGTTTATTTTTCAATATTATAACTTTTTATACAATTTAATTAATTTAATATTTTGACTGTTTGGAAATTGTTGTTTGTTCTTTACGGAACGTGTGCCTAAATTAGATGTACAGATACGGCGTCAAAAAACAGCTTTTCAGTGTTGAGGGAATCAGTGTATTTTTCTCTTTGTCTCTTCTAAGTAAAATTAACTCTATTTTGTTATTCTATTCTTATTGTAAATATTAAAGTTTAATTTAGGTTTTTTTCGTCATAACTATATTATTTAAGTCATACGCTATTTTTAGGTTAGGTTTTAGGTTCAAATAGCTTAGTTGTTTTTTGATGTACGTCTATTTGGTACCTGTTTAGTATATCTCACGTCTTACAATGAATCATTTTTCTATATGTTCTCGTCTTACTTCTTGTGTGTAATAATTTGAAAAAATCAGTAGGAAACAAAAAATGCTGTAACACGTTTTATTTTTATCAACTGCGACAATTCATTGAACGGGGGATTAATCATCATTCTGACTTTTTGTGGTTTTCATCACCATTCTGCACAGACATTTTCGTGTTGTAATTTGAAAGATTTGCTGTAACTTGAACATTAATATATGGAAACATTAATATATGGAAACATTAATATTCGTTGTTTTGGATGATTACTTGGTCATCCGCAAACATTGTATCATGTATGTTTATTATTTACTTTTATTCCAAGAGCCGTATTTGTACGGCTTGTCTTTGTACTTAATCCCTTGTCTTCCCTTGTACGGATAAAATTAGGAGTTTCAGTCAAGCTTTCACTAAAATAAATACCCTCTCTTACTTGTGTCAGTATCTGTGTTACCTGCAATATAGGCACTGATAAAATCAGTGTATAAATAAGCTTACAAAATTAAACGAAAGGGTTCATTAATTTAATTAATGTTTACGAGACTATCTTGTTAAGGTCATGATTTTGGCGTATGTTAATAAGAAAAGTTAATTTAATTAACTAATGGTATTTGTAATTCTATTCTTTCTCGTCTGCTGTACTGTTTTAATCTGGAATATTTATTAAGCCAAATAAATTAATTATGCAAAATATAAGCAAAAATGAAGGGGACAACTTAAACATTTTTTTGTGGGCTTAGTAAAGTTTAATATGGTTTCCATACGTGGGTGACTCTTTGCACCTCTAATAGGTAATCAGTGTCTTGCCATGTAGAGTGAAGAACATGTGTAGTTATGGACTCTAGTGCGTTTATTATAATAGGATTCGTCTTCTTCTCCATGTTCTTTTTATTGTTGTAGTTATTCACCATCATCATCTTCTTCTTCTCTTTGGACATCCTCTTCGTTTTCTTTTTTCTTCTTTTTCGTCTTATTATTATTATTTTATTATTTTATTTTTCTTTTATAAACACATAATTATCGGAGGATATAACTTTCCATTAACTAACGCAAGTATTGCATTAAAAAAAGTGAGAAAATGTATTATTAGAAATAATTAACATTAATGAACCAACAGGATCATCTTGTAAAGTTAAGGAAAATATTGTCCGCTTCTTCAATGAAGCTGTTTAATCAAGTCTTAAAATTTCGGCAGAATGCTCACAGTACCCCTTTAAGCTACTGCATTGTTATTATCATTATCATTATTATTATTATTATTATTATTGTTGCTGTTGCTGTTGTTGTTGTTTTTGTTGTCATTATTATTATATAGAACATGACAATGAACACAATGTAAGAATTTGAACTTTTTCATTGTTAAACGTGAGTCTGATAGTCCTAAAGTTAATGCGATATGTGCCCTGGCTAAAGATTGTGTGGTTGGTATACTTTTCTGCTTCTATCTTCCGTGTTTCAAGATATTCTAAGACGTGTAAGAAACCAAGAATATGGACGGTGTATTCTCACTTCTAGTAGCAGTACTAGTAGGAGTGATTTCAAAGATAGTCGTAATCATGTTTAGTATTAATAGTAGTAGTAATAGTAGTAGTAGTAGTAGTAGTAGTAGTAGTAGACTTGGTAGTAGCAGTAATAGTAGTAGTAGTAGTAGTAGTAGTAGTAGTAGTAGTATTAGTAGAAGTAGTAGTAGTCGTAGTAGTAACATTTTTGAAATTTTATAAGAATAAACATTTTGAAACAGTTCCTAATCATATCAGGTCTCTTGAAATGGATGAAGATTATGCTCGGGGTTGACTTAAGTGGAGGCGCGTGTTGGGCCTCTCGCAAGACAGAAGACTTGAACTGAATTGTTTCTCTGATCACAAAAGTATCTATGTAACACAACATACGCATTACCTCTTTGACAAGGATGAGGTTTCAACTTTTATCTTATTCAAAAAATTAGTACCAACATTTTAAAAACTTTCTTTTTTTTCTTGTTAAAGTCACAAACCATAACACAAGGAAATAGGTATAATTTTAAATAAAATTTTAAGGTATTTACTTAGAAACAATCTCAAAGTGTTCGTTTCTTAAACTCAATTTAAAGGCTGGAAAGTTTTGTATTTAAAACTGGCACGTATCTCCTCGTTTTTACTTTACACCATATGTCAAAAATATAAGAAATATCGGTATGGAGAACCATACATGACTTCCATGTTCTAAGATTTATATTTCAAATCATATTCGAAATGAAATATTTCAATAGAAACTACTTCTTTCTACTTATTCCTTCAGCCTTAAACCACAGTACTGTGGTCACTAACGTATACCACCTCACGTTTTCGCACTCGATTTTCACTTTGATGGCAGTCGATGGCACTGCCAAAAAGTCTCGTTTTGCAGAAAACATTGGACTACGGCTAAACAGCCCGGGAAGGAATTTTAACAAAGAACTACTTCTTTGTTGCCGATAACGTAGCACACATATAAAAAATTCTTCCCTCCCCCTTCAACTATAATTTTCATTAATAGAAAATTACCCCCACCCCGTTCAACTAGCCTCTTCATTTATAGATATTTCATCTACGTTTCTACAGTGGATTATTATGAGCTTCTTATCAGGATACTTTATTCATCAAAATTAAGTACTTTACTCTTGTTAAAACATAAAACGTTGCAGGTAAACTACCCCTTTCTCTAAACCGATTTTCACCAAAATCAAAAAACCTTCAGTCCTCTACAATTCAGGGATGCATGCAAAAAAATATTTGATTCTGTTTGAATGTGCGGCAGTTATCGTTCGTCATGAAAACATTTCTCTTGTTACAACATAAAATGTTTCAGATAAACTACCCCTTTCCCTTAACCGATCTTCACCAAAATCAACAGACCTTGTGTTCTCTACAAATCAGGAACGTATGCGAAAACTTATTTGATTCTCTTTGAATTTACGGCAGTTATATTTCGTAATAAAAAATTACCCTTGTTAAAACATAAAATATTGCAGGTAAAATACCCTATTCCCTTAACCGATCTTCAACAAAATCAACAGACCTTGAGTTCTCTATAATTCAAAAAGGTATGCAGAAACGTAGTTGATTCTGTTTGAATTTACGGCAGTTATCGTTCGTCATATAAAAAATTACCCTTGTTAAAACATAAAATGTTGCAGGTAAACTACCCCTTTCCCTTAACCGATCTTCACCAACACCAACAGGTCTCGAGAACTCTACAATACAGGGCTGTATGCAAAACATTAATTGATTCTGTTTGAATTTGCGGCTGTTATCGTTTGCCATAGAAAAAAAATTACCCTTGATAAAGAAACGTTGCTGGTAAACTACCCCTTCCCCTTAACCGATCTTCACCAAAACCAACAGGTCTTGAGAACTCTACAACTCAGGGCTGTATGCAAAAAATTATTTGTTTCTGTTTGAATTTGCGGCTTTTATCGTTTACCATAGAAAATACCCTTGTTAAAATAAAAAACGTTGCATGTAAACTACCCCTTTCCCTTAACCGATCTTCACCAAATCACCAGACCTTGAGTTCTGTATAATTCAAAAAGGTATGCAAAAGAGTAGTTGATTCTGTTTGAATTTACGGCAGTTATCGTTCGTCATAGAAAAAATTACCCTTGTTAAAACATAAAATGTTGCCGGTAAAATACCCTATTCCCTTAACCGATCTTCATCAAAACTAACAGATCTTGAGAGCTCCACAATTGAGGGCTGTATGCAAAACATTATTTGATTCTGTTTGAATCTGCGGCTATCGTTTGCCATAAAATAAATTACCCTTGATAAAAAAAAACCGTTGCAGGTAAACTACCTCTTTACCTTAACCAATCTTCACCAAAAACAACAGATCTTGAGTACTCTACAAATCAGAGCTGTATGCAAACCATTATTTGATTCTGTTTGAGTTTGCGGCTGTTATCGTTTGCCATAGGAAAAAAATCTGCAGACACACACACAGACACTTTTTGAAAAATGACTTTTTTTCATGTTCCGAGTGTAGTACAATCAGAATCTGCAATAATCTCGATCACGATTTTTTTTGCCATCACCATACTTCCATTTCCTTAAGGAACATGGAAGTAAAAACGCTGTATTCTTAATCTCAAAATTTTTAAAAGTTTCTACAACCTACCAGCTGTTCTCCAGGTTAATAAAAAACGTACCAGATTAATAAAAGTACCACCAAAGGTTTTGGCTACAAGGCCATCAAAACATGTCACAAAATCAGTTGAAACTTATTGAATAGTATGTGATCAGGTTCCTAGTTCCCGCAAAAGAAGAATAAATTGTACATTAACAAAGTGTAGCATTGTTTGTAATGACATCAGAGGAGGTACGTTTCGTATCGGCTGTGGTGTTTTGCATTAGTCTATGTCATTGGGCAATGCAAGTCTACCCTTAATGTAAACGTACTTTGCCCGACACTCGCCCAGCGAAATTGTATCGATAAGATTCAGAAGTAGTTTGTGTATTTCAGCGGGATTACGGGGGAATGCTTTTCTTACTTGGTTTAATTAATCAGCGTATCTTGTGTCAACCATTACTGAGTTGAGCCGAGTCGGCTCCCTAATTTCACATATCTACTTCAGACAATTGCCCCACTTATCTCAGTAATTATAACCCCGTACCTTGTTTAGGTAGATTGATTATTGCTAAACAACTCCGAACGGTTTAAATTTAAGATCCCGATGTTCAGGTAATTACACAGAGGTTAGGAAGGAAGTTTTTCTTGATATGTCTATAAAACCAGTTTATGTTAAATATTTACGAAAGATAAATTAATATGTTTCATTTATACATTAAAATAATAGTATCCCGCGACACGTATAAACTGAATAAAACAAACTCAAGTTGATTAAAACATAATTATTTACTATGTGCATGAATTGGAAGCAATGGATCGGGATATAGACTATAATTAATCTTAATTTTTGTAAAATTCTTTTCATACACAGTATTGGTAGTATGAAAATACACTAATCCAAAAAGTCCTCTTTACAGTTGTAACGAAACAAAATGTTACAAAAAGAATAGTAAATAATAGTGAAATCCGATCCAGAGAGGAAACAAGAAATAATAATTGATAGCAAATTAAAGGAAACCTAGTTGGTTTGACTTATTTAATATTATCAAGAAACCCAGAAATAACCCAGTAGAATAGGGCAGTAAACAAATCAAAATTAAATAAATAAACCTAGTAGGCCTAAATAATCAAATTACCCTGAAACACAACTAAACCCAATAAAGAGTACCTACCCATATAAATAAAATTGTATTAATTAAAATTGTATATGCCTATAATAAGGATAGAAAAGGGACACAAACCTTTACAGTGATGAGTGTTATAATAAGAAATAGCGACACAGACTACCGTTAAACAGTGTTAATTATTTTTTATGGAAAGTGTTTTATTGTTATTATTAGACAGAATTTTAGTTTATCATACAGACAATAGTTTAGCAGTATAAATAAACTAAAACTGTCAAAAACAATTATTATTATTAAAACAAATATTATTATTAAGAGTTTTGTTGTATGTTATAAGATTTTATGTCACCAGTTAATTTATGTAAATATATTTATCTCAGGTAGTCAAGGTAGAAATTACAATCAACCATAACAAATTGTTCCACCACATATCTTAGAAATTCAAAGTAATAATGTTTTACAGTTATAAACTGAGGCATGTTTAGTATCAAATTGTTTACAATTATCTAATTAATCATCATATAAACATTGCATGTATCATTAGAATATAATAATAAAATTATCTATTAAAGGTAATTTATAAAATGTAAAGTAATTAATGGGAATCGATCATATAACATTTAACCTGTACATAAATGGCCAATCCAAATTTAAGAAGTTTGTATGAGTTCGGTGACTAAAAAAGAAGAAATAACACTTAATTGTTAATTGTGATGGAGAACAGTTTAATAGTGCGTGTCGAGATGTTATTAAATTAAAAAATATAAAATTGCTAACTCGTTTGTGAAAGAAGATCTGAATGACCACTATTGAAGATAAATAATTCCTCCAGTACAATTATTTCATGAACCAGTAATACACACAATCAAGAAATTATCCAGAATAAACCAGAAAACGTTCAGCAATATCGCCTAGATGTGTAAAGTATAATTTGACAATATTTTTATCCAACAAGGAACAACCACTAGACAATATACCAATTTACACTAACACTAATCACAAGTAAACATTTTAAAGTGAAAACTAATTCCATATCTGAACGAAACAGTGATTACAAGAAAAACATTTATTTGTACACATTCTAATAAACTTCATTATTCTGTGAGACGGACAACGGCAGCCATGATATTGACGTCACTCTAACCTACAGGCCTTTTACGAAGCATTGAATCTCGTCAAACTTTGTATGTTATTTAATATATAATTTTTGTAATATTTTTTAGATTATAAGTAATAGATGATTTGTAAAGGTACTCTATATTGTTAATTATCATGTAAAGGAACTTTTCGTAGCAGCCACAAGAATTCCCACGAAATCTATTAACATTATTTAATTATTAAATCCTGAGATAAATATCGATTGTGACAACCGTATGTATCGAATGGAATTTTCCAATAATTTGAACTTATATTACAGAGATTAAACCATTATGTTAATAAATCATATCCATGCGTTATTATTTCAGGAATATAATATATTATCAGCATTTATTTTATAATTAACAAGGATAAGAAGATTTCGGGGAGTCATTGGAAGTACGCAAACTGCAAAACCAAGATTAACCTTGTAATAAAATAATAAATAATTGATGAGTGTGTTGATGATAAGAGATTGTGAAGTGTGAGACTCCGATGTAATCAAGCTCCACTGTTTGGGCTAGCCAATTTGTAATAAGAAATAATATTAAATGAGTCTGTATGTTCTTAAATTGGTGTGTATTTGGTGTGGCTCTCGACGTCTTACTGGCCTGAAACACTTCCTTAAGTTTCCCAGCTGGTCGAGTCCCAATGGTAGCAAGACCGGTCGAGTAGCGTAAAGTTGATGAAGGAATATATATGTTCAGCTTCGCCGAAAGTTTCAAAATAAAAATTATTGTTTTGAAGGAAATTTAAAAAAAATAATTTATGTTTATAAAAAAAATAATAAAAAAAAAATTTTAATTTTATTAATTAATTAATTATGATCAATTAATTAATATAGGGCTGTAAAGTTTTAAAAAGTGTAATGCTCTTCTGAAAATTTTTATTAAAGTTTTGGTATATTTTAAATAAACTATCACCACTCATAAGATTGTCTTCAAACCAATCGATACTTGTTTATCTTTTTATTTTTTAGGTTATCTTCACTTATAGGTGGTAAAGTCCTTGTAGATTATCAATTAGAATTATATTATTGGTAATTAGTATTATTGAAGAAATAAAGAACTATTAAGTATTGAAAAGTATTAAAGTTTTATTAATTAATGGCAATATTGACTCTTATCGATTAATATCGATTCTCAGGATATCGAAAAAAATTACAAAGTATTATATAAAAATCGTACAGGGTTCTTTAAACAGCCAGTTATTATCAAAGTCAGAGAAATCGGGCTAATATTTAAAAGTATAACGTTACATCAAATGAATAATTATTACTATACACAAACATTGAATAATAATTTGTAAATAATATAATTGTTTTCACCAAACAGCTGTTTTGAACTAGGAGAAGGCACTGGGATCGTCAAAAGAAAGATGGCCGCCGTCAAGTTGATCAAAATGTCGCTCGTTCCTGCTGCATTCCAAATAATGTATTTTCTGGCAATATTCCTGTTCTTGTGTCTGCAAATCTCTTGTTAAATGTTGTGTAGTGACTGGTGTAATGATTCTGTGTTGTATTTAGTATATCTGTGTAATTATAAGTCAAAACACTTATCCCAATTCCGACACTAATTTGGTTAATGTGTTATACAGTTTTCTGGTGTTTTGTGGTATTTTTCGGAGTAGATATGTATTGTTTAGTGTTAATTAGTGTTTCTTGATTGTTTTTGCCACAATGTATATGTTCTGGAAGGATTTTATAATTCACTCTCGACTTCACAGTAACGTACTGTTCGCCACTTAACTTCGCCGTTGTAAGATAGGTTAGATCGTCACAAAACTCTCGTTTATGTTAACTGTTCGAATACCAATAATCAACTAACTGTTTCCTCCAGTTTCAATTAAACTCTTAGCCAATATAATATTATTCTTAACATTGTTCAAATATTTTTCATATCCTGTGCACACTTTAATATTTCACTATATAAATACCTAAACTTGGGTTATTTATCAATTTTATTCACTAGATGTTATTTAAATTAATCTTTCAGTTCATTCAGCTTATTTTCAGATTAAATAATGCCGTTTTATAGTGTTTTCTGTCCAAAAAATAGTAATTTTACTTTCAGTTTGGTATACTCTGAAAAGTCAAAACATCAAAATTTACTTCCTGTCATTATATAAATTCAGCCATTTTATCAGTTATATTTAATATTAATAATCCTATATTGTATTAAAAGGTTCATATTCCCTTATTTTCTGGTAATTAATTGAATTAGTTGTATTCTGAAACATTATTCTGGAATATATGACTCCCATGTCCAAATTTCTGAGTTTAGTCATTTTCATTTTTATTTATAATTCTGAATATAATTTATTAAAATCTTCCTAAATGGTATGTGCAATTATATGGCTTGATCTCAAGTTTATTTTGTCTAAACCCCTTTTGTTTACTTGCATTTAAATGAGCAATTTCTCTGTTTTGATGGAGTTTGGTTTCCATTCTTTTGGCCTATGATTTTTTAACAATTTTTCTTACAAAATATTTTACAAACAATATATGATGTGTGATACCCTCTCTGACTTTTACATATAGTATTATAAATTAAACATGTTTTCAAATTACACAAAAACAATTAGTATTGGTTACAATACAAATAATAGTTAAACAAAATAAAGAATATTTTTTTAAATAAATGGTTGTCTTCAAGTCAGACATTTTGCAACAAAATCCCCATTTCCAACATGGAAACATGGTTTACAAAAAAGGTTTTTTACTAACTAACATCTTAATTACTCTCTACTATTTACAAGTGGTAACTATTTTTATAGTTCTGATGTTAGTTGTTTCAGACCCAAACAAATGGCCTTATATCTAAAACATTTTTAAACATTCTTATACTATATACATAAAAACCTTATATTTATATTCTTATTTCTAACTATTATTATAAGTAGGATTCTACAGTTTTTATACCGTCTTTTATACATTGTCTTTGGGGAATTGTACCCTGTCATTAATAAATAAATAGTATGAATTCTTCAAAAGGCACTATGAACTCTGTTTTTCTTTTTTCATGTAAAACAAAATGTTATTTTAAACAGATTCATGTCTTATGAACAACATATTGTCACAGTACAAATTTCAAGTCATTGAAAAATGCATATTTCATTGCATCCAATGTTTGTGATTGCCAAGAATGAAACACAAGGTTCATTTTTTATAATACCCAAAACTATCACTGGTTCACTTTGCACTTATATATTATGTTAATGCTAAATGGTCGTATAGTCTTATCAACATAATAAATTGGTTAGCGTTTTTTCAATGGAGATTTGTTCCATGGGTACTATATTATTGTTTCATCTTAGTTCACAGGCAACTTTTACTTTATACACTTCTCTCTCTTAAATTTATATACATGTGGTTTTTATTTCGTTATACTTTTGCTTTTAGATATTTATTTTGGGGATATAGGGATTTGGGTGTCTTTTATAAGAGCATGACATCTTCTTCAGGATGCTGCCTTCTTCTTCTTTCATCAGTCTTCTTTTCTCCTGCCTTCTGGGACTGGTATCTTCTCCATCTTCTTCTTGATGCCATCAGGTTTCTTGGGATCTTCTCCATCTTCTTCTTTATTTCAGAAATACACCACCTGTATTGGTTGATCTTGGCTTATTTTAGGGTTTCTATTCTATTTATTCTCCCTCGTTGTGGGTTTGGTCATATTCTGTACTGCTTGGTTATTTACTTTTTACCTTCCTGGGTTATAGTTTGAAAACCTTTGGTTATGAGACTGGTTTTGGATGACTCATCACTTACTCCTTTTACTTGAACTTGTATTTTCTTTATAATAATGATTTCTTTCCACAGTTGCTATGAATTAATCTATTTATATTAAACTTAATGCTTTCTTCCAAATTTAAATATTATAACTTCATTATTCTAATGATCAATTGCCATTCAATATTATGCTTATATCTGTCATGTTACAGATTGCTCCCCTCCAGAAGTAATTATTTCAGACATGTTTATGGATGAAATAATTTCTTATGATAATTTCATCATTTCCTATAATTCATTTTCTTCTCCATTTTTATATCGACTTTTTTTTTTTATATATTAGAGTTTTATTAATTTTATATATATGGTTACTTGTTTTACTACTGATCCTTTTCGGATAGTCAGTGTCTTCTGAGATATATTATAATTGTAATACATTTTCTTTCTTTATCAACTTCGTGTTGCATCCTTGGGATATTAATTCCCTAACATTCCCTATCACGTGGGCTGGGGCAGATCAGAGGGGCACTGTACGCTACTTCTCTGCTGGCCATACACCACTTCTATAAATTGAGTACAGAGGCATATCCATCCCTGCTCAAAAAAACATAATGCTGCTGGAATTATCTTCAGTCAGTCATCGAATAAATAAATAAAAAGTAGTCTCATTTTCGACTAATAAAAATATCTTTGGATTCTCCACTTCGTAGTCTCTCAGATTATCTCACATTTTCTATCTTAATAAATCTTCATAATCATTATTATACTCATTACATATATATTTTTTCAAAACTCTTAACTTGTCTGATATATTTAATTTAATTATGGTTGAAAACCTTTCTTTTAATAATTCTGGTTACTGTTTACAGTGTAACTCTCTTTCTTCTTCATCTGAATTCTCTTTATACTTTCTTCTGGTTATTCATAGTATTAGCATGGTCTTTATATATAGTTTTTCTTATTCATTATTTGAATGGTCTTAATATATTATATTTAAAATTTCTTAACTTTGTATCTTTACATTAGATATACAGGTTGTTATATTGATCATTTTATTTAAACATTTTGGTTCTTTCCTTTCTCTTAGAAAGTTATTAATCCGCCTTCGCATTCATTAACATTAATTCATTTATATTAAATTTCATGTGGTATTTCTTCTCTTTGCATTTCATATAGGTCTTATTATTATCATTGGTTCAAAATCATATTCTCCATATGTTTGGTATGAGTTGTTCTTCTTTACTCTTAATTAACTGTTTTCTTTGTCGTTTCATAAGTAATTAGTCTCTTTGCTTCCAAATTTTTTCTTTTCTTGCATATTATACTCTTTTTTGTTATTCTTCTCTACTCCTTCAAATGCTATTGTGAATGTCTAGCATTTATTCTGGATTAACGTTAATTCTCTTTTCTGAATTAATCACTTTATTTTCTTCTCAATTCAATCATAATTGACACATAATTATTTTTTGGAACTTGGTTAGTTTTAATGTAAAATTCAAACTATTCTTTTTATTTAATTGAAAAATATTTCTCATAAATCCTTGTAATATGTTGATCTTATCTTGTTTCAAAGTTCTGACGTTCTATCAACATTCAAATTCTGTTTAATTCATTTATTCCCAGAATTGTTTCATTCAGAATTGTTTATAGTACTGTGATTTTACTATTATTTCTGAATGTTTTGGTATTTCTCCAAATTCAAATTCTTCTTAATTATTTACCATAAAGTTTTCTCACAAACTTAGTTATAGTAAGTTGGTCTTACTTTATTTTTAAATTTTTTGTATATTAACTTCAAAATTCCTTTCTTCTTAATTCTTCCAAAATGTTTTTCTCATAATTCAGTGGTAGTAAGCTGTGCTTGCTTAATTTTAAATTTTTTAAATTAAGTTCAAAATTCTTTCTCTTTTTCTTTCTTCCATAAAGTTTTGTTCTAAATTATCAGATTGTAGTAAGATGTACTTACTCAATTTTAAATTTTCATAATTATATTTCAATTCAAAAGTCTTTCTTTTTCTTTCTTCCATAAAGTTCGTTCCAAAATCATCAGGTTGTAGTAAGATGTACTTACATATTTTAGAAGAACTTATATTCAAAATTCTTTCTTTTTCTTTCTTCCATAAAGTTTGTTCCAAAATTATTAGGTTGTAGTAAGATGTACTTACATATTTTAGAATTTTTTCAAAATTAAATTAAAAAATTCTTCTTCTTCTAATTCTCCAGAATGTTCTTCTCAAAATATTAGGTTGTAAGATGTACTTACATTATTTTAAAATTTTTAAAATATTAAATTAAAAAATTCTTCTTCTTATAATTCTCCAGAATGTTCTTTTCAAAATATTAGGTTGTAAGATGTACTTACATTATTTTAGGATTTTTTCAATTATTAAATTAAAAATTCTTTTTCTTTCTCTTTCTTCCATAAAGTTTTGTTCTAATTATTAGGTTGTAAGTTGTTCTTACATATTTTTAGAAATTTTTCAAACATAAATTCTAAATTCCTTCTTCTTATAATTCTCAAGAATGTTCTTCTCAAAATATTAGGTTGTAAGATGTACTTACATTATTTTTGAATTTTTTTTAAATAAAAATTCTAAATTCCTTTTTCTTATAATTCTCAAGAATGTTCTTCTCAAAATATTAGGTTGTAAGATGTACTTACATTATTTTAGGATTTTTTCAAATATAAATTCTAAATTCCTTCTTCTTATAATTCTCCAGAATGTTCTTTTCAAAATATTAGGTTGTAAGATGTACTTACATTATTTTCGAATTTTTTAAAAATAAAATTCAAAATTCTAAATCTCACAACTCATTCTTCATAATATTTCTTCATAGAAGCTTGATTGTACACTCCTTTGATTTTTCCTGAAACGATTTCCTTCAACTCATATGTATTGTTATGCTTATCATTTACCACAACATATGGGGTTATATTGTACTCTACACTGGCCCATATTATTTATACTTTTGTAAGTTGATCTCCACTTTTTCTTTTCTTATATATATCCAGGAAGATGGACGATTTTCTTTATGTCGTTCCATTGCTCATATTTTTATTTATAATGTGTATTTTCTTACATAGTCTTCACTCATAAAACCCAGTTTTGTTTCTATGTTTATTCTTCGTATCATTTCCTTTCAATGATATTTATTTCGTCTCCTTCAACATTGTTTTTCGCCGTAGTCGGTTATCATGATCCGTCCCTTTTCTTGATGTCGTGTGGTATTTGTGTCAACCAGGGTCCATCATTTCAGTTGCTCTTATAAAATTTACCCTAGGGTGCGACACTCGGTTATTACTATTGGTATTATTGTTATTATTAAAATTGTTATTATAGTAATTTCGGTTAGGTGGGTAAGGTCTGTCACCATTATTGTTGGGATATGGATTTCTCTGACTGTATGGGACATTATTATTTTGTTGATAAAAATTGTTTCTATTGTTTGGGTAGGGGTTGTTATTCCTAACGCCGTTAAAATTACTGTTAAACTGGTTATTACGCGGCGGGTTGTTATGGCCGTCGTAATTACTGGGCTGGTTCCGGTTACTTGCATGGTTATTGCCGTTATTGGGGTAGGTAGTCGGCCTTGCTTCTGGTCTCTCATTTCTCTTTCTGCTCTGCCGATAATACTCTTCGTTCTCGTATCCCTCCAATAACTCGGTCATTCTCTGGATCGTCTTGATCTGGCTACCTCTCCGGGCCCTGATAATGTCCTCATCATAGTGATACGATATCTTATTTACTAAACATTCTTCTGGGATTGCTGGCTCGAGGTGTTTTGCCATACACACCTTCCCCAAGAAATATGCCGTCATACTGCTACCTAATTGTGACCTGTATCTTCCATTACAAATATTGTCTCGGATCAAGTTCTGGGTGGTCTCAGACCAGTATTTTGTCTTAAACATTTTCCGGAACTGTTGGTAGTCGGAAATTTCACTCCGGTTGGCCATCCACCAATTATCTGTTATGTCTCGGAAAGACTCGTCGAATATCTCCCTGCTATGGCTCCATTGAGTAATTTTATGCTTGGTCAAATATTCTTCTACCCTGGCCAGGAACTCCATCGGCTTGCGTTTGTATTGCCGGAAGTTGAGCCACTCTCGGCTTTCGTTGACAGGCAATCCGGTGAAATGAGTCGGTCTGTTCCTTATTGCTTCCATCTCCTCTCGGCTTTGTCGCACCTGACCGGTGATACTGGCCACGGTCTCTTGTATATCGTTACATCGTTCTGTGACTTGGTCGCGTACTTTTCCGAATTCTTCTTGATTTTCCTTTCTCTGTTCTTCTACCTTCCTACGACTATGTTCTTCAATATTTGTGAACTTGATGTTCACCACTTCTTTAAACTCATTCACCTCCTTTTCGGTCTGGTTGCACTTTCCATCAATCTCTCGAATCTGTCGATTGACCATTATATTTTCTTCTTCCATCTTCTTATCCATCGCTTTTTTGTTAACCTTGATTTCCTTATTCATTTCTTCTCGCAACAATTCCATTCTTTCGTCCAGTTTGTCCAAATTCTCCTGATTTACCTCCCTTAACTCTTCTCTTAGAATTTGATTGTCTTCTCTCAATTCTTCCAATTTCTCCCCCATCTTCACTTCCAACTTCCTGTTATCTTCTTTCAACTCTTCCTTCAATTGTCGGTTGTTCTTCTCTATCTTCTTCCTGGTTTCATCTATTTTCTGATTGGTATTTTCAATTTTATTAATCAACTCTTCTTTAGTCGCCTTGAATTCTTCCTTGAACGATTGGTTGTCTTCCTTCAATTCTTCCATGTTCTTGTTCATCCCAGTCAACTCTTCTTTTGTGGATTGATTATCCTTCTTCAATTCTTCTAACTTTTCTCCCATCCTCTCTTCCATCTTCTTGCTGTTTTCTTCCATCTTCTTCGTCAGGGACTGATTGTCTTCCTTCAATCCTTCTAACTTCTTCCCCATCTCTTCTTCCATCTTCTTGTTTGTTGTTTCGATTTTATTTCCTAAATCTTCTTTCAGAGACTGGCTATCTTCTTTCCTTTCCTTATTACTTTCGTCGATTTTCTTGTCCATTTTCTTACTCAAGTCTTCCTTCAATTCCTTACTTGTGGATTCCATTTTCTTGTCCATTCCTTCCATTTTAGATTCTAGGTTCTTATTATTTTCATTCATTGCCTGCATCATCCGCCTGAACATTTCTTGGGTTGTCATGTCCTCTGTTTGCGACGGTCTCTCCTTTTCTGGAACATTGACTACCCCTGTCTGTGTGGGTGTCTCCGGTTGTTCAGTTTGTTTGGACAACACCGGTGGTAATACCTCTTCCGCCTCTACTGGCGTCGCCTCCTTGTTGTCCATGTCAACTTCTATTTCTTTCTCGGCCTCCGCCGCCCGTTTCTTAGATGTTGCACGTCGTTGCATTTTCCCTCGAAATTCTCTGGCTTTGTAGCTGTTGCCTAGCTCCAACTAGTGATTGGGCAGAGTGTATTGGCCTTCCAATCGCTAATTAAAGCCCCTAAAGTTGTGCGCCAATTTGTAATAATAAATAATAAATAATATTTGTGTGTGTTGAAGATATATTGCTATTGTGGAGTATGTTACTCCGTCTTAATCAAGCTCCACTGTTTGGGCTAGCCAATTTGTAATAAGAAATAATATTAAATGAGTCTGTATGTTCTTAAATTGGTGTGTATTTGGTGTGGCTCTCGACGTCTTACTGGCCTGAAACACTTCCTTAAGTTTCCCAGCTGGTCGAGTCCCAATGGTAGCAAGACCGGTCGAGTAGCGTAAAGTTGATGAAGGAATATATATGTTCAGCTTCGCCGAAAGTTTCAAAACAAAAATTATTGTTTTGAAGGAAATTTAAAAAAAATAATTTATGTTTATAAAAAAATAATTAAAAAAAAATTTTTTTAATTTAATTAATTAATTAATTATGATCAATTAATTAATATAGGGCTGTAAAGTTTTAAAAAGTGTAATGCTCTTCTGAAAATTTTTATTAAAGTTTTGGTATATTTTAAATAAACTATCACCACTCATAAGATTGTCTTCAAACCAATCGATACTTGTTTATCTTTTTATTTTTTAGGTTATCTTCACTTATAGGTGGTAAAGTCCTTGTAGATTATCAATTAGAATTATATTATTGGTAATTAGTATTATTGAAGAAATAAAGAACTATTAAGTATTGAAAAGTATTAAAGTTTTATTAATTAATGGCAATATTGACTCTTATCGATTAATATCGATTCTCAGGATATCGAAAAAAATTACAAAGTATTATATAAAAATCGTACAGGGTTCTTTAAACAGCCAGTTATTATCAAAGTCAGAGAAATCGGGCTAATATTTAAAAGTATAACGTTACATCAAATGAATAATTATTACTATACACAAACATTGAATAATAATTTGTAAATAATATAATTGTTTTCACCAAACAGCTGTTTTGAACTAGGAGAAGGCACTGGGATCGTCAAAAGAAAGATGGCCGCCGTCAAGTTGATCAAAATGTCGCTCGTTCCTGCTGCATTCCAAATAATGTATTTTCTGGCAATATTCCTGTTCTTGTGTCTGCAAATCTCTTGTTAAATGTTGTGTAGTGACTGGTGTAATGATTCTGTGTTGTATTTAGTATATCTGTGTAATTATAAGTCAAAACACTTATCCCAATTCCGACACTAATTTGGTTAATGTGTTATACAGTTTTCTGGTGTTTTGTGGTATTTTTCGGAGTAGATATGTATTGTTTAGTGTTAATTAGTGTTTCTTGATTGTTTTTGCCACAATGTATATGTTCTGGAAGGATTTTATAATTCACTCTCGACTTCACAGTAACGTACTGTTCGCCACTTAACTTCGCCGTTGTAAGATAGGTTAGATCGTCACAAAACTCTCGTTTATGTTAACTGTTCGAATACCAATAATCAACTAACTGTTTCCTCCAGTTTCAATTAAACTCTTAGCCAATATAATATTATTCTTAACATTGTTCAAATATTTTTCATATCCTGTGCACACTTTAATATTTCACTATATAAATACCTAAACTTGGGTTATTTATCAATTTTATTCACTAGATGTTATTTAAATTAATCTTTCAGTTCATTCAGCTTATTTTCAGATTAAATAATGCCGTTTTATAGTGTTTTCTGTCCAAAAAATAGTAATTTTACTTTCAGTTTGGTATACTCTGAAAAGTCAAAACATCAAAATTTACTTCCTGTCATTATATAAATTCAGCCATTTTATCAGTTATATTTAATATTAATAATCCTATATTGTATTAAAAGGTTCATATTCCCTTATTTTCTGGTAATTAATTGAATTAGTTGTATTCTGAAACATTATTCTGGAATATATGACTCCCATGTCCAAATTTCTGAGTTTAGTCATTTTCATTTTTATTTATAATTCTGAATATAATTTATTAAAATCTTCCTAAATGGTATGTGCAATTATATGGCTTGATCTCAAGTTTATTTTGTCTAAACCCCTTTTGTTTACTTGCATTTAAATGAGCAATTTCTCTGTTTTGATGGAGTTTGGTTTCCATTCTTTTGGCCTATGATTTTTTAACAATTTTTCTTACAAAATATTTTACAAACAATATATGATGTGTGATACCCTCTCTGACTTTTACATATAGTATTATAAATTAAACATGTTTTCAAATTACACAAAAACAATTAGTATTGGTTACAATACAAATAATAGTTAAACAAAATAAAGAATATTTTTTTAAATAAATGGTTGTCTTCAAGTCAGACATTTTGCAACAAAATCCCCATTTCCAACATGGAAACATGGTTTACAAAAAAGGTTTTTTACTAACTAACATCTTAATTACTCTCTACTATTTACAAGTGGTAACTATTTTTATAGTTCTGATGTTAGTTGTTTCAGACCCAAACAAATGGCCTTATATCTAAAACATTTTTAAACATTCTTATACTATATACATAAAAACCTTATATTTATATTCTTATTTCTAACTATTATTATAAGTAGGATTCTACAGTTTTTATACCGTCTTTTATACATTGTCTTTGGGGAATTGTACCCTGTCATTAATAAATAAATAGTATGAATTCTTCAAAAGGCACTATGAACTCTGTTTTTCTTTTTTCATGTAAAACAAAATGTTATTTTAAACAGATTCATGTCTTATGAACAACATATTGTCACAGTACAAATTTCAAGTCATTGAAAAATGCATATTTCATTGCATCCAATGTTTGTGATTGCCAAGAATGAAACACAAGGTTCATTTTTTATAATACCCAAAACTATCACTGGTTCACTTTGCACTTATATATTATGTTAATGCTAAATGGTCGTATAGTCTTATCAACATAATAAATTGGTTAGCGTTTTTTCAATGGAGATTTGTTCCATGGGTACTATATTATTGTTTCATCTTAGTTCACAGGCAACTTTTACTTTATACACTTCTCTCTCTTAAATTTATATACATGTGGTTTTTATTTCGTTATACTTTTGCTTTTAGATATTTATTTTGGGGATATAGGGATTTGGGTGTCTTTTATAAGAGCATGACATCTTCTTCAGGATGCTGCCTTCTTCTTCTTTCATCAGTCTTCTTTTCTCCTGCCTTCTGGGACTGGTATCTTCTCCATCTTCTTCTTGATGCCATCAGGTTTCTTGGGATCTTCTCCATCTTCTTCTTTATTTCAGAAATACACCACCTGTATTGGTTGATCTTGGCTTATTTTAGGGTTTCTATTCTATTTATTCTCCCTCGTTGTGGGTTTGGTCATATTCTGTACTGCTTGGTTATTTACTTTTTACCTTCCTGGGTTATAGTTTGAAAACCTTTGGTTATGAGACTGGTTTTGGATGACTCATCACTAGTAACTCCTTTTACTTGAACTTGTATTTTCTTTATAATAATGATTTCTTTCCACAGTTGCTATGAATTAATCTATTTATATTAAACTTAATGCTTTCTTCCAAATTTAAATATTATAACTTCATTATTCTAATGATCAATTGTCATTCAATATTATGCTTATATCTGTCATGTTACAACCTCAATTAATAGGTTAAAGCCTAATATCGAAGGTGACTTGAGAAGTGTTTGGGATGACTCGGCCGCTATTTTTTGAATTGATTTTGGAGTTCTAACTACTGAACTGGAATAATAATAATTCTGATTCCGAAACCAAGGCAGAATAATTCAATTCTTTTACTTATATATTTAAATCACATTCGAAAACACACAACATAAATATTCCATGATCAACTGATACACTATTTAGAACTATATAATACGAATTAACATATACAAGGAATAACACGGGCAAATTATTATACAATTACGATACTACGGGTACACGTGCAGTAATACAGTTTATAATCATCTTTAACAATGTATTAATCACTACATTCAGTGAATCACAGTAAATGAAAAAATAAAATTAATAGTAAACTGCACAGTTTCTACACGTGCCAATTTATTACGGGCTAAAGAAAGAAGAAGTTTACACAGTATTGCTGTCAATTATTCTTGGTCCTGTGAATGAGTTATAAACACGTGCACGCACGTAGACAAGACGATCTACGTCTTATTCTGATCAATAAGTATCGGGATTGAATTAATCGACTGATCACAGTAATAACTTAACATATGCTAACCTTGAAATCTGGAATGGATTTGACTTAATGTTAATTATAATGTTTTATCATTTGACATCTGCCGTCCTTTTGTAACTTATGCCTAAAAGATTAAACTTTGAACTTGTTTAATTCTTTGTTTAGAAACACAAACAAACACATCCGACACAATCGTGAGATTAAAAACAATGCATGAAAATTATCATTACACAAGTGAAGTGTAGCTGAACAGCATTCAAAAATAATGTCATAAAATGCTAAGACAGACAGACAGAGGATGCACGGGCGTCTTGCGCCCTAATTTGTGTGGCCTAGGCCTGATGAACGCCAGGTGCCAACAGGTCAGCGCGGTCGTTTTCTCTGCACAAGGGAGTTATGATGCAGTCCGCGGGTACATGATTTAATTAACATGGCCACCACGGGAGCAAGCATGTGCTTTTGCTTCAGCCAATTGTCACTCCGAGGCCCGGCACCATGGTTCCCTCGGGCATCGCCTTTGGGAACGTAGTGACGCACAAGGCGAGGACAAGAGGCTCGAGCGCCCGAGGGCGTCGGCCGAATCGATGGGGAATGACACCGAGACAGCCAACACGCGCAAGGAAGGCACTTGCAAAACCTCATTGGAGCCCGTGTCTCGGGTCATACCCCTGCCGAGTCTGCAAAGCAGGTGCTGACGGGGATCACAATTGAAATGGCTTCAGCCAATTGCCACGTCTGGGCGCGGCTCCGTGGTCCCCGAGGGCATCGCCCACGGAAACTTAGAGGCGCGCTGACTATGACAAGAGGCTCGACCGCCCGGAGGCGGCGGCCGAATCGAAGGGATATAACACCGGGGCAGATGGCTCACGCAAGGAAGCCATATGCACAACCTCGCTGGACCCCGTGTCCTGGATCACAGCCCTGCCGAGTCGGCAAAGCCGATTCTGGCAATTTTATTCTATCCAATCTGCCGCAGCATGATCGACTACAGAGTCGGCAGGCGCAGGTAGGGAATGTTGGTGATCGGTTCAGAATTTCAGAACGTTGGGTGTTCGTTGCTGAGGGGTTCATGCGATGAACTAAGGGGGGTCGTCTAACAGCGCCCTAGGGCGCCTGACCCTGCGAGGGGGCGGTATATTGTCCATGCAGTTCAGCCATTGGAGGTGCGGATAAGGGGACTCGCCGGCCTTGGCGAACAAATTCGTTGCCAAGGACCAGACGAAGGTGGGAACACGGAGACCCCGGTCAATGGCGGAATTTCGCACATACCACGGGGACCCCGTGAGGAAGCGTAAGGTCTAGTTCTGGATCGTCGTCAGCCTATGCCTGTTGGTGACCGACAGGAGAGGCCACCAAGCGGGCGCCGCATACATAAGTACTGTCCGGAGGAACTGTAAATAGATGGTCAGTTTAGTACGGACAGCCAGGCGGCTGTTCCGCGAAAGCATAGGTGATAGCTTGGCTCTGACGCCACGAGCCTTGTTGAGGGTTGCGGTCACGTGGGCGTTGACGTTTAGGCGCCGATCAAGCCGAACGCCTAGGTACTTCACCGTCGCGGTCCAATTGATGGGTCTCCCCTCTAAGGAGAGGGATCAGCATCGGGAAATGTACTTACGAGTAAAGCAGATCGCCTCGGATTTCTCCGTATTGATCGCTACCCGCCATTTCCTTAGCCAGTCCGGAAGCATAGCCAACTGGCGTTGTAACATTACGCTCGTCCGCCAAGGTGAAAGCGAGCTAAAATGAAACATCGCGTCGTCGGTAAATAGAGTAACGTGACCCCGGGATAAACAGGCAGATCGTTTGTGTACAGGACGTACAGAACGGGGCCGAGGACAGATCCTTGAGGGACGCCGGCGGCGACAGGGCGAACCCGAGAGAACGCCCCATCGACGCTGATCCTGAAGGTGCGATCCGTCAGATAGGATCGGAGCAAGTGGACGATAGATGCCGGGAGTGGCGAATGCGCCAGTTTGTAGAGCAGGGCTTCGTGCCAGACTTTATCGAAGGCTTTGCTCACATCCAACAGGACGGCGCCTGTTGCCTGATGATTGTTGGTGGCGTCGGCTAGACAGGTGACAACCCGTACTAGCTGAAGAGTAGTCGAGTACTTCGGCCTAAACCCAAACTGCTGCCGAATACGGGCCAGGAGAAGACGCTGGAATACCTTCGAGATTGCTGGCAATATCGATATTGGGCGGTAGCTTCCAGGAAGCGTGGGCAAATGCTTAGATGGATGGATGGATGATGCACGGGCGCCTTGCGCCCTAATTTGTGTGCGTTGTCCAGGCTTAAGCCTGATGAACGCCAGGTGCCAACAGTTCAGCGCGGTCGTTTGCTCTGCTCAAGGATGTTATGGTGCAGTCCGCGGGTCCATGATAAATTAACATGGCCACCACGGTGGCAAGCTTATGCTTTTGCTTCAGCCAATTGTCCGGCCAAGGCGCGACACCTTGGTCCCCTCAGGCTAGCCTTTGGGAACGTGGTGACGCACTGGCGAGGACAAGAAGCTCGAGCGCCCTAGGGCGTCGGCCGAAATGGTAAGCAATGTCACCGAGACAGCCAGCTTTCGCAAGGAAGGCACTTGCACAACCTCGCGGGAGCTAATGTCTCAGGTCATTACCCTGCCAAATCAACAAAGCAGGTGCTGACGGGGATCTTAGTCGTGATCAAGGCTTCAGCCAATCGCAGCGCCAGGTCACGTCTCATTGGTCTCCGGGATATAGCCCACGGAAACTTAGAGACGCGCCGGCGAATACAAGAGGCTCGTCCTCCCGAAGGCAGCGGCCGAGTCGACGGAACTTATCACCGGGGCAGTCGGCTTTCGCAAGGAAGGCATTTGCACAACCTCGCGAGAGCCCATGTCCCGGATCAAGGCCCTGCCGAATCGGCAAAGCCGATGCTGGCAATAAATCTATCCATTCAATCTGCCGCAGCATGATTGACTACAGTTTCGGCAGGCGCAGGTAGTGATTGATGGTGATCGGTTTAGATTTCCAGATGGTTGGGGGATTCGTTTCTGGGGGGTTCATGTGATGAACTTAGGGGGGTCGTCTAACAGCGCCCTAGGGCGCCTGACACGACGAGGGGGCGGGGCATTCTCCATGCTGTTAAGCCTTCGGAGGTGCGGATAAGGGGACTCGCCGGCCTTGACGAACAAATTCGTTGCCAGGGACCAGACGAAGACCTCTAAGGTGGGAACACGGAGACCCCGATGTATGGCGGTATTTCGCACATACCACGGGGACCCCGTGAGGGAGCGTAGGGTCCAGTTCTGAAATGTAGTCAGCCTATGCCTGTTGGTGGCCGACAGGAGAGGCCACCAGGCGGGTGCCGCATAAGTGAGTACTGTTCGGAGGAACAGTAGATACAATGTAAGTTTGGTACGGACAGCCAGGCAGCTGTTCCGCGAAAGCATAGGTGATAGTTTGGCTCTGACGCCACGAGCCAAGTTGAGGGTTGAGGTCACGTGGGCGTTGAAGTTTAAGTGCCGATCAAGCCGAACACCCAGGTACTTCACCGTCTCAGCCCAGTTGATGGGTCTCCCCTCTAAGGAGAGGGATTGGCATCGGGAAATGGACTTATGCGTAAAGCAGATCGCCTCGGATTTCTCCGTATTGATCGCTACCCGCCATTTCCTTAGCCAGTTCGGAAGCATAGCCAACTGGCGTTGTAACATTACGCTCGTCCGCCAAGGCGAAAGCGAGCTAAAATGAAACATCGCGTCGTCGGCAAATAGAGATAACGTGACCCCGGGATAAACAGGCAGATCGTTCGTGTACAGTACATACAGAACGGGGCCGAGGACAGATCCTTGTGGGACGCCAGCGGAGACAGGGCGAACCCGAGAGAACGCCCCATCGACGCTGATCCTGAAGGTGCGATCCGTCAGATAGGATCGGAGCAAGTGGACGATAGATGCCGGGAGTGGCGAATGCGCCAGTTTGTAGAGCAGGGCTTCGTGCCAGACTTTATCGAAGGCTTTGCTCACATCCAACAGGACGGCGCCTGTTGCCTGATGATTGTTGGTGGCGTCGGCTAGACAGGTGACAACCCGTACTAGCTGAAGAGTAGTCGAGTACTTCGGCCTAAACCCAAACTGCTGCCAAATACGGGCCAGGAGAAGACGCTCGAATACCTTCGAGATTGCTGGCAATATCAATATCGGGCGGTAGCTTCCAGGTAGCATGTAGCATGTAGCATCATAGTAGCGGGGCGCCTTTGCACCCGGTGCATGACTGCAGCATCTGGGTCGAACCCAATGGCTGCCTGTGGATACACTTAGTCCTGGTTCATTCGACTGGTGCCTAAAAACAGGAATGGACAACCGCCAACCAGTTAACTGAGAAGGCGGGGGAGAAAGGTTTTCAATTTTTATTTATTTTAAAAATTTCTGCAATCAGTGGGCACTGCCGCAAGGACGGGTTCAGGTGACAGATGTCGCCCGTTCCCAGTCCCGCGTGCAGACGCCGTGAGGCGTCGGTCGCTCCCCGCGAGGCAGAGAGCCTCCGTGCCAGTGATAGCGCGTAGCAGCGGCATTCAGCGCGGTCGGCATACTAGGAAGGGAGGAAGTAAACAGCTTTGCAGGTAAATTCTGGGGCATGGGCAGATAGTGAATATGCAAATTAGTTGAGGTTTAAGTTTACTTAAACTTATGGCGGGTCATCGAGAATCGCCCGAGGGCGTTTGACCCGGACAGGGGGAGGTGGTTGCGTGGTGCTGATGGTCCTGAGGTAAGGGAAGGAAGAGGTCTCAGCTGCGGCAATGAGAGTCGCAGCTAATGACCAGACAAAGGCTGAGAGAGCAGGAACTCGTAGACCTCCTCGAATGACACTATTTCTAACAAACCAAGGAGATCCCGACAAGGAACGCAGGGTTCTGGATTGGAAACTTTCCAGCCTACGCCTGTTGGTGGCGGAGGCAAGTTACCACCAAACAGGTGCCGCATAGGTCAAGACAGACCGGAGAAACAACAGATAGAGGGTAACTTTCGTGCGCAGCGCCAGGGGGCTGCGACACGCGAGGTATGGGTAAAGTTTGCCTCGAACGCCGCGAGCCTTGGCAAGGGTTTCCGTCACGTGGGCGTTGAAGCAAAGGCGACGATCTAGCCGAACGCCTAGATACTTCACCGACTCTTTATAGGCGATAGGCCTCCCTTCCAGGGAGAGGGGCTGGCATCGGGAGATGGACTTACGAGTGAAACAGATCGCCTCGGATTTCTCCGTATTGATCGTCACCCGCCATTTCCGTAGCCAGTCCGGAAGCTGGTCCAACTGACGCTGCAACTGTGTACTCGCAAAACGCGGGGACACAGAGCTGTAATGATACATTGCATCGTCAGCGAACAAAGACAACGTGACTCCGGGCAAAACAGGCAGGTCGTTCGTGTACACGAGGTACAGGACGGGGCCGAGGACAGATCCCTGAGGTACGCCGGCGGCGACAGGACGAACTGCAGAGCAGGTTCCGTCGACGCTCACCCTGAAGGTTCGGTCGCTGAGATACGACCGGAGGAAAAACACTATGGACGATGGTAAGGGGGAGTTAGCTAGTTTGAAGAGAAGACCTTCGTGCCAGCCTTTGTCGAAGGCCTTGCTCACGTCCAGCAGTGCGGCGGCCGTAGCCGCTCGCCTGTTGGTGGCGTCAGAGAGTTGCGTTACCACGCGGACTAGTTGAAGCGTGGTCGAGTGCTCTCTGCGAAACCCGAACTGTTCGTTGCGGATAAAATTATCCAACAACGGCGAGATGCGGGCCAGCAGGAGCCGCTCGAACACCTTCGAGATAACTGGCAAGAGAGATATTGGCCGATAGCTTTCAGGAAGCATGAGCGGCTTGCGGGGTTTAGGAACCATAACGATGTTGGCATTTTTCCACAGGCGGGGAAAGTACTGTAGCCAGAGACAAGAGTTGAACAGCTCGAGAACGAGGTCAACGCCTGAGGCCGGGAGATATTGTAATGCAGCGGCCCCGATCCGGTCAGGACTGGGGGCGCGACGCGGTTTAGTCGACAGACAGACGAAACGAGTTCGTCTCTGTCGAACGGGAGGTCTGGGCCAGCGGGAGGGCGAGAAAAATAACCAGATAGGAAGTCCCGGACTTCTGCCGAGTGGGCAGGGTCCGAAACGCCTCGATGAACAGTAAATTGCGACTCCATGCAGTCGGCGAAGACCTCAGCCTTGCCTTCTGATGAAGACACAACCCCGTTCGGGGTTTCCAGTGGGTTGCGAGTTCTCTTCTCGCGGGTCAGTCTACTCACCGCTCTCCAGACGGAGGCGTGGTCGACTTCAAGAGACTCAAGGTATGAGTCCCATCGATCAGAGTTTACGTCCCGCAGTAGCTGCTGAACGTAAAGGGACTGTTGTTGAAATCGTCGCTTAACGACTGGGTCACGGATTCTTTGCCATCTGCGGCGGAGCTGGCGCCGTAGCCAGATGGCGTGGAGTACTTCCGCAGGTAAGGCCGATTTGCGATGATTCACCTCGAGTGCGTAGGTGTGTCGATCCATGACACCTTGGACCAATTCCTGGAGATTTGTGGCGCGGAGATCCAGATCGTCACGAGTGACGATTGGGTCCGCCGGGAGAGATGGTAACCTTCGAGAGAGCTCGTCATGATAGGATCGCCAGTTGACTCTCCTAACAATCTGAGCGGGAAGTCGGGGTGACGCCGACAGCTCTCGAACAGTTATAACAAAGGGATTGTGATCGGACGAAAGGTCCGACACAGACGAGACCTCGATGTTGCGGGCAACGTTCTTGACAACTACTATGTCAAGAACGTCCGGCCGATGGCCGTGAAAGGGAAAGTAGGTAGGGTCTTCAGGGCCGATGACATTAAGTGCCGGGTCGCCAGAGACGAACCGGAACAGAGAATTTCCATAGGCGTTGACAACGCGGCTGTTCCATGAAGGGTGTTTGGCGTTTAAGTCGCCGGCTACAATGGTTGAGAGGGGGTGGTCGAGGAGGGCGTCCCACTCCTCGGGCGGTGGCGGAGTTCGCCGGCCAGGCCGGAGGTACGCAGAAACAACGCGCAGCTCCGATCCGCCGGCGTCCACCGCCACCGCGCAGCTTCAATAATAGATGTATCTAGAGGAGGCAAAAGCCTGTGGGATATCCGCCTGTGGACTAATACAGCTGTGCCCCCCGAGGGGGGACAGCGAGGCCGTAGGGGACGATCCTGACGATAACAGGCATAGGCAGGAAGGGAAAACGAGTGGTAATGAGCCAGATGAGTCTCGGAAAGAAGTATGATATCAACATCATACTCCGTCACGAAAGTCATCAGTTCAGATCGCCTGGGGAGTAGCCCGAAGGCGTTCCACGCAACGATCCTCAGGCTATTAGCCATTTAGGGGAAGTAGAGGAAAGAGGGCAGCTAATGATTGGAAGACCAGGGCAAGCACGGTGGTGGTGTCACGAGCAGTCCTGATAGACGCAACAAGATTATATGCCCAGGCAGTCAGGGGATCCGCCGAAGCCCGAGAAGAGTCCCGGGATTCAGGAGGACAAGCCTGACTGGCCTCGACAGGGTTAGCAGATGGCGCTGGGCGGTCGGACTGAGTAGTAGACTGCTCGCTGGGAAGTTGAGGACGATGACTGGGGGCGGGTCGAGCCCGCGGAGAGGGTACAGGTGGAACCTGTGATGATGTAGGTCGGCCGGCGGAGTTCCGGCGACGACGAGAGCGCTTGGATTTGCCCGAACGGGCTGGAGGCGGGACTGATTTAGCGGCCATGGCCGCGTAGGAAGGTGCGGGCGCTCCGGTAGGCGCCGGGGTTGAGGCCGCTGCAGGCGGCGCCGAAGCGACGACTGCAGGCGAGACAGCGGCACCGGAAGCAACCGGAGTTGCTGCCGGGACCTTGGCAGATGAACCAGTGAGAGGCGGGAAAGCCGCTCGCCGGTTAGGGCCAGGACCAGCTACACGGCCTGCCTGCGCGCCAGGGCGCAGCGGTTTCATGGTGGCGATAAAGTTAGGGCAGCCTCGGTAATTAGCCGGGTGGGCTCCGTCGCAGTTGCAGCATTTAGCTGTGTACCCCGTCGGAGGCTTATCACAGCCACGATGAGGCTCAGCACAACGCATACAACGCGGGGGCTGATGACACAAAAGACTGCTGTGGCCGAACCTCTGGTAGTTGAAACACTGCGAGGGGCCGGGCCGCGGGTCAAATGTTCGGACTTGCACCCGTAGGTGCAGAAGATTCTGGAGAGTGTAAATCTCCTCGAAAGGGCCTACTTTCAGTAATTTTACAAGAAAGCTGTTAACAGGTCGGCGGTCATCACCTTTGCCACCATGCAGGACGCTTACCGCGGTCGGCGCAAAGCCGAGCGCAACAAGTTCCTGCCTGATGGCATCAGTATCTGTGAAGGAAGGAATTCCTGACAGAACGACCTTGATTTCTCGCTCTGACGGGAGGGCAAAAGTATGAAAAGAAATCTTACGCTCTGTCAGGAATGACTGAACAGAGCGGAAGTCTGGGATCGTAGCAGTCGCCAGCTTTAGCGAGGTGCCTTGGCACCTCGCCTCGACCTTGACCGAAGGGAGAGCTCGGGATATGGAACGTAAAAGTTCAGAATAATTCCTATTATCAGGAATTACAATGGGAGGAATTCGTGGGGAAGACACAGTTTTTTTTTTCGCTCTGGGCTTTGCGGTTGTGCGTCGCAGAGACGAACCGCACGGTAACTGAGTTCCGAGCTACCTTCTGGAGCTCCTGCCTCGTGGCCCTGCCCAAGTAGGGCGCGTGCTCTATAGCAGGCCGATTCTCGGCTGTTGTGCTAGCCTACGCTAGCGCAGTATACACCGAGGGCGTTTCCACGAATCACCTGGGCGTATACGGTACCTTCCCAGCCCAGTCACTAGAGGATTGCCTGGGAACCTCGCCGCACGTGCATAAAATTTGCGTGCAAGCCGCCTGAAAGTGTCGTCTAAGGAGCGGACGCCAAGTCCTCTCCTTAGAAGGCGAGATGAGAAGCGACGGGGGACTTTGGCCGCTAGCCGAAGCCCCCTGTCGAGGACGCTCTGCAACTTCTTTTTATGCATTGCGGCGAGGTAACCCCAGACCGGGCAGGCGTAGGTAATGACCGGCAGCAGATACGCGCCGACGATCATCCTACCCAATTTCCTGGTCATGGCTGAGCTGATCAGGAGTGGAAACAGTGCGCACAGGCGAGTGGATGCTCGCTTAAGAACTGTCTGTGCGTGGGTACGCCAGGTGAGCCGACGGTCAAGGTGTAAGCCGAGGTACTTGACCTCGTTGGACCAGCGCAAGTACGTTCTGCCGATACGTAGTTGCCTAACGGGGTTCTTCCGTCGCTTGGAGAATTCGACGGCTACACTCTTGGTAGCGTTGAGTTGCACTCTCCAGTTCTCAGTCCAGTCCACGAGCGTGTCGAGATGGCGCTGCAGTCGTAGGACGGCCCTTTCCTCATGACGATCGGCCGTAAATACGGCCGTGTCGTCAGCGAAGAGGGCCATCTGGACTCCAGGCTGTCTCGGCACGTCGTTGACGTAGATCGAGAACAGAAGGGGGCCTAGAACACTACCTTGAGGGACGCCGGCTGTGATTCGTCTCTCGGAAGAGACAGAATCGCCAACTCTCACGCAGAAGGTCCTCTCCGTCAGAAAGCTAGCAACCAGATGGAGGTAGCAGTCCGGGAGCTGGACTTCCCTAAGTTTGAATAAAAGGCCATCATGCCATACGCTGTCGAAGGCTTTCTCAACATCTAAGAAACAGCCAACGGTCCGTTCTCTCCGACACCCGGCTTCCGTGATGCTTTCCACCAGTCTCATCAGTTGATGAGTGGTCGAATGCCCCACACGAAAGCCGAACTGTTCGGGGACCAGCACGTCAAAGTTGGTTAGATGTTCTCGTACACGACGCTGTACGAGGCGCTCAAAAACCTTGGACGTAGCGGAAAGTAGGCTGATAGGCCGGAGGTTTTCCGAGCGGGTGGTATCCTTTCCCTGCTTCGGGATCACGATAACCGTCGCCTTTCTCCATTTCTTGGGAAAGTAGGCCAGTCTAAGACACGCGTTAAACAAATCAGTCAAGAATTGAACTCCAGGCTCGGGAAGAAGTCGTAGAGCGGTGTTGGTAACACCGTCCGGGCCTGGAGCCTTTCTTGGCTGAAGTTCAGCGAGCCGATCTGAGACCTCTTCCAAAGAGATGGGTTCGGGCTCCGCCGTGATCGGAAGAGACAGAAAGTCTTCCACAGCCATCTCGACTTGTTCGTCGAAGTCCCAGTCCATGGGCGGGTTGGGAGCGAACTGACTCTCGAAACACAAGCCCAAGTACTCGGCCTTCTCCTCCGGGCGACCCAGGAGTCGACCGAACGGTCCAACAATGGCGGGAAGTGGAGGTCGGCGCCTCCGTCCCGTCAATGCGGTAGGTATTCTGTACGGGTGAGATTGCGGGTCCGCATCCCCCGTTCGGGCCACGTCGAGTTCCCAACAGCTACGTCGGAACGCCTTCAGACTGCCACGCAGTCGTCCGGTGAGCCGATTGTATGCTGCCTTATCGGCCGGATCACGGGTCCTCTGCCAACGTTTCCGGAAGTAATTCCTCTCGCGAGCGAGAAGAGAGACTTCCTCAGGGATGCGTTGGTAGTCAGGCGTGAAGCCAGCTCGCGTACGTGAAGACACGCCTATAGCCGAGATGATTGCCTCTTCGATTCCCGCAACTGCTTCGTCTAGGAGGCGAACGGAATCGAGTGGGGCCGCTGGCGGCAATCTACGGCACAAGGCCGGGCCGTAGCGATCCCAATCGATAACCTTCTTCTTGTCAGAACGTGCATAGGCGTGCTGGGTAGCGACGTGGACCAAGATAGGGTTGTGGTCGGATGTCAGCTCCGTAAGTGAGAATACCTCGACCGGACAGACAATTCCTTGGGTCACCGCGATGTCCAGAACATCGGGAGCCGCGTTAGGCAGTGACGGAAAGAACGTGGGTTGCGCTGGACCAAACACCATCGCCCGGCGCGATTCAACAAAACTGAGCAAGCGCCTCCCGTTCGGAGTAGTCAGGCGACTATTCCAAACGCGATGCTTGCAATTCAGATCGCCGGCCAAAATTACCCTTCGATGGGAATCGAAGATGACGTCCAGGTCGCCGACAAGGAGTTCAGCTTGTGGGGGCTTGTAAGCTGAAACCACGAGGACGCCGCCAAGAGCTCCGTGGACCTCAATGGCGGTGGCCTCTAGGTTGGTAAGCTGCGGCAAAGCGACACGATGATGACCTATGGAGGTCCTCACCGCGATCGCCGTGCCGCCTCCTCGTCGGCCAACTCGATCATCCCGATAGACCACTTAATTTGGTAATCGAAACCGGTTCGCCGGGGTCAGGTGGGTTTCCCCGAGGAGAAGTACGTCGGGTTTGAACCGAGCCAGGAATTCAAGAAGGTCGGAATGCTTGGAACCGATGTTGTTAACATTCCAGGCTACGAGCGAGAGATCTCGTCTAAGGGCTCGGTTCATAGAAGACCTATGACTTCCCAGGCTTCCACCAAGAGCATGAATCTCTCAGTTGGGTCAGCAGTTTCCAGGCGGTCTCGGATGGACCTGAAGGTAGATGCGACTTTCGGGAGGTCGTAGCTAAACAGAAAGCCGCGGACGAACTGTGCGTCATTGGAAATAACGGACTGGGCGGTTTGCCTGGAAACTGAGGCCGCATAAGAGCGACCAGGTGTTACGGCAGATCGGGTCGTGGTGGAAGCCATAGGACCAGGGCCAGACGGTTTTGAATCAGCGGCAGGAAAAGTACGCTGTTGCGCTTCGTCGGACTTATACCGGGAAGCAGGACTTTTCTTGGGCTGTGGGCAGGCAGGAGCTCGGGGCCGAGCATCCGGTGTGGGTATCCCTTTGTTCCTGGGTTTTATGCCTGCTCGCGGAAATCGCGGAGGTGGCAGGGGCGGCGAGGCTACCTCTGGTTCAGAGGCGGGAGTAGGAGGTTCCGCGGAGGTGGAGGGTTCATTCTCCGGCTCCAAAACCGAGATGACAGCTACTGTTCGTGTCTCTGCTTCGGAAGGAGATGCGGTACGTTTAGTTGCCTTTGCAGGGGCTGGAGGTGGAGCCGGAGAGGGCGCGCGCCGTGCCGGTTGTGCCTGAGGTTGAGGCCTAGCCTGCATTTTAGGCTGTCTAGGTTGGGGCTACATAGCTGGCTGCCGTGGCTTCGGGAGGGGCCCCTGCGGCTTTTGCTTCCGCAGGAGCTCCGCCTTATAGACCGGGCAGTTTACGTTACTCGCTGCGTGGCCTTGGCCACAATTGATACAGCGAAATTTGGTTTTGTCTGCCACAGTGCAGGCCTGTGTTGAATGTCCCAGAGAACAACGTAGACAGGCCGGGGCATTGCGGCAGACGTCAGTGTGATGGCCGAACCTCTGGCACCGGTGGCACTGCGCAAGCTTGCCCTGGGGTCGACTGGTTTCCACCCGGACGCGGAAGCCAAACAGCCGCGTCAGGTGGAAAATTTTGTCAGCAGCCTCGCCCTTCTCGAGCTGGAGACGGACGAGCGGGAGAGGTACTCGGGTTTCTGAGTGAGTGAACAGGCGGAAAATTGCCTGCACCGGGTACCCGAGGTCGCGGAGTTCCAAGAGGATCTCCTGAGGATCAGTGTGCGCGTCAAGCCCTCGCAAAATTACAGACAAGGGCTTGACCCGCTTAGGAGTGAAGGTGTGGTATTGAAGATTGTGTGCTTGGAGGAAGGCCTCGACCAAGCGATGGTCCTCGAGCTGGCGGACGACAATCCTGACCGTATCACCGCCAAGCAGCTTCAGGTCAAGCTTGTCGGCCGACAGGCCGTGGGCCGCGATCAGCCGTCTGTATAAGGCGGCGACATTAGACACGCTATGGACGTACAGGGGCGGCGCACGACCAACAGCGGCAGCAGCCGGAGCTGCTGTCGAAGCAGTCGGAACCGCGGCCTGTGGGCCCTGAGAAGGTCCAATGTCCATGGCCGAGGTGCTAGAGGAAGCGGTTGGGTGGGTCCTCTTGGGCTTCTTAGCCGGGCGATTACGCCGACCAACGGTCGCGAACTCGCCCGACTCGTCAGCCGGAAGAGGAGGAAGCGGGTTAGGGAGAGGATCATCCGTCTCCAACGCCCGAGGCGATTCAGGCGAGTCGCCCAGATGGGGCAGCAAGGCGGGGCCGAGCGACTCGGCACTTGGGCCGTTGCCTGTGGAAGGCATGCTGGCCAGGTGCGACGGCTGCCGGGCAGAGACTGCTAGGCAGTCACTGCCAGACGCCAGGGATCTCGGGTCCGGCCGAAGCCGGATTACCCGCGCGTCTTCCTTGCTCACGACGATGCGGGAGGAGCTGGGCTAACGACCAGCTTCGTTGAATACCAGTCCTTACCAAGACTGGTGTCCACTGTCCCCTTTACCCCGGCGATATCCTAGCTCGCTTACCACTGGTGGGGGCTTGCAAGGATCGTCCGGGGCAGCGCTACCTAACAGTCGTGAACAAGTTAGGAATTACACACTGATAAACGGCACTCACCAGGTGAGCCCAGAGCAATCCTCTTCTTTCCTGTCCGGCCAAGATGTTTTTCCGGCGCAGGTGGTCCTTACAAGGGCAAACTTCGGCCAGCTGCTTCTTCTACCAGCTACTAAGTTCACCGGCAGCAGCTGGCTTGGTTCCCACGAAGAGAAGAGATATTCCTCGTCGGAAGGCGAGGTGGCCGAAGGCAGCAAAGCCGTAGATGGTCCAGCGAAGAGAGCTGAAGAAGAGCAGTCCAAGGAGAGCGTCCTATTCAGTCAGAAGCTGGAGCAGAGATCGTGATCTGTGCCGTCCGTTGGCGTGGCAATGAAGAGTGCCGAAGACACAGTTTTTTGCTCTGGGCTTTGCGGTTATGCGTCGCAGAGACGAACCGCACGGGAACTGAGTTCCGAGCTACCATCTGGAGCTCCTGCCTCGTGGCCCTGCCCAAGTAGGGCGTGTGCTCTATAGCAGGCCTTTCTCGGCTGTTGTGCTAGCCTACGCTAGCGCAGTAGACACCGAGGGCGTTTCCATGAATCACCTGGGCGTATACGGTACCTTCCCAGCCCAGTCACTAAAGGATTGTCTGGGAACCTCGCCGCACGTGCATAAAATTTGCGTGCAAGCCGCCTGAAAGTGTCGTCTAAGGAGCGGACGCCAAGTCCTCTCCTTAGAAGGCGAGATGAGAAGCGACGGGGGACTTTGGCCGCTAGCCGAAGCCCCCTGTCGAGGACGCTCTGCAACTTCTTTTTATGCATTGCGGCGAGGTAACCCCAGACCGGGCAGGCGTAGGTAATGACCGGCAGCAGATACGCGCCGACGATCATCCTACCCAATTTCCTGGTCATGGCTGGGCTGATCAGGAGTGGAAACAGTGCGCACAGGCGAGTGGATGCTCGCTTAAGAACTGTCTGTGCGTGGGTACGCCAGGTAAGCCGACGGTCGAGGTGTAAGCCGAGGTACTTGACCTCTTTGGACCAGCGCAAGTACGTTCTGCCGATGCGTAGTTGCCTAACGGGGTTCTTCCGTCGCTTAGAGAATTCGACGGCTACACTCTTGGTAGGGTTGAGGAGCACTCTCCAATTCTCAATCCAGTCAACGAGCGTGTCGAGCTGGCGCTGCAGTCGTAGGACGGCCCTTTCCTCATGACGATCGGCCGTAAATACGGCCGTGTCGTCAGCGAAGAGGGCCATCTGGACTCCAGGCTGTCTCGGCACGTCGTTGACGTAGATCGAGAACAGAAGGGGGCCTAGAACACTACCTTGAGGGACGCCGGCTGTGATTCGCCTCTCGGAAGAGACTGAATCGCCAACTCTCACGCAGAAGGTCCTCTCCGTCAGAAAGCTAGCAACCAGATGGAGGTAGCAGTCCGGGAGCTGGACTTCCCTAAGTTTGAATAAAAGGCCATCATGCCATACGCTGTCGAAGGCTTTCTCAACATCTAAGAAACAGCCAACGGTCCGTTCTCTCCGACACCCGGCTTCCGTGATGCTTTCCACCAGTCTCATCAGTTGATGAGTGGTCGAATGCCCCACACGAAAGCCGAACTGTTCGGGGACCAGCACGTCAAAGTTGGTTAGATGTTCTCGTACACGGCGCTGTACGAGGCGCTCAAAAACCTTGGACGTAGCGGAGAGTAGGCTGATAGGCCGGAGGTTTTCCGAGCGGGTGGTATCCTTTCCCGGCTTCGGGATCACGATAACCGTCGCCTTTCTCCATTTCTTGGGAAAGTAGGCCAGTCTAAGACACGCGTTGAACAAATCAGTCAAGAATTAAACTCCAGGCTCGGGAAGAAGTCGTAGAGCGGTGTTGGTGACACCGTCCGGGCCTGGAGCTTTTCTTGGCTGAAGTTCAGCGAGCCGATCTGAGACCTCTTCCAAAGAGATGGGTTCGGGCTCCGTCGTTATCGGAAGTGACAGAAAGTCTTCCACAGCCATCTCGACTTGTTCGTCAAAGTCCCAGTCCATGGGCGGGTTGGGAGCGAACTGTCGCTCGAAACACAAGCCCAAGTACTCGGCCTTCTCCTCCGGGCGACCCAGGGGTCGACCGAACGGTCCAACAATGGCGGGAAGTGGAGGTCGGCGCCTCCGTCCCGTCAATGCGGTAGGTATTCTGTACGGGTGAGATTGCGGGTCCGCATCCCCCGTTCGGGCCACGTCGAGTTCCCAACAGCTACGTCGGAACGCCTTCAGACTGCCGCGCAGTCGTCCGGTGAGCCGATTGTATGCTGCCTTATCGGCCGGATCACGGGTCCTCTGCCAACGTTTCCGGAAGTAATTCCTCTCGCGAGCGAGAAGAGAGACTTCCTCTGGGATGCGTTGGTAGTCAGGCGTGAAGCCAGCTCGCGTACGTGAAGACACGCCTATAGCCGAGATGATTGCCTCTTCGATTCCCGCAACTGCTTCGTCTAGGAGGCGAACGGAATCGAGTGGGGCCGCTGGCGGCAATCTACGGCACAAGGCCGGGCCGTAGCGATCCCAATCGATAACCTTCTTCTGGTCAGAACGTGCATAGGCGTGCTGGGTAGCGACGTGGACCAAGATAGGGTTGTGGTCGGATGTCAGCTCCGTGAGTGAGAATACCTCGACCGGACAGACAATTCCTTGGGTCACCGCGATATCCAGAACATCGGGAGCCGCATTAGGCAGTGACGGAAAGAACGTGGGTTGCGCTGGACCAAAAACCATCGCCCGGCGCGATTCAACAAAACTGAGCAAGCGCCTCCCGTTCGGAGTAGTCAGGCGACTATTCCAAGCGCGATGCTTGCAATTCAGATCGCCGGCCAAAATTACCCTTCGATGGGAATCGAAGATGACGTCCAGGTCGCCGACAAGGAGTTCAGCTTGTGGGGGCTTGTAAGCTGAGACCACGAGGACGCCGCCAAGAGCTCCGTGGACCACAATGGCGGTGGCCTCTAGGTTCGTAAGCTGCGGCAAAGCGACACGATGATGACCTATGGAGGTCCTCACCGCGATCGCCGTGCCGCCTCCTCGTCGGCCAACTCGGTCATCCCGATAGACCACGTAATTTGGTAATCGAAACCGGTTCGCCGGGGTCAGGTGGGTTTCCCCGAGGAGAAGTACGTCGGGTTTGAACCGAGCCAGGAATTCAAGAAGGTCGGAATGCTTGGTACCGATGTTGTTAGCATTCCAGGCTACGAGCGAGAGATCTCGTCTAAGGGCTCGGTTCATAGAAGACCTATGACTTCGCAGGCTTCCACCAAGAGCATGAATCTCTCAGTTGGGTCGGCAGTTTCCAGGCGGTCTCGGATGGACCTGAAGGTAGATGCGACTTTCGGGAGGTCGTAGCTAGACAGAAAGCCGCGGACGAACTGTGCGTCATTGGAACTGACGGACTGGGCGGTTTGCCTGGAAACTGAGGCCGCATTAGAGCGACCAGGTGTTACGGCAGATCGGGTCATGATGGAAGCCATAGGACCAGGGCCAGACGGTTTTGGATCAGCGGCAGGAAAAGTACGCTGTTGCGCTTCGTCGGACTTATACCGGGAAGCAGGACTTTTCTTGGGCTGTGGGCCGGCAGGAGCTCGGGGCCGAGCATCCGGTGTGGGTATCCCTTTGTTCCTGGGTTTGATGCCTGCTCGCGGAAATCGCGGAGGTGGCAAGTGTGGCGAGGCTGCCTCTGATACAGAGGCGGGAGTAGGAGGTTTCGCGGAGGTGGAGGGTTCATTCTCCGGCTCCAAAACCGAGATAACAGCTACTGGGCGTGTCTCTGCTGCGGAAGGAGACGCGGTGCGTTTAGTTGCCTTTGCAGGGGCTGGAGGTGGAGCCGGAGAAGGCGCGCGCCGTGCCGGTTGTGCCTGAGGTTGACGCCTTGCCTGAGCTTTAGGCTGTCTCTGGGGCTGGGGCTGCATAACTGGCTGCCGTGGCTTCGGGAGGGGCCCCTGCGGCTTTTGCTTCCGCAGGAGCTCCGCCTTATAGACCGGGCAGTTTACGTTACTCGCTGCGTGGCCTTGGCCACAATTGATACAGCGAAATTTGGTTTTGTCTGCCACAGTGCAGGCCTGTGTTGAATGTCCCAGAGAACAACGTAGACAGGCCGGGGCATTGCGGCAGACGTCAGTGTGATGGCCGAACCTCTGGCACCGGTGGCACTGCGCAAGCTTGCCCTGGGGTCGACTGGTTTCCACCCGGACGCGGAAGCCAAACAGCCGCGTCAGGTGGAAAATTTTGTCAGCAGCCTCGCCCTTCTCGAGCTGGAGACGGACGAGCGGGAGAGGTACTCGGGTTTCTGAGTGAGTGAACAGGCGGAAAATTGCCTGCACCGGGTACCCGAGGTCGCGGAGTTCCAAGAGGATCTCCTGAGGATCAGTGTGCGCGTCAAGCCCTCGCAAAATTACAGACAAGGGCTTGACCCGCTTAGGAGTGAAGGTGTGGTATTGAAGATTGTGTGCTTGGAGGAAGGCCTCGACCAAGCGATGGTCCTCGAGCTGGCGGACGACAATCCTGACCGTATCACCGCCAAGCAGCTTCAGGTCAAGCTTGTCGGCCGACAGGCCGTGGGCCGCGATCAGCCGTCTGTATAAGGCGGCGACATTAGACACGCTATGGACGTACAGGGGCGGCGCACGACCAACAGCGGCAGCAGCCGGAGCTGCTGTCGAAGCAGTCGGAACCGCGGCCTGTGGGCCCTGAGAAGGTCCAATGTCCATGGCCGAGGTGCTAGAGGAAGCGGTTGGGTGGGTCCTCTTGGGCTTCTTAGCCGGGCGATTACGCCGACCAACGGTCGCGAACTCGCCCGACTCGTCAGCCGGAAGAGGAGGAAGCGGGTTAGGGAGAGGATCATCCGTCTCCAACGCCCGAGGCGATTCAGGCGAGTCGCCCAGATGGGGCAGCAAGGCGGGGCCGAGCGACTCGGCACTTGGGCCGTTGCCTGTGGAAGGCATGCTGGCCAGGTGCGACGGCTGCCGGGCAGAGACTGCTAGGCAGTCACTGCCAGACGCCAGGGATCTCGGGTCCGGCCGAAGCCGGATTACCCGCGCGTCTTCCTTGCTCACGACGATGCGGGAGGAGCTGGGCTAACGACCAGCTTCGTTGAATACCAGTCCTTACCAAGACTGGTGTCCACTGGCCCCTTTACCCCGGCGATATCCTAGCTCGCTTACCACTGGTGGGGGCTTGCAAGGATCGTCCGGGGCAGCGCTACCTAACAGTCGTGAACAAGTTAGGAATTACACACTGATAAACGGCACTCACCAGGTGAGCCCAGAGCAATCCTCTTCTTTCCTGTCCGGCCAAGATGTTTTTCCGGCGCAGGTGGTCCTTACAAGGGCAAACTTCGGCCAGCTGCTTCTTCTACCAGCTACTAAGTTCACCGGCAGCAGCTGGCTTGGTTCCCACGAAGAGAAGAGATATTCCTCGTCGGAAGGCGAGGTGGCCGAAGGCAGCAAAGCCGTAGATGGTCCAGCGAAGAGAGCTGAAGAAGAGCAGTCCAAGGAGAGCGTCCTATTCAGTCAGAAGCTGGAGCAGAGATCGTGATCTGTGCCGTCCGTTGGCGTGGCAATGAAGAGTGCCGAAGACACAGTTTTTTGCTCTGGGCTTTGCGGTTATGCGTCGCAGAGACGAACCGCACGGGAACTGAGTTCCGAGCTACCATCTGGAGCTCCTGCCTCGTGGCCCTGCCCAAGT
Source organism: Magicicada septendecula (assembly GCA_034769895.1). Classification (NCBI taxonomy): domain Eukaryota; kingdom Metazoa; phylum Arthropoda; class Insecta; order Hemiptera; family Cicadidae; genus Magicicada; species Magicicada septendecula. The sequence continues at coordinate 1,272,467,973 of CM068367.1, forward strand.
AGGGCGTGTGCTCTATAGCAGGCCTTTCTCGGCTGTTGTGCTAGCCTACGCTAGCGCAGTAGACACCGAGGGCGTTTCCATGAATCACCTGGGCGTATACGGTACCTTCCCAGCCCAGTCACTAAAGGATTGTCTGGGAACCTCGCCGCACGTGCATAAAATTTGCGTGCAAGCCGCCTGAAAGTGTCGTCTAAGGAGCGGACGCCAAGTCCTCTCCTTAGAAGGCGAGATGAGAAGCGACGGGGGACTTTGGCCGCTAGCCGAAGCCCCCTGTCGAGGACGCTCTGCAACTTCTTTTTATGCATTGCGGCGAGGTAACCCCAGACCGGGCAGGCGTAGGTAATGACCGGCAGCAGATACGCGCCGACGATCATCCTACCCAATTTCCTGGTCATGGCTGGGCTGATCAGGAGTGGAAACAGTGCGCACAGGCGAGTGGATGCTCGCTTAAGAACTGTCTGTGCGTGGGTACGCCAGGTAAGCCGACGGTCGAGGTGTAAGCCGAGGTACTTGACCTCTTTGGACCAGCGCAAGTACGTTCTGCCGATGCGTAGTTGCCTAACGGGGTTCTTCCGTCGCTTAGAGAATTCGACGGCTACACTCTTGGTAGGGTTGAGGAGCACTCTCCAATTCTCAATCCAGTCAACGAGCGTGTCGAGCTGGCGCTGCAGTCGTAGGACGGCCCTTTCCTCATGACGATCGGCCGTAAATACGGCCGTGTCGTCAGCGAAGAGGGCCATCTGGACTCCAGGCTGTCTCGGCACGTCGTTGACGTAGATCGAGAACAGAAGGGGGCCTAGAACACTACCTTGAGGGACGCCGGCTGTGATTCGCCTCTCGGAAGAGACTGAATCGCCAACTCTCACGCAGAAGGTCCTCTCCGTCAGAAAGCTAGCAACCAGATGGAGGTAGCAGTCCGGGAGCTGGACTTCCCTAAGTTTGAATAAAAGGCCATCATGCCATACGCTGTCGAAGGCTTTCTCAACATCTAAGAAACAGCCAACGGTCCGTTCTCTCCGACACCCGGCTTCCGTGATGCTTTCCACCAGTCTCATCAGTTGATGAGTGGTCGAATGCCCCACACGAAAGCCGAACTGTTCGGGGACCAGCACGTCAAAGTTGGTTAGATGTTCTCGTACACGGCGCTGTACGAGGCGCTCAAAAACCTTGGACGTAGCGGAGAGTAGGCTGATAGGCCGGAGGTTTTCCGAGCGGGTGGTATCCTTTCCCTGCTTCGGGATCACGATAACCGTCGCCTTTCTCCATTTCTTGGGAAAGTAGGCCAGTCTAAGACACGCGTTGAACAAATCAGTCAAGAATTAAACTCCAGGCTCGGGAAGAAGTCGTAGAGCGGTGTTGGTGACACCGTCCGGGCCTGGAGCTTTTCTTGGCTGAAGTTCAGCGAGCCGATCTGAGACCTCTTCCAAAGAGATGGGTTCGGGCTCCGTCGTAATCGGAAGTGACAGAAAGTCTTCCACAGCCATCTCGACTTGTTCGTCAAAGTCCCAGTCCATGGGCGGGTTGGGAGCGAACTGTCGCTCGAAACACAAGCCCAAGTACTCGGCCTTCTCCTCCGGGCGACCCAGGGGTCGACCGAACGGTCCAACAATGGCGGGAAGTGGAGGTCGGCGCCTCCGTCCCGTCAATGCGGTAGGTATTCTGTACGGGTGAGATTGCGGGTCCGCATCCCCCGTTCGGGCCACGTCGAGTTCCCAACAGCTACGTCGGAACGCCTTCAGACTGCCGCGCAGTCGTCCGGTGAGCCGATTGTATGCTGCCTTATCGGCCGGATCACGGGTCCTCTGCCAACGTTTCCGGAAGTAATTCCTCTCGCGAGCGAGAAGAGAGACTTCCTCTGGGATGCGTTGGTAGTCAGGCGTGAAGCCAGCTCGCGTACGTGAAGACACGCCTATAGCCGAGATGATTGCCTCTTCGATTCCCGCAACTGCTTCGTCTAGGAGGCGAACGGAATCGAGTGGGGCCGCTGGCGGCAATCGACGGCACAAGGCCGGGCCGTAGCGATCCCAATCGATAACCTTCTTCTGGTCAGAACGTGCATAGGCGTGCTGGGTAGCGACGTGGACCAAGATAGGGTTGTGGTCGGATGTCAGCTCCGTGAGTGAGAATACCTCGACCGGACAGACAATTCCTTGGGTCACCGCGATATCCAGAACATCGGGAGCCGCATTAGGCAGTGACGGAAAGAACGTGGGTTGCGCTGGACCAAAAACCATCGCCCGGCGCGATTCAACAAAACTGAGCAAGCGCCTCCCGTTCGGAGTAGTCAGGCGACTATTCCAAGCGCGATGCTTGCAATTCAGATCGCCGGCCAAAATTACCCTTCGATGGGAATCGAAGATGACGTCCAGGTCGCCGACAAGGAGTTCAGCTTGTGGGGGCTTGTAAGCTGAGACCACGAGGACGCCGCCAAGAGCTCCGTGGACCTCAATGGCGGTGGCCTCTAGGTTGGTAAGCTGCGGCAAAGCGACACGATGATGACCTATGGAGGTCCTCACCGCGATCGCCGTGCCGCCTCCTCGTCGGCCAACTCGGTCATCCCGATAGACCACGTAATTTGGTAATCGAAACCGGTTCGCCGGGGTCAGGTGGGTTTCCCCGAGGAGAAGTACGTCGGGTTTGAACCGAGCCAGGAATTCAAGAAGGTCGGAATGCTTGGTACCGATGTTGTTAGCATTCCAGGCTACGAGCGAGAGATCTCGTCTAAGGGCTCGGTTCATAGAAGACCTATGACTTCGCAGGCTTCCACCAAGAGCATGAATCTCTCAGTTGGGTCGGCAGTTTCCAGGCGGTCTCGGATGGACCTGAAGGTAGATGCGACTTTCGGGAGGTCGTAGCTAGACAGAAAGCCGCGGACGAACTGTGCGTCATTGGAACTGACGGACTGGGCGGTTTGCCTGGAAACTGAGGCCGCATTAGAGCGACCAGTTGTTACGGCAGATCGGGTCATGATGGAAGCCATAGGACCAGGGCCAGACGGTTTTGGATCAGCGGCAGGAAAAGTACGCTGTTGCGCTTCGTCGGACTTATACCGGGAAGCAGGACTTTTCTTGGGCTGTGGGCCGGCAGGAGCTCGGGGCCGAGCATCCGGTGTGGGTATCCCTTTGTTCCTGGGTTTGATGCCTGCTCGCGGAAATCGCGGAGGTGGCAAGGGTGGGGAGGCTGCCTCTGATACAGAGGCGGGAGTAGGAGGTTTCGCGGAGGTGGAGGGTTCATTCTCCGGCTCCAAAACCGAGATAACAGCTACTGGGCGTGTCTCTGCTGCGGAAGGAGACGCGGTGCGTTTAGTTGCCTTTGCAGGGGCTGGAGGTGGAGCCGGAGAAGGCGCGCGCCGTGCCGGTTGTGCCTGAGGTTGACGCCTTGCCTGAGCTTTAGGCTGTCTCTGGGGCTGGGGCTGCATAACTGGCTGCCTTGGCTTCGGGGGGGCCCCTGCGACCTTTGCTTCCGCAGGAGCTCCGCCTTATAGACCGGGCAGTTTACATTACTGGCTGCGTGGCCTTGACCACAATTGATGCAGCGGAATTTGGTCTTGTCTGCCACAGTGCAGGCCTGTGTTGAATGTCCCAGAGAACATCGTAGACAGGCCGGGGCATTGCGGCAGACGTCGGTGTGATGGCCGAACCTCTGGCACCGGTGGCACTGCGCAAGCTTGCCCTGGGGTCGACTGGTTTCCACCCGGACGCGGAAGCCAAACAGCCGCGTCAGGTGGAAAATTTTGTCTGCAGCCTCGCCCTTCTCGAGCTGGAGACGGACGAGCGGGAGAGGGACTCGGGTCTCTGAGTGAGTGAACAGGCGGAAAATTGCCTGCACCGGGTACCCGAGGTCGCGGAGTTCCAAGAGGATCTCCTGAGGATCAGTGTGCGCGTCAAGCCCTCGCAAAATTACAGACAAGGGCTTGACCCGCTTAGGAGTGAAGGTGTGGTATTGAAGATTGTGTGCTTGGAGGAAGGCCTCGACCAAGCGATGGTCCTCGAGCTGGCGGACGACAATCCTGACCGTATCACCGCCAAGCAGCTTCAGGTCAAGCTTGTCGGCCGACAGGCCGTGGGCCGCGATCAGCCGTCTGTATAAGGCGGCGACATTAGACACGCTATGGACGTACAGGGGCGGCGCACGACCAACAGCGGCAGCAGCCGGAGCTGCTGTCGAAGCAGTCGGAACCGCGGCCTGTGGGCCCTGAGAAGGTCCAATGTCCATGGCCGAGGTGTTAGAGGGAGCGGTTGGGTGGGTTCTCTTGGGCTTCTTAGCCGGGCGATTACGCCGACCAACGGTCGCGAACTCGCCCGACTCGTCAGCCGAAAATGGTTACAACCCCTAAAGTTAGCTGGGTGGCTGCCTCCGCAGTTGCAGCACGTCGCGGGTTGAGGCTTCACAACGGGACAATTCTCGTTGTGGGTTTCTGGTTCCGGTACTATGTTACCAGGGGAAGGTGACTTGCGACCTGCCGACTCTGCAGCCACGCCTCGCTTCGCCGGGACAGTCCGTTTTGGGGAAGTCGGCCTGCTTCCACCGCTACCTCGCCGTTTCCGGCTAAGCACGGGCTGGAAGCCGTCCTCCGTCTCCATCTCGGAGTCCGACGACAACGTAGCGCCGAGGGCTGCGGCATAGGCAATGGATAGTGGGTCCTGGGAAGGACCAACACAAGGCTGGTCCCTCACGGGAGGGACAGATGTTTCGTGCTCCTTAGCAGAAACAGCAGAAGGCTGGGCCTGCGAAGGAACAGAGGATTGGCGACCCTTAGAAGGACCAGCACAAGGCTGATCCCCCCCGCGATGGTCTGATGCTTTTATGGCTCTCTGCAGGATCGGAATTATGCCGGGCCTGCAAAGTAGCTGGAGTTGGTTGGTGGTCCTTAGCAGGACCAACTGAAGGTTGGTCCCGCGAAGAATCACCAGATGCTCGGCGGGCCTTAGAAGGACCATCGCCGCGGACAGGGTCATTATTTGGAGCAGGAGCAGCAGAAGGCTGAACCCGCGAAACTTCATTAGATGCTGGGTCTTGGAAGGGACTATCGCCGCGGACTGCAGGGATTCTTACCATTGGGCCATCTGTGGAGCTTAGCATTACGCTTCGCAGCACAGATGGCTTCAGCAAGGGGGCTACCCTGCCCTCGGATTTATTATGGCCCTTGTTAGGACCACAACTCTCCGCGGACAGGGGCTCCCCTTGGTCTCGTCCCGACATCGCCGTCGCCAACGGGTGTCGGGTACGCTCTTGGGCGGGGGAGAGAGCAAACTCCCGTTCCGAACCGCACAAGCACTTTGGCACTGGCACTCACCACACTCCGGCACAGAACACCGCGCACAAAGTAGGAACAATAGCCCGCACACGAGACTTCTCGCGAACTGGCCGAAATTCTGGCCCACTCAAACTAATCCGATTTTTAGCCAAATGGCTAGGTCAGGAGAGGATTTTGAGGTTAGGAATTCTGTTCTGTTCTTTTCAATCGCAGGAAGTAGAAATTCTCATTCTTCTAAAACTCCAGATAGAGCAGAGTGTTCAGAGCTGTTAGGTTGTGCGTCGTGAGACGACCCAATGGTATCCTAGTACCGAGCCTCCGGTAGGGGCTCCTGCCTAGTGGTCCTGTCCAGACGGAATGGTTAATCAATTTTTATTGGTCGCTACAACGACATGCTCGTACTAGGTCGACTATTACAGTATTTGTCGAGGCCGTTTCCAAGAATCACCTGGACGCGTTCGGTACTTGCCAAGGCCAGCTATGAGTGGGTTTGTCTGGGTCCTCGCAGCACGGACGTAAAATTTACGTGCAAGTCGCCTTGCGGTGTCATCCAAGGAGCGGACACCGAGTCCTCTTCTCAGGAGACGAGAAGAAAACCGAGAGGGGACTTTGGCCGCTAGCCGAAGCCCTCTATCGAGAACGCTTTGCAACCTTCTTTTATGAACGGTTGCGAGGTAACCCCAGACGGGAAGAGCGTAGGTAATGATCGGCAACAGGTACGCGTTGACAATCAACTTACCCAGCTTGCGGGTCATAGCCTTGTTGGCAAGTATCGGAAACAGTTGCGCGAGACGAGCGGACGCTTTCTTTCGCATCGTCTCAGCGTGGGCACGCCAGGTGAGCCGACGATCAAGATGGACACCGAGGTACTTTACTTCTCTCGACCAGGGCAAATACGTTCTACCGAGTCTCACTCGGCCTCGTGGTTCTTTCCGGCGCTTTGTGAATAGCACCGCGGAGCTCTTGGTTTCGTTGACGGCAACTTTCCAGCTTTCCGTCCACGTCGAATACGCATCGAGTGCGCGCTGAAGTCGTGGGATAGCAAAGTCTGCGTTCCGATCGGCGGTATAGACCGCCGTGTCGTCGGCAAACAAAGCCATCTGGACTCCAGGCTCTCTGGGTGCGTCGTTGACATACACTGAGAACAGGAGAGGCCCTAGCACGCTACCTCGAGGTACCCCGGCTGTGATACGTCTCTCGGAAGAGACGTGGTCGTCTATTCGCACGCAGAAAGTCCTCTCCGTCAGAAAGCTAGCAATCAAGCGAAGGTAGCAATCTGGGAGCTGGATTTCCCGGAGCTTGAACAAGAGCCCGTCATTCCAGACACTATCAAAGGCCTTTTCCACATCTAGGAAACAGGCGACAGTCTGCTCTTTCCGACACCCGGCGTCCGTGATGTATTCCACCAGTCTCATCAGCTGATGAGTGGTGGAATGCCCCACACGGAAGCCGAACTGTTCGGGGACCAGTACATCGAAATTTCGTAGATGATCTAGTACTCTCCGTTGTACGAGACGTTCGAGGACCTTTGACGTGGCTGACAGTAGACTAATGGGCCGGAGGTTGCCGGGACGGGAAGCGTCCTTTCCCTGCTTCGGGATCGCTATGACCGTTGCCTTACGCCATTTCTGGGGAAAATAGGCCAGTCTGAGACACGCGTTGAACAGCGCGACCAAGAAAAGTACTCCTCGCTCCGGGAGTCGAGTAAGAGCGGCGTTCGAGACGCCGTCCGGGCCAGGAGCTTTTCTCGGCACGAGTTCAACGAGCCGATCTGTGACCTCTTCCCTAGTAATGGGTTCGGGCTCCGTAGTGATCGGAAGAGACAGAAAGTCTTCCACTTCGTTCTCGACTTCTTCGTCGAAGTCCCAGTCCATGGGCGGGTTAGGTGCGAACTGTCGCTCAAAACACGCGCCCAAGTACTCGGCCTTCGCCTCCGGGCGAGCCAGGATTTGACCGAAAGGTCCAGCAATGGCCGGGATGCGAGGCCGGCGCCTCTTCCCTACCAACGCCGAAGGTATCCGGTAAGGGCTACTTTCGTCCGATCCGTCCCCTGCCTGGGCCACGGCGAGTTCCCAACAGCGTCTCCGGTAGGCCTGCATTTCACGACGTAAAATGCCGGTCGCCCGGTTGTACGCTGCCTTGTCGGCCGGATCACGGGTCCGCTGCCAGCGTCTCCGGAGGCGATTTCTTTCGCAAGCGAGAGCACTCGTCTCCTCTGGGATCCGCTGCCAGTGGGGCGTGACACCAGGCTTCATCCTGGAAGACGCGTCGATCGCAGATACGACAGCCTCGTCAAACGCGGCAACTGCCTCGTCGACTTGGCGGACGGTTTCGAGTGGTCCCGCGTCTGGCAATCGGCGACTTAACGCCGGGCCATAGCGGTCCCATTCTACCACCTTCCTGACATCTCTGCGAACGACGTGCTGGGTAGCGACGTGTATCAGGATGGGGAGATGATCGGACGATAGTTCCGTTAGCGCGGACACATGGACCGGACAGTCAATTCCTTGAATCACCGCTATGTCCAAGACATCGGGAGCCGCGTTGCGTTGTGAGGGGTAGAACGTAGGTTGGGTAGGCCCAATCACTTGAATCCTGCGAGAATCGGCAAACCTGCGCAAACGTTTCCCGTTTGGGGCAGTCAAGCGACTGTTCCAATCGCGATGTTTGCAGTTCAGGTCGCCGGCCATGATGACCCTCCTGTGTGCATCGAACGCGACAGCTAGATCGGGGTGAAGGAGCTCTTTTTGCGGCGGTTTATACGCCGCGACCATCTGTACACCGCCTAGAGTGTTCAACAACTCCACAGCGGTGCCTTCGAGGTGAGTCATTGCAGGCAAGACGACTCGGTGATGCTCGAGAGTGAGCCTCACCGCGACGGCAGTACCGCCACCAGCAGTGCCCGGCCTGTCGTTTCGATAGCACACATAGTTGGCCAGTCGTAACCGACTCGCAGGAGTCAAGTGAGTCTCATTGAGAAGGACTACGTCGGGTTTGAGTCGGGCCAGTAATTCTTGGAGTTCCTGGATCTTGTTGGACAACCCGTTGGCGTTCCAGGGAAGAATTGAGAGATCTCGTTTGAGGACCCGACTCATAGAAAACCTACACAAGTGGCGGCTTCCACCAAGAGCATCAATCTCTCGGTTGTATCGGCAGTCTCCAAGCGGGAGCGGATGGACCTGAAGGTCTGGGCAACTTTGCGGAGGTCGAATTCCGCAAGGAAGTCTTTGACGACCTGATAGTCGTCAGGAACGGTTTTCGAGGCAGAGTGCCCGGAGACTGTTTGCGCGTAAGAGCGCCGAGGCTTGTCAATCGGGGGATTGGTGGAAGCCAGGGGTTTCTTGGGGCCAGGTGTAGCGCCTCTAGCGGAGGTGCTAGGAAGAGGGACAGATGCGATAGCGTCGGTCTTCACGCGCTGCGCAGGCTGTCTGGACTGTGCGGCTGGGTTGGCAGGAGCCCGGGATCTAGCGCCACGGGGCTTACGAATGGATGGATGGATGCACGGGCGTCTTGCGCCCTGATTTGTTTGCGTTGTCCAGGCCTAAGCCTGATGAACGCCAGGTGCCAACAGTTCAGCGCGGTCGTTTGCTCTGCTCAAGGTTGTTATGATGCAGTCCGCGGGTCCATGATAAATTAACATGGCCACCACGGTGGCAAGCTAGTGCTTTAGCTTCAGCCAATTGTCCGGCCAAGGCGCGACACCATGGTCCCCTTAGGCTAACCTTTGGGAACGTGGTGTCACACTGGCGAGGACAAGAAGCTCGAGCGCCCTAGGGCGTCGGCCGATTTGGTGGGTAATGTCACCGAGACAGCCAGCTTTCGCAAGGAAGGCACTTGCACAACCTCGCGGGAGCTCATGTTTCAGGTCATTACCTTACCAAATCAACAAAGCAGGTGCTGACGGGGAACTTAGTCGTGATCAAGGCTTCAGCCAATCGCAACGCCTGGTCGCGTCTCATTGGTCGCCGGGACATAGCCCACGGAAACTCAGAAACGCGCCGGCGAATACAAGAGGCTCGTCCGCCCGAAGGCAGCGGCCGAGTCGACGGAGCTTATCACCGGGGCAGTCGGCTTTCGCAAGGAGGCATTTGCACAACCTCGCGAGATCCCATGTCCCGGATCGAGGCCCTGCCGAATCGGCAAAGCCGATGCTGGCAATAAATCTATCCATTCAATCCGCCGCAGCATGATTGACTACAGTTTCGGCAGGCGCAGGTGGTGATTGATGGTGATCGGTTCAGATTTCCAGAAGGTTGGGGGGATTCGTTTCTGGGGGTTCATGTGATGAACTTAGGGGGGGTCGTCTAGCAGCGCTCTAGGGCGCCTGACGCGGCGAGGAGGCGGAGCATTCTCCATGCTGTTAAGCCTTCGGAGGTGCGGGTAAGAGGACTCGCCTGCCTTGGCGAACAAATTAGTTGCCAGGGACCAGACGAAGACCTCTAAGGTGGGAACACGGAGACCCCGATGTATGGCGGTATTTCGCACATACCACGGGGACCCCGTGAGGGAGCGTAGGGTCCAGTTCTGAAATGTAGTCAGCCTATGCCTGTTGGTGGCCGACAGGAGAGGCCACCAGGCGGGTGCCGCATAAGTGAGTACTGTTCGGAGGAACAGTAGATACAATGTAAGTTTGGTACGGACAGCCAGGCAGCTGTTCCGCGAAAGCATAGGTGATAGTTTGGCTCTGACGCCACGAGCCAAGTTGAGGGTTGAGGTCACGTGGGCGTTGAAGTTTAAGTGCCGATCAAGCCGAACACCTAGGTACTTCACCGTCTCGGTCCAGTTGATGGGTCTCCCCTCTAAGGAGAGGGATTGGCATCGGGAAATGGACTTATGCGTAAAGCAGATCGCCTCGGATTTCTCCGTATTGATCGCTACCCGCCATTTCCTTAGCCAGTCCGGAAGCATATCCAACTGGCGTTGTAACATTACGCTCGTCCGCCAAGGCGAAAGCGAGCTAAAATGAAACATCGCGTCGTCGGCAAATAGAGATAACGTGACCCCGGGATAAACTCCAGATAGATGGATGGATGGATGGATGGATGCACGGGCGTCTTGCGCCCTAATTTGTGTGCGTTGTCCAGGCCTAAGCCTGATGAACGCCAGGTGCCAACAGTTCAGCGCGGTCGTTTGCTCTGCTCAAGGATGTTAAGGTGCAGTGCGCGGGTCCATGATAAATTAACATGGCCACCACGGTGGCAAGCTAGTGCTTTGCTTCAGCCAATTGTCCGGCCAAGGCGCGACACCATGGTCCCCTCAGGCTAACCTTTGGGAACGGGGTGACACACTGGCGAGGACAAGAAGCTCGAGCGCCCTAGGGCGTCGGCCGAAATGGTGGGTAATGTCACCGAGACAGCCAGCTTTCGCAAGGAAGGCACTTGCACAACCTCGCGGGAGCTCATGTCTCAGGTCATTACCTTACCAAATCAACAAAGCAGGTGCTGGCGGGGAACTTAATCGTGATCAAGGCTTCAGCCAATCGCAACGCCTGGTCGCGTCTCATTGGTCGCCGGGACATAGCCCACGGAAACTCAGAAACGCGCCGGCGAATACAAGAGGCTCGTCCGCCCGAAGGCAGCGGCCGAGTCGGCGGAACTTGTCACCGGGGCAGTCGGCTTTCGCAAGGAGGCATTTGCACAACCTCGCGAGATCCCATGTCCCGGATCGAGGCCCTGCCGAATCGGCAAAGCCGATGCTGGCAATAAATCTATCCATTCAATCCGCCGCAGCATGATTGACTACAGTTTCGGCAGGCGCAGGTGGTGATTGATGGTGATCGGTTCAGATTTCCAGAAGGTTGGGGGGATTCGTTTCTGGGGGTTCATGTGATGAACTTAGGGGGGGTCGTCTAGCAGCGCTCTAGGGCGCCTGACGCGGCGAGCAGGCGGAGCATTCTCCATGCTGTTAAGCCTTCGGAGGTGCGGGTAAGAGGACTCGCCTGCCTTGGCGAACAAATTAGTTGCCAGGGACCAGACGAAGACCTCTAAGGTGGGAACACGGAGACCCCGATGTATGGCGGTATTTCGCACATACCACGGGGACCCCGTGAGGGAGCGTAGGGTCCAGTTCTGAAATGTAGTCAGCCTATGCCTGTTGGTGGCCGACAGGAGAGGCCACCAGGCGGGTGCCGCATAAGTGAGTACTGTTCGGAGGAACAGTAGATACAATGTAAGTTTGGTACGGACAGCCAGGCAGCTGTTCCGCGAAAGCATAGGTGATAGTTTGGCTCTGACGCCACGAGCCAAGTTGAGGGTTGAGGTCACGTGGGCGTTGAAGTTTAAGTGCCGATCAAGCCGAACACCTAGGTACTTCACCGTCTCGGTCCAGTTGATGGGTCTCCCCTCTAAGGAGAGGGATTGGCATCGGGAAATGGACTTATGCGTAAAGCAGATCGCCTCGGATTTCTCCGTATTGATCGCTACCCGCCATTTCCTTAGCCAGTCCGGAAGCATATCCAACTGGCGTTGTAACATTACGCTCGTCCGCCAAAGCGAAAGCGAGCTAAAATGAAACATCGCGTCGTCGGCAAATAGAGATAACGTGACCCCGGGATAAACTCCAGATAGATGGATGGATGGATGGATGGATGCACGGGCGTCTTGCGCCCTAATTTGTGTGCGTTGTCCAGGCCTAAGCCTGATGAACGCCAGGTGCCAACAGTTCAGCGCGGTCGTTTGCTCTGCTCAAGGATGTTAAGGTGCAGTCCGCGGGTCCATGATAAATTAACATGGCCACCACGGTGGCAAGCTAGTGCTTTGCTTCAGCCAATTGTCCGGCCAAGGCGCGACACCATGGTCCCCTCAGGCTAACCTTTGGGAACGGGGTGACACACTGGCGAGGACAAGAAGCTCGAGCGCCCTAGGGCGTCGGCCGAAATGGTGGGTAATGTCACCGAGACAGCCAGCTTTCGCAAGGAAGGCACTTGCACAACCTCGCGGGAGCTCATGTCTCAGGTCATTACCTTACCAAATCAACAAAGCAGGTGCTGGCGGGGAACTTAATCGTGATCAAGGCTTCAGCCAATCGCAACGCCTGGTCGCGTCTCATTGGTCGCCGGGACATAGCCCACGGAAACTCAGAAACGCGCCGGCGAATACAAGAGGCTCGTCCGCCCGAAGGCAGCGGCCGAGTCGACGGAACTTGTCACCGGGGCAGTCGGCTTTCGCAAGGAGGCATTTGCACAACCTCGCGAGATCCCATGTCCCGGATCGAGGCCCTGCCGAATCGGCAAAGCCGATGCTGGCAATAAATCTATCCATTCAATCCGCCGCAGCATGATTGACTACAGATTCGGCAGGCGCAGGTGGTGATTGATGGTGATCGGTTCAGATTTCCAGAAGGTTGGGGGGATTCGTTTCTGGGGGTTCATGTGATGAACTTAGGGGGGGTCGTCTAGCAGCGCTCTAGGGCGCCTGACGCGGCGAGCAGGCGGAGCATTCTCCATGCTGTTAAGCCTTCGGAGGTGCGGGTAAGAGGACTCGCCTGCCTTGGCGAACAAATTCGTTGCCAGGGACCAGACGAAGACCTCTAAGGTGGGAACACGGAGACCCCGATGTATGGCGGTATTTCGCACATACCACGGGGACCCCGTGAGGGAGCGTAGGGTCCAGTTCTGAAATGTAGTCAGCCTATGCCTGTTGGTGGCCGACAGGAGAGGCCACCAGGCGGGTGCCGCATAAGTGAGTACTGTTCGGAGGAACAGTAGATACAATGTAAGTTTGGTACGGACAGCCAGGCAGCTGTTCCGCGAAAGCATAGGTGATAGCTTGGCTCTGACGCCACGAGCCTTGTTGAGGGTTGCGGTCACGTGGGCGTTGACGTTTAGGCGCCGATCAAGCCGAACGCCTAGGTACTTCACCGTCGCGGTCCAATTGATGGGTCTCCCCTCTAAGGAGAGGGATCAGCATCGGGAAATGTACTTACGAGTAAAGCAGATCGCCTCGGATTTCTCCGTATTGATCGCTACCCGCCATTTCCTTAGCCAGTCCGGAAGCATATCCAACTGGCGTTGTAACATTACGCTCGTCCGCCAAGGCGAAAGCGAGCTAAAATGAAACATCGCGTCGTCGGCAAATAGAGATAACGTGACCCCGGGATAAACTCCAGATAGATGGATGGATGGATGGATGGGTGCACGGGCGTCTTGCGCCCTAATTTGTGCGCGTTGTCCAGGCCTAAGCCTGATGAACACCAGGTGCCAACAGTTCAGCGCGGTCGTTTGCTCTGCTCAAGGATGTTAAGGTGCAGTCCGCGGGTCCATGATGAATTAACATGGCCACCACGGTGGCAAGCTAGTGCTTAGCTTCAGCCAATTGTCCGGCCAAGGCGCGACACCATGGTCCCCTCAGGCTAGCCTTTGGGAACGTGGTGACACACTGGCGAGGACAAGAAGCTCGAGCGCCCTAGGGCGTCGGCCGAAATGGTGGGTAATGTCACCGAGACAGCCAGCTTTCGCAAGGAAGGCACTTGCACAACCTCGCGGGAGCTCATGTCTCCGGTCATTACCTTACCAAATCAACAAAGCAGGTGCTGGCGGGGAACTTAATCGTGATCAAGGCTTCAGCCAATCGCAACGCCTGGTCGCGTCTCATTGGTCGCCGGGACATAGCCCACGGAAACTCAGAAACGCGCCGGCGAATACAAGAGGCTCGTCCGCCCGAAGGCAGCGGCCGAGTCGGCGGAACTTGTCACCCGGGCAGTCGGCTTTCGCAAGGAGGCATTTGCACAACCTCGCGAGATCCATGTCCCGGATCGAGGCCCCGCCGAATCGGCAAAGCCGATGCTGGCAATAAATCTGTCCATTCAATCCGCCGCAGCATGATTGACTACAGTTTCGGCAGGCGCAGATGGTGATTGATGGTGATCGGTTCAGATTTCCAGAAGGTTGGGGGGATTCGTTTCTGGGGTTCATGTGATGAACTTAGGGGGGGTCGTCTAGCAGCGCCCTAGGGCGCCTGACGCGGCGAGGAGGCGGAGCATTCTCCATGCTGTTAAGCCTTCGGAGGTGCGGGTAAGAGGACTCGCCTGCCTTGGCGAACAAATTCGTTGCCAGGGACCAGACGAAGACCTCTAAGGTGGGAACACGGAGCCCCCGATGTATGGCGGTATTTCGCACATACCACGGGGACCCCGTGAGGGAGCGTAGGGTCCAGTTCTGAAATGTAGTCAGCCTATGCCTGTTGGTGGCCGACAGGAGAGGCCACCAGGCGGGTGCCGCATAAGTGAGTACTGTTCGGAGGAACAGTAGATACAATGTCAGTTTAGTACGGACAGCCAGGCAGCTGTTCCGCGAAAGCATAGGTGATAGTTTGGCTCTGACGCCACGAGCCAAGTTGAGGGTTGAGGTCACGTGAGCGTTGAAGTTTAAGTGCCGATCAAGCCGAACACCTAGGTACTTCACCGTCTCGGTCCAGTTGATGGGTCTCCCCTCTAAGGAGAGGGATTGGCATCGGGAAATGGACTTATGCGTAAAGCAGAGCGCCTCGGATTTCTCCGTATTGATCGCTACCCGCCATTTCCTTAGCCAGTCCGGAAGCATATCCAACTGGCGTTGTAACATTACGCTCGTCCGCCAAGGCGAAAGCGAGCTAAAATGAAACATCGCGTCGTCGGCAAATAGAGATAACGTGACCCCGGGATAAACAGGCAGATCGTTCGTGTACAGTACATACAGAACGGGGCCGAGGACAGATCCTTGTGGGACGCCGGCGGAGACAGGGCGAACCCGAGAGAACGCCCCATCTACGCTGATCCTGAAGGTGCGATCCGTCAGATAGGATCGGAGCAAGTGGACGATAGATGTCGGGATTGGCGAATGCGCCAGTTTGTAGAGCAGGCCTTCGTGCCAGACTTTATCGAAGGCTTTGCTCACATCCAACAGGACAGCGCCTGTTGCCTGATGATGGTTGGCAGCGTCGGCTAGATAGGTGACAACCCGTACTAGCTGAAGAGTAGTCGAGTGCCTCGGCCTAAACCCAAACTGCTCCTCGCGGATGAAACCATCCACCAGGGGCCGAATACGGGCCAGGAGAAGACGCTCGAATACCTTCGAGATTACTGGCAATAGTGATATTGGGCGGTAGCTTCCAGGTAGCGTGGGCGGCTTTTTAGATTTCTGGATCATGATGACGTTGGCAGTTTTCCACAGGCGAGGGAAGTAACTCAGCCGGAGACAGGAGTTGAACAGCTCAAGAAGAACGTCAACTGCCGAAGGCGGGAGATTCTGCAACGCAGCGGCGCCGATGCGATCGGGGCCAGGGGCCTTTCTCTTCTTCAGTCGGCTTAGGACAGACGCAAGGTCATCCTCGTCGACCGAAATAGGAGGATCAATGGGGGGAGCAGAAAAGTATCCAGATAGGAAATCCCTGACGACGGCCACATGAGCCGGGTCAGAGATGCCTCTATGGACGGTGAACTGGTCCTCAATGCAGTCGGCGAAGACCTCCGCCTTGCCTTCTGCAGAGGATACAGTGCCGTCCGGGGTATTCAAGGGATGGCGAGTCCTCTTTTCGCCTTTTAGTCTACCAGCGGCTCTCCATACGGAGGCGTGGTCGACTTCCAAGGACTCCAAATAGGAGTCCCATCGATTCGCGTTTACGTCAAGCAGAAGCTGCGAGACGTATTCCGACTGGGCTCGAAAGCGCCGTCTAGCGGCAGGATCACGGGTATGGTGCCATCTGCGGCGGAGCTGGCGCCGTAAGCGGATGGCTTGGAGAACTTCCGCAGGAAGGTCGGAGCGTTTATTACTCACCGGAACAGTGTAGGTGTTTTTATCCATTGCAGACTGGACAAGGTCCTGGAGCTGATGTACCCGGAGATCCACATCGTCACAAGAGACGAGTGGGTCCGGAGGGACAGATGGCAACTGCCTGGCCAGATCATCGTGGTAGGATCGCCAATTGACTCTCCTAACAGGATGATCGGGAAGTCGGGGTGAGACCGACGGCAGCAAGACAGTTACAAGTAGGGGGTCGTGATCGGACGATAGGTCCGACACCGCGCTGACTTGTAGATGAAAGGGGATGGCCTTGACAATTACGATATCAAGGACATCCGGCGGGTAACCCGCAGTGGGAAAGTGTGTCGGTTCGGACGGGCCGATGATGAGGACGCTGGGATCATCTTCGACAGCCCTACGGAGAGAATTGCCGTAGGGGTTTGACGTTCTGCTGTTCCAAGAGGGATGCTTGGCATTAAGGTCTCCGGCTACGATGGTTGGGAGATCGCTGTCCAGGAGGGCGTCCCACTCCTCATGCGGTGGAGCTCGATGGCCGGGCGGGAGGTACGCAGAAACAAAGCGCACCTCCAGGCCGGCTACATCCAGCGCCACAGCACATGCTTCGATGAGGGTAGTTTCAGGGGCAGGGAGTTCTCTATGAGAGTGTCGCCTGTGGACTAAGATCGCCACTCCGCCAGATGCTCGGTGGCGATCGGGACCATTCCTGTCTTTCCTGTAGCAAGCATAGGCTGGCAGGGAAAATCGCCGGTTAGGGGCAAGATGAGTTTCGGAGACGAGTACGACATCTGCGTCGTACTCGACAAGGAAAGCTGCCAGTTCGGCCCGACGCGCCGGAATGCCATCTGCATTCCACGCGACGAACCGGAACTGTCTAGCCATGGTTAGATGAGGGGACGATCAGGGCGATCAGCGATGTTAGGATCGCCATGAGTATTGTCGGGACATCCCGAGCAGCAAGAATTTTCGGAACAATGCCGCTGACCCAGGCCATCAGCTGAGCCTCAGTGACCAGTGGTGATCCACCGGCCTCAGGGGCCTGACTAGCCGGCTCTGGGGCCGCGGAAGGTGCAGATGCCGCCTCCAGGGGAGGGTGGGCAATTGGAGCTGGCTGCTCGGGGGCTGGCGAGATTTCCATGGAAATCGCAGGGGCCTGGGCAACAGGAGCAGGCTCCTGGCCGGGTAGTTGCTGGGCAGCCGGAGGGGCGTTGTTAGCCTCCGGGTATAGTTGTTTTGCCACAAGTGGTTTTCGATTCTTGCGCTTAGCGCGCCGTTTCTTAGGCGGCTGGGTCTGTGAGGGGGGTACTGCGGGCGTTGCCGCTTGAGGAGAAGGCACTCCGGCAGGTGCTGAGGTTCTGGGGGCCACAGTGGGCGCCGTAGCGACCGCTGCAGCGTATGTTATGGTTCCTCCAGCGGCAGGAGCCGCAGGAAGAGCCGTAGATGCTGAGGCGGGTGGTTGGACTGCCGCCCGCTTCGAGGGTCTAGGAGCTGGGCGAGGAGGTTCAACCTGACGGTTTTGCTCCCGCTGCTGTTTCTTTAGGGCCTTCTTAAAATGATTACAACCCCTAAAGTTAGCCGGGTGGCTACCTCCGCAGTTGCAGCACGTCGCGGGTTGAGGCTTCACAACGGGACAATTCTCGTTGTGGGCCTCGCCGCAGCGTACACAACGCGGCGGCATCTTACAAAAGGCCGATGAGTGGCCGAATCGCTGGCATTGAAAGCACTGGGAAGGCCCAGGCTTACTACTAAATGCCCTAATCTGTACCCTGAGGCACAGAATGGTTTCCAGATTATAGACTTCTGCGAAGGAACCAACCTTCTGGATTCTGATGTAGAAGGAATTACTTTTCCTTTTCCGATCACCGGATAGGAGAGGGACAACGGAGGTAGGGTAGAAACCCTTCTCCGCCAGATCCTCCCAGATCCACAAGATCGGTGTGTCGTGGGGAATCCCGGACACCACAATCTTGAGTTCCCTCTCCTCAGGGAGGGGGAAGGTGTGAAAAGCGCGACCGGAGTCGGCCAGGAATTTCTGGCAAGCCCGAAAGTCCTGGATCGACTTCGGAAGCAATCGAATGGACGAGCCTTGGCTTTTGGCCTCAACTCGCCCAGACGGCACTACTAAATTCAGCTCCCGTAGGAGGGTATGCCAATCGGTGCACTGAGGCACGACAATCGGCGGAATCTTGGGTTGCTTAGGTGGGGTTTCTGGTTCCGGTACTATGTTACCAGGGGAAGGTGACTTGCGACCTGCCGACTCTGCAGCCACGCCTCGCTTCGCCGGGACAG
Source organism: Magicicada septendecula (assembly GCA_034769895.1). NCBI lineage: Eukaryota > Metazoa > Arthropoda > Insecta > Hemiptera > Cicadidae > Magicicada > Magicicada septendecula. The sequence continues at coordinate 1,272,486,254 of CM068367.1, forward strand.
TCCGTTTTGGGGAAGTCGGCCTGCTTCCACCGCTACCTCGCCGTTTCCGGCTACGCACGGGCTGGAAGCCATCCTCCGTCTCCATCTCGGAGTCCGACGACAACGTAGCGCCAAGGGCTGCGGCATAGGCAATGGATAGTGGGTCCTCGGAAGGACCAACACAAGGCTGGTCCCTCACGGGAGGGACAGATGTTTCATGCTCCTTAGCAGAAACAGCAGAAGGCTGGGCCTGCGAAGGAACAGAGGATTGGCGACCCTTAGAAGGACCAGCACAAGGCTGATCCCCCGCGGGATGGTCTGATGCTTTATGGCACTCTGCAGGATCGGAATTACGCCGGGCCTGCAAAGCTGGAGTTGGTTGGTGGTCCTTAGCAGGACCAACTGAAGGTTGGTCCCGCGAAGAATCACCAGATGCTCGGCGGGCCTTAGAGGGACCTTCGCCGCGGACAGGGTCAGAATTTGGAGCGGGACCAGCAGAAGGCTGAACCCGCGAAACTTCAATAGATGCTGGGTCTTGGATGGGACTATCGCCGCGGACTGCAGGGATTCTTACCATTGGGCCATCTGTGGAGCTTAGCATTACGCTTCGCAGCACAGATGGCTTCAGCAAGGGGGCTACCCTGCCCTCGGATTTATTATGGCCCTTATTAGGACCACAACTCTCCGCGGACAGGGGCTCCCCTTGGTCTCGTCCCGACATCGCCGTCGCCAACGGGTGTCGGGTACGCTCTTGGGCGGGGGAGAGAGCAAACTCCCGTTCCGAACCGCACTAGCACTTTGTCACTGGCACTCACCACACTCCGGCACAGAACACCGCGCACAAAGTAGGAGCAATAGCCCGCACACGAGACTTCTCGCGAACTGGCCGAAATTCTGGCCCACTCGAACTAATCCGATTTTTAGCCAAATGGCTAGGTCAGGAAGAGGATTTTGAGGTTAGGAATTCTGTTCTTGTCGTTTCAATCGCAGGAAGTAGAATGGCGGAGCAAGTGGACGATAGATGTCCAGATAGAATGGATGGATGGATAGGTGCACGGGCGTCTTGCGCCCTAATTTGTGTGCGTTGTCCAGGCCTAAGCCTGATGAACGCCAGGTGCCAACAGTTCAGCGCGGTCATTTGCTCTGCTCAAGGATGTTAAGGTGCAGTCCGCGGGTCCATGATGAATTAACATGGCCACCACGGTGGCAAGCTAGTGCTTAGCTTCAGCCACTTGTCCGGCCAAGGCGCGACACCATGGTCCCCTCAGGCTAGCCTTTGGGAACGTGGTGACACACTGGCGAGGACAAGAAGCTCGAGCGCCCTAGGGCGTCGGCCGAAATGGTGGGTAATGTCACCGAGACAGCCAGCTTTCGCAAGGAAGGCACTTGCACAACCTCGCGGGAGCTCATGTCTCAGGTCATTACCTTACCAAATCAACAAAGCAGGTGCTGGTGGGGAACTTAATCGTGATCAAGGCTTCAGCCAATCGCAACGCCTGGTCGCGTCTCATTGGTCGCCGGGACATAGCCCACGGAAACTCAGAAACGCGCCGGCGAATACAAGAGGCTCGTCCGCCCGAAGGCAGCGGCCGAGTCGGCGGAACTTGTCACCGGGGCAGTCGGCTTTCGCAAGGAGGCATTTGCACAACCTCGCGAGATCCCATGTCCCGGATCGAGGCCCTGCCGAATCGGCAAAGCCGATGCTGGCTGTCCAGATAGATGGATGGATGGATAGGTGCACGGGCGTCTTGCGCCCTAATTTGTGCGCGTTGTCCAGGCCTAAGCCTGATGAACGCCAGGTGCCAACAGTTCAGCACGGTCGTTTGCTCTGCTCAAGGATGTTAAGGTGCAGTCCGCGGGTCCATGATGAATTAACATGGCCACCACGGTGGCAAGCTAGTGCTTAGCTTCAGCCACTTGTCCGGCCAAGGCGCGACACCATGGTCCCCTCAGGCTAGCCTTTGGGAACGTGGTGACACACTGGCGAGGACAAGAAGCTCGAGCGCCCTAGGGCGTCGGCCGAAATGGTGGGTAATGTCACCGAGACAGCCAGCTTTCGCAAGGAAGGCACTTGCACAACCTCGCGGGAGCTCATGTCTCAGGTCATTACCTTACCAAATCAACAAAGCAGGTGCTGGCGGGGAACTTAATCGTGATCAAGGCTTCAGCCAATCGCAACGCCTGGTCGCGTCTCATTGGTCGCCGGGACATAGCCCACGGAAACTCAGAAACGCGCCGGCGAATACAAGAGGCTCGTCCGCCCGAAGGCAGCGGCCGAGTCGGCGGAACTTGTCACCGGGGCAGTCGGCTTTCGCAAGGAGGCATTTGCACAACCTCGCGAGATCCCATGTCCCGGATCGAGGCCCTGCCGAATCGGCAAAGCCGATGCTGGCAATAAATCTATCCATTCAATCCGCCGCAGCATGATTGACTACAGTTTCGGCAGGCGCAGGTGGTGATTGATGGTGATCGGTTCAGATTTCCAGAAGGTTGGGGGGGATTCGTTTCTGGGGTTCATGTGATGAACTTAGGGGGGGTCGTCTAGCAGCGCCCTAGAGCGCCTGACGCGGCGAGGAGGCGGAGCATTCTCCATGCTGTTAAGCCTTCGGAGGTGCGGGTAAGAGGACTCGCCTGCCTTGGCGAACAAATTCGTTGCCAGGGACCAGACGAAGACCTCTAAGGTGGGAACACGGAGACCCCGATGTATGGCGGTATTTCGCACATACCACGGGGACCCCGTGAGGGAGCGTAGGGTCCAGTTCTGAAATGTAGTCAGCCTATGCCTGTTGGTGGCCGACAGGAGAGGCCACCAGGCGGGTGCCGCATAAGTGAGTACTGTTCGGAGGAACAGTAGATACAATGTCAGTTTAGTACGGACAGCCAGGCAGCTGTTCCGCGAAAGCATAGGCGATAGTTTGGCTCTGACGCCACGAGCCAAGTTGAGGGTTGAGGTCACGTGAGCGTTGAAGTTTAAGTGCCGATCAAGCCGAACACCTAGGTACTTCACCGTCTCGGTCCAGTTGATGGGTCTCCCCTCTAAGGAGAGGGATTGGCATCGGGAAATGGACTTATGCGTAAAGCAGATCGCCTCGGATTTCTCCGTATTGATCGCTACCCGCCATTTCCTTAGCCAGTCCGGAAGCATATCCAACTGGCGTTGTAACATTACGCTCGTCCGCCAAGGCGAAAGCGAGCTAAAATGAAACATCGCGTCGTCGGCAAATAGAGATAACGTGACCCCGGGATAAACAGGCAGATCGTTCGTGTACAGTACATACAGAACGGGGCCGAGGACAGATCCTTGTGGGACGCCGGCGGAGACAGGGCGAACCCGAGAGAACGCCCCTTCTACGCTGATCCTGAAGGTGCGATCCGTCAGATAGGATCGGAGCAAGTGGACGATAGATGTCGGGATTGGCGAATGCGCCAGTTTGTAAAGCAGGCCTTCGTGCCAGACTTTATCGAAGGCTTTGCTCACATCCAACAGGACAGCGCCTGTTGCCTGATGATTGTTGGCAGCGTCGGCTAGATAGGTGACAACCCGTACTAGCTGAAGAGTAGTCGAGTGCCTCGGCCTAAACCCAAACTGCTCCTCGCGGATGAAACCATCCACCAGGGGCCGAATACGGGCCAGGAGAAGACGCTCGAATACCTTCGAGATTACTGGCAATAGTGATATTGGGCGGTAGCTTCCAGGTAGCGTGGGCGGCTTTTTAGATTTCTGGATCATGATGACGTTGGCAGTTTTCCACAGGCGAGGGAAGTAACTCAGCCGGAGACAGGAGTTGAACAGCTCAAGAAGAACGTCAACTGCCGAAGGCGGGAGATTCTGCAACGCAGCGGCGCCGATGCGATCGGGGCCAGGGGCCTTTCTCTTCTTCAGTCGGCTTAGGACAGACGCAAGGTCATCCTCGTCGACCGAAATAGGAGGATCAATGGGGGGAGCAGAAAAGTATCCAGATAGGAAATCCCTGACGACGGCCACATGAGCCGGGTCAGAGATGCCTCTATGGACGGTGAACTGGTCCTCAATGCAGTCGGCGAAGACCTCCGCCTTGCCTTCTGCAGAGGATACAGTGCCGTCCGGGGTATTCAAGGGATGGCGAGTCCTCTTTTCGCCTTTTAGTCTACCAGCGGCTCTCCATACGGAGGCGTGGTCGACTTCCAAGGACTCCAAATAGGAGTCCCATCGATTCGCGTTTACGTCAAGCAGAAGCTGCGAGACGTGTTCCGACTGGGCTCGAAAGCGCCGTCTAGCGGCAGGATCACGGGTATGGTGCCATCTGCGGCGGAGCTGGCGCCGTAAGCGGATGGCTTGGAGAACTTCCGCAGGAAGGTCGGAGCGTTTATTACTCACCGGAACAGTGTAGGTGTTTTTATCCATTGCAGACTGGACAAGGTCCTGGAGCTGATGTACCCGGAGATCCACATCGTCACAAGAGACGAGTGGGTCCGGAGGGACAGATGGCAACTGCCTGGCCAGATCATCGTGGTAGGATCGCCAATTGACTCTCCTAACAGGATGATCGGGAAGTCGGGGTGAGACCGACGGCAGCAAGACAGTTACAAGTAGGGGGTCGTGATCGGACGATAGGTCCGACACCGCGCTGACTTGTAGATGAAAGGGGATGGCCTTGACAATTACGATATCAAGGACATCCGGCGGATAACCCGCAGTGGGAAAGTGTGTCGGTTCGGACGGGCCGATGATGAGGACGCTGGGATCATCTTCGACAGCCCTACGGAGAGAATTGCCGTAGGGGTTTGACGTTCTGCTGTTCCAAGAGGGATGCTTGGCATTAAGGTCTCCGGCTACGATAGTTGGGAGATCGCTGTCCAGGAGGGCGTCCCACTCCTCATGCGGTGGAGCTCGATGGCCGGGCGGGAGGTACGCAGAAACAAAGCGCACCTCCAGGCCGGCTACATCCAGCGCCACAGCACATGCTTCGATGAGGGTAGTTTCAGGGGCAGGGAGTTCTCTATGAGAGTGTCGCCTGTGGACTAAGATCGCCACTCCGCCAGATGCTCGGTGGCGATCGGGACCATTCCTGTCTTTCCTGTAGCAAGCATAGGCTGGCAGGGAAAATCGCCGGTTAGGGGCAAGATGAGTTTCGGAGACGAGTACGACATCTGCGTCGTACTCGACAAGGAAAGCTGCCAGTTCGGCCCGACGCGCCGGAATGCCATCTGCATTCCACGCGACGAACCGGAACTGTCTAGCCATGGTTAGATGAGGGGACGATCAGGGCGATCAGCGATGTTAGGATCGCCATGAGTATTGTCGGGACATCCCGAGCAGCAAGAATTTTCGGAACAATGCCGCTGACCCAGGCCATCAGCTGAGCCTCAGTGACCAGTGGTGATCCACCGGCCTCAGGGGCCTGACTAGCCGGCTCTGGGGCCGCGGAAGGTGCAGGTGCCGCCTCCAGGGGAGGGTGGGCAATTGGAGCTGGCTGCTCGGGGGCTGGCGAGATTTCCATGGAAATCGCAGGGGCCTGGGCAACAGGAGCAGGCTCCTGGCCGGGTAGTTGCTGGGCAGCCGGAGGGGCTGTCCAGATAGAGCAGAGAAAGGAAAGTTTGGCTTTGAATAAAGTACCATGAATAAAACAGCGACCTGGAACCGAATGCTTTTTCAATTTTTGTAGTTTCTATACTTTTCTCGAATAGTTTAATTGCTCTTAGTGTTTACTTTATAAAACATGATATCTATATCTATATAAGCCAAATATCGCTGACTGACTCACTGATGACGATATCTCTGAAACCACTGAATGGATATCAATTAAACTTTGAACATAGCTTCATCATAGGTCTTAGGTGCTCACTAAGAAACGGTTTTAAAAACTTTCACTCCTAAGGGGCAACCCCCCCCGCCATTGTATGTATGTATCTATGTATGTATGTTCCACATCTCCTCCTAAACCACTTGACCGATTTCAACCAAACTTGGCACAAATATTTTACGCGACGGGAGAACCAACATAGGATAGGTGTTTTTTTTTTCGATGGGGTCCTTTGGGGTGTCTTTGGGGTCTTCCACATCTCCTCCTAAACCACTGGACCGACTTCAACCAAATTTGGCACAAATATTTTACGCAGCGGGAGAACCAACATAGGATATGTGTTTTCTTCGATGGGGTCCTTTGGGGGGTCCTTTGGGGTCTTCCACATCTCCTTCTAAACCACTGGACGATTTCAACCAAACTTGGCACAAATATTTTACGCAACGGGAGAACCAACATAGGATAGGTGTTTTTTTTTTTTTTTTTTTTTTCGATGGGGACCTTTGGGGGATTCTTTGGGGTCTTCCACATCTCCTCCTAAACCACTTTACCGATTTCAACCAAACTTGGCACAAATATTTTACGCAGCGGGAGAACCAACATAGGATATGTGTTTTCTTCGATGGGGTCCTTTGGGGGGTTCTTTGGGGTCTTCCACATCTCCTCCTAAACCACTGGACCGACTTCAACCAAATTTGGCACAAATATTTTACGCAACGGGAGAACCAACATAAGATAGGTGTTTTTTTTTTTTTCGATACGATCCTTCGGGGGGTCCTTTCGGGTCTTCCACATTACCTCCTAAACCACTGGACCGATTTCAACCAAACTTGGCACAAATATTTTACGCAACGGGAGAACCAACATAGAATAGGTGTTTTTTTTTTTTTTTTTTTTTTTTTCGGTGGGGACCTTTGGGGGATTCTTTGAGGTCTTCCACATCTTCTCCTAAACCACTTTACCGATTTCAACCAAACTTGGCACAAATATTTTACGCAGCGGGAGAACCAACATAGGATATGTGTTTTATTCGATGGGGTCCTTTGGGGGGTTATTTGGGGTCTTCCACATCTCCTCCTAAACCACTGGACCGACTTCAACCAAATTTGGCACAAATATTTTACGCAACGGGAGAACCAACATAAGATAGGTGTTTTTTCGATACGATCCTTCGGGGGGTCCTTTGGGGTCTTCCACATTACCTCCTAAACCACTGGACCGATTTCAACCAAACTTGGCACAAATATTTTACGCAACTGGAGAACCAACATAGGACAAGTGTTTTTTCGATACGATCCTTTGGGGGGTCCTTTGGGGTCTTCCACATCTCCTTCTAAACCACTGGACCGATTTCAACCAAACTTGGCACAAATATTTTATGCAACGGAAGAACCAACATAGAACAGGTGTTTTTTCGATACGATCCTGTGGGGGGTCCTTTGGGTCTTAAACAACTATTATATCTGGTTACTATGGCAACCCAAAGAATAGATTCTTGTTACCATAGCATCGGTGGAAGTGTCCCGCGTAGGAAATAGCGCGGGAGTCGTCCGACGGGCCTTCCCCGGAGTTCATCCACGGAACCCGGGGAGTCTTAGGTCGGATCCCGCGAAAGACGGCGGGGCCAGAGTCCACGGTTCTTATAAATAAAGATATAGGTTATGATATCAAAGGTGGTGTATGCATCTTAAGAAACTTCTTAATAGTGTGTGAATTCAGAGTTGTTTCAGTTTGAATTTAAAAGTGGATAAGTTAAGATCGAAGTAAGTTATGAGCGAGTATAAAAAACAAAGTTTTAATAGCGAATGTATTCAGATAATAGTGTTCAGACAATATAAATGCACTTGCTTCAGTTTGAATTTAAAAATTGATAAGCTGAAATCTATAGAGGTATTGTATTGTTAGAATAAGTTTAGGAGACACTAATTTAACAAATGCCTTATTTCAACATTAACACAATGAATTATAAAACGACAGTTAAATACGCAGCGCGTGCAAGTACTGTAGACATTTTATTGAAAACTAATTTAGCTGTTCGCCCTCTCCCAGAGTTAGAAATCGAGCAGGAGCATCACGCGCAACAGAATTCTTCTCCAGATATAAGAATACAGTTTATGACATGTTCTTAAACAGGTGCGCTACAGAGTATTCCTCCAGTGAGAATGCGAACGTAACAATATAAGGAAGATTATACAGTATACAAGTAATATAACGTTATAACAAGAATATGTGCCTATGAGCCTATGAATAAATTATGAACCCGAGCAACGCTGGGTAAATCGGCTAGATATAGATATCTATATAAGCCAAATACCACTGACTGACACACTGATCATGATATCTCTGAAACTACTGAATGGATATCAATGAAACTTTGAACATAGCTTCATCATAGGTCTTAGGTGCTCACTAAGAAACGGTTTTAAAACCTTTCACTCCTAAGGGGCAAAAAACCAAATACTGAAATTTATAGCGGGAATTGCATACTTGGTAAATGGTTGACATCTCAGTTTACTGGAAACCCCGAATACATTTAGTCCTGAGTTTTTAATCATTGTTTTAAATTGAAAAAACTTCGTTGTTTGCAGGTTCTTATAGTCGAGAAAATTTCGAAGTTCAATTAATTAATAAATGTATGTCCTTTTTTTTCTCGGAAACGGCTCTAACGATTTTCTCGAAATAAATAATAAATTGCTGTTGCTATGAATGTAAATAGACAAACTAAGAGTTGAGAATTTGTACAATCTATCTAATCCTATACTATTAAGCAAGCAATAATTGTACAATTACGTACAACGTGAAACTCCGTAGCGAAGCACGGGTATTTTGCTAGTTCTTTTTATAAACCAATGTATTGGTAGGCTATTTTGATTTCTCCTGGTACTGTTTCCAGTGTAACAACGTTTACAAGTAACACATTTGTGGAAGTTGTGGGACGATTTCTGAATTTTTTAAATTTTATAAGCATACCTCTCTTTTTATAAGCATGAGAATAAAAATTTTTGACATTTGGCCAACCGCAGTGCCTACAGTGAGTCTGATCTGAGATCTGCAGTGTCTACAGTGTGTTTAGATCTGATGAGACATACGTCTGTTGTGCTGTAAGCATAAAGAATACAGGCGATAAAAAATATAGCTGAAAATAGCAGAACATATCAACGTTTACGAAGCGACAAGTTAATAAGAAAATTTCGTATTTTTCACACTTTAAACATCACACTTTACAGAACCGATTAAAAATTTTTGTGGAGCAGCACTTCAAATTTGCTTTCATAAACGAGCAGAATTTTCGTCAACACTGCAATTAATAAATTGTTAAATCTCTATTGAGTAAGAAAAACACATACTTGTAATATCTAGACGTATTTGTATTTCTTAATTTATACAAATAAAAAAATTGTAATTCTCTTCAAAATTACAGAGAAATGTATCTTTCTGTGTCACGAAAGTAGTAGATACAAGAACGAAGTAGATGGAACCGTATAAAGTGACCCGCACCTCTAAAATAAAGATTAGGAAAACAGAGTCAGATGTGAAAAGGATTTGAGAGGAAGTAGACATTGTACCCTGATATAATTTATTATTTGATAAATACTGTAACGTGACAGATGTATGCATAATATTGAATGGCAATTGATCATTAGAATAATGAAGTTATAATGTTTAAATTTGGAAGAAAGCATTAAGTTTAATATAAATAGATTAATTCATAGCAACTGTGGAAAGAAATCATTATTATAAAGAAAATACAAGTTCAAATAAAAGGAGTTACTAGTGATGAGTCATCCAAGACCAGTCTCATAACCAAAGGTTTTCAAGGTATAACCCAGGAAGGTAAAAAAGTAAATAACAAAGCAGTACTGAATATGACCAAACCCACAACGAGGAAGAATAAATAGAATAGAAACCCTAAAATAAGCCAAGATCAAACAATACAGGTGGTGTATTTCTGAAATAAAGAAGAAGATGGAGAAGATCCCAAGAAACCTGATGGCATCAAGAAAAGATGGAGAAGATACCAGTCCCAGAAGGCAGGAGAAAAGAAGACTGATGAAAGAAGAAGAAGGCAGCATCCTGAAGAAGATGTCACGCTCTTATAAAAGACACCCAAATCCCTATATCCCCAAAATAAATATCTAAAAACAAAAGTATAACGAAATAAAAACCACATGTATATAAATTTAAGAGAGAGAAGTGTATAAAGTAAAAGTTGCCTGTGAACTAAGATGAAACAATAATATAGTACCCATGGAACAAATCTCCATTGAAAAAACGCTAACCAATTTGTTATGTTGATAAGACTATACGACCATTTAGCATTAACATAATATATAAGTGCAAAGTGAACCAGTGATAGTTTTGGGTATTATAAAAAATGAACCTTGTGTTTCATTCTTGGCAATCACAAACATTGAATGCAATGAAATATGCAATTTTCAATGACTTGAAATGGGTACTGTGACAATATGTTGTTTATAAGACATAAATCTGTTTAAAATAACATTTTTTTTTATATGCAAAAAGAAAAACAGATTTCATGATACTTTTTGAACAATTAATACTATTTATTTGTTAATGACAGGGTACAATTCCCCAAAGACAATGTAAAAGACGGTATAAAAACTGTAGAATCCTACTTATAATAATAGTTAGAAATAAGAATATAAATATAAGGTTTTTTATGTATATAGTACAAAAATGTTTAAAAATGTATTAGATATAAGGCCATTTGTTTGGGTCTGAAACAACTAACATCAGAACTATAAAAATAGTTACCACTTGTAAATAGTAGAGAGTAATTAAGATGTTAGTTAGTACAAAACCTTTGTTGTAAACCATATTTACATGTTGGAAATGGGAATTTTGTTGCAAAATGTCTGATTTGAAGACAACCATTTATTTAAAAAAAATGTTCTTTATTCTGTTTAACTATTATTTGTATTGTAACCAATACTAATTGTTTTTGTGTAATTTGAAAACATGTTTAATTTATAATACTATTTGTAAAAAGTCAGAGAGGGTATCACACATCATATATTGTTTGTAAATTATTTTGTAAGAAAAATTGTTAAAAAATCATAGGCCAAAAGAATGGAAACCAAACTTCATCAAAACAGAGAAATTGCTCAATTAAATGCAAATAAACAAAAGGGGTTTAGACAAAATAAACTTGAGATCATGCCATATAATTGCACATACCATTTAGAGAGATTTTAATAAATTATATTCAGAATTATGAATAAAAGTGAAAATGACTAAACTCAGAAATTTAGACATGGGAGTCATATATTTCAGAATAATGTTTCAGAATACAACTAATTCAATTAATTACCAGAAAATAAGGGAATAGGAACCTTTTAATACAATATAGAATTATTAATATTAAATATAACTGATAAAATGGCTGAATTTATATAATGACAGGAAGTAAATTTTGATGTTTTGGACTCTTCAGAGTATACCCAAACTGAAAGTAAAATTACTATTTTTTGGACAGAAAACACTATAAAATGGCATTATTTAATCTGAAAATAACCAGAATGAACTGAAAGATTAATTTAAATCAAATCTAGTGAATAAAATTGACAAATAACCAAAGTTTAGGCATTCATATAGTGAAAATATAAAGTATTCACAGGATGTGAAAATATTTTTGAACAATGTTAAGGATAATATTATATGGGCTAAGAGTTTAATTGAAACTGAAGGAAACAGTTGGTTAATTATTGGTAGTTGAACGGTTAACATGACATACATTTAATAACGTGGATAACCTAACCTATAATCGTCATACAAGCGAGTGTATAGTGAGTTATTGTGAAATCACGAGTGACTTGTAAAATACTTCTGAAACTATCATATTATAACAGAAACGATCAAGTAACACTCCATAACACAGAACAATATAAATCTACTCCGAAAAACACCATAAAACACTAGAAAACTGTATAATACATTAAACCAAATTAGTGACGGAATCGGAGAAAGTGTTTGAACTAATAATTATACAGATACACTAAATACAACCCAGAATCACTACACCAGTCACTACACAACATATAACAAGAGATTTGCGGACACGAGAACAGAAATATTGCGTCAAAATACATTATTTGGAATGCAGCAGCAACGAGCAACATTTTCATCGACTTGACGGCAGCCATCTTTCTTTGACAATCCCAGTGCCTCTTCTTGGTTCAGCACAGCTGTTTGGTGAAAACAATTACTATATTTACAATTTATTATTCAATGTCTGTGTTTATTAATAACTATTAATTTGATTGTAACGTTATACTTTTTAAATATTAGCCCGATTTCTCTGACTTTGGTAATAACTGGCTGTTTAAAGAACCCTATATAATTTTTATAACATATACTTGTAACTTTTTTCGATATCCTGAGAATCGATACTAATCGATAAGACTCAATATTGCTGTTACTTAATAAAACATTAATACTTTTCAATACTTAATAGTTCTTTATTTCTTCAATAATACTAATTACCAATAATATAATTCTAATTGATAATCTACAAGGACTTTACCACCCGTAAGTGAAGATAACCTAAAAAATAGAAAGGTAAACAAATATCGATTGGTTTACAGACAGTCTTATGAGTGGTGATAGATTATTTAAATTATACTAAAACTTTAATAAAAATTTTCAGAAGAGCATTACACTGTTTAAAACTTCACAGCCCTATATTAATTAATTGATCCTAATTAATTAATTAATAAAACTAAAATTTTTTTTTATTATTTTTTTTTTATAAACATAATTTTTTTTTTTAATTTTCTTCAAAACAATAATTTTTGTTTTGAAACTTTCGGTGAAGCTGAGCATATATATTTCTTCATCAACTTTACGCTACTCGACCGGTCTTGCTACCATTGGGACTCGACCAGCTGGGAAACTTAAGGAAGTGTTTCAGGCCAGTAAGACGTCGAGAGCCACACCAATTAAACATATTACATTGGACTTGATTACATCGGAGTCACATACTCCACGATAGCTTTATATCATCAACACATATATTTATTTAATTTGTAATTTATTACAAATTGGCGCACAACTTTAGGGGCTTTAATTAGCGATTGGAAGGCCAATACATTCTGCCCAATCACTAGTTGGAGCTAGGCAACAGCTACAAAGCCAGAGAATTTCAAGGGAAAATGCAACGACGTGCGACATCTAAGAAACGGGCGGCGGAGGCCGAAAAAGAAATAGAGTTGGAAATGGACAATAAGGAGGCAACGCCAGTAGATGCGGAGAGTTCATTGCCACCGGTGTTATCCAAACAAACGGAACAACCGGAGATACCCACGCAAACAGGGGAAGTCAATGTCCAGAAGGAACCATTGGAAAAGCCGACACGAACGGAAGATGGGGGTATACAAGAGATAATCCGAGCATTGATGAAACAAATGGAGGAGAGTAACAAGAAAATGGAGGAGAATAGGAAGAAGGACACACAGTCTTTGAAAGAAGATATTAAATCTACGAAGGAAGACTTGAGTAAGAAAATGAGGAGTGATAACCAGTCCTTGAAAGAAGATTTAGGAAATAAGATCGAAACAACAAATAAGAAGCTGGAAGAGAAGATAGAAGAAAACAGCAAGAAGATGGAAGAAAACAGCAAGAAGATGGAAGAGAAGATAGAAGAAAACAGCAAGAAGATGGAAGAAAACAGCAAGAAGATGGAAGAGAAGATGGAAGAAAACAGCAAGAAGATGGAAGAAGAGATCGGGAAGAAGTTAGAAGAATTGAAGGAAGACAACCAATTGTTCAAGGAAGAATTCAAGTCGACCAAAGAAGAATTGATTAATAAAATTGAAAATACTAATCAGAAAATCGATGAAACCAGGAAGAAGATAGAGAAGAACAACCGACAATTGAAGGAAGAGTTGAAAGAAGATAACAAGAAGTTGGAAGATAAGATGGGGGAGAAGTTGGAAGAATTGAGAGAGGACAATCAAATTTTGAGAGAAGAATTAAGAGAGGTCAATCAGGAGAATTTGGACAAACTGGACGAAAGAATGGAATTGTTGCGAGAAGAACTGAATAAAGAAATCACTGTTAACAAAAAAGCGATGAATAAGAAGATGGAAGAAGAAAATATAATGGTCAATCGACAGATTCGAGAGATTGATGGAAAGTGCAACCAGACCGAAAAGGAGGTGAATGAATTTATAGAAGTGGTGAACATCAAGTTCACAAATATCGAAGAACATAGTCGTAGGAAGGTAGAAGAACAGAGAAAGGAGAATCAAGAAGAATTCGGAAAAGTACGCAACCAGGTCACAGAACGATGTAATGATATACAAGAGACCATGGCCAATATCACCGGTCAGGTGCGACAAAGCCGAGAGGAGATGGAAGCGATTAGAAACAGACCGACTCATTTCACCGGATTGCCCGTCAACGAAAGCCGAGAGTGGCTCAACTTCCGGCAGTACAAACGCAAGCCGATGGAGTTCCTGGCAAGGGTAGAAGAATATTTGACCAAGCATAAAATTACCCAATGGAGCCATAGCAGGGAGATATTCGACGAGTCCTTCCGAGACATTACAGATAATTGGTGGATGGCCAACCGGAGTGAAATTTCCGACTACCAACAGTTCCGGAAAATGTTTAAGACAAAATACTGGTCTGAGACCACCCAGAACTTGATACGTGACAATATTTGTAACGGAAGATACAGGTCACAATTAGGTAGCAGTATGACGGCATATTTCTTGGGGAAGGTGTGTATGGCAAAACACCTTGAGCCAGCAATCCCAGAAGAATGTTTAGTGAATAAGATATCTTATCACTATGATGAGGACATTATCAGGGCCCGGAGAGGTAGTCAGATCAAGACGATCCAGGGAATGACCGAGTTATTGGAGGGATACGAGAATGAAAGTAGGGGGAAAATGACAGTTCTAACGCGGAAGTGACGTCACACGGCGGGAAATTCAAAAATTGTGGTGGTGGGGGTAACCATGCGGCAGTAGTCTGTCGGCCATGTTGTCGTCGTCGCCGCCTAAAGTGGGGTAATGTGTGCGTTGATTGTCGGAGGCGTGGCTATGTTCGCCGTTCGCCGTTCGCCGTTCGCCGTTGACGTCGTCGTTGACGTCGTCATCGTCGCTGGGCGGCGGCCTGGCGGTGGCTTGATGGCCGCCCGTCGTGGTGGGGGCGACGGGGGCCATGTTGGAAAAGGTGCGATGTTGTCGAGTGGTGTAAGAGAGTAGTGGTTAAGGTACGGCCTGGTTGCCGATTCGTGCGTGTGTTATAGTGTATGGTTATGTATATGTAAGGGGTTTTTCCGGAAGTTCGGCCATGTTGGAAAAGCGTCGGTGTTGCCAACTGTTGTCGGCTCGGTGTTATAGTGTACGGATTGAATGTATGTTTCGCCATTGTTGCCAACTCGGTGTTAAAGTGTACTGGTTTCGTATATATTTACCCTGCCGTGCCGATATCGTCGATGTTGTGTATAAACATGGTTACTCCCACCACCACAATTTTTGAATTTCTCGCCGTGTGACGGTCCACGTTAGAACTGTCATTTTCCCTGTAAGAAATACACATGATATTCAGTGTTCGATTCACTTATCTGAACGATTGCATTGTTGACAACTGTGTGTCTATTTGTTAAGTAAATTGTAGTATGCGAAAAGGATAGTTGAAAATAAACATAAAAATATTATACGATAAAAAAAATCCATGCTTTTCACATGTGGAGTTATTTTTTACAACAGAATGCTGACAGACCACACGTTATTACTGGTGTGTATGTAATATAATAGGGACAAGCGGTAGTTGGCTCCCACACGCTTTTTTTTTTTTTTTTTTTTTTTTTTTTTTTTTTTTTTTTTTTTTTTTTTTTTTTTTTTTTTTGGAATGTAGCAGTTGACTCCCACGTGCATTTGCAGCTGTCTAGACATCTGTTTAGCGAGTCGCTAAATTAATTGCATCCGGCTGTCTGAGCGTAGAATTAATTACCACCATCTGTTAGTTGTCGCCGTCTGTCTGAGCGTATAATTAATTGTCGCTGTCTGTCTGAACATATGTTAATGTTGGGTGTGAACGAATTTAAAGGCGTACATAAATTATTGTGTGAACAAGTCAAGATAAATATGCGTGGTAGTCGTTACTTTTTTTGTTGATGATGTAATCGGTCCGTCTGTATGGCCATCTGTTTATCGCAGCGTGCGAACGTGGTCGTACATAAAGTTTTTTTTAATAACAGAACAGGATGTGTGACACCATCTGTTATCACAGCGTGTGGGAATTAGAACGCAGACCGAGCTAAGTGCGTGTTCATGACTTTGTGTGTGGGAGCTTTTTTTGTTGTTACCATCTCTTTCGTGTACATCCTTGAAATACTATATATAAGCCTGTGCGAACTGCTCTCCAAGACACATAGTTCGTCGCGAGACTCAACCGGAACTTGTATAAGGTCAGTTTGATTTTTAAATATTCTTTAATTTCTAAATTATATTATAATCATACATTTGTTGTTTAATAAAATTGATTTTTTTAGAATAGTGTTAATGTTCCAAGGAATTTTGAAATTAAAAAAAACAATAAAAAGGTTAAAGCAATACTGTTTAATTACAAATAATTAAAATACATGTAATCAAAATATATTACAATTTAAAATACATACTATGTAAACGCACACAGTAGTGAAAGTAATCAAAATATATTACAATTTAAAATACATAATATGTAAACGTACACAGTAGTGAAAATTACAGTGCACTATGACATGACAAATATGTACAAAAAATGAAATAAACACACACAGTAGTAACAATTAAAAAAAATACAATTGTATACAATTATATCAAATGAATTATGTGTAAGCACATTATTTTAAATATTATTGGTAAACGTGTGCAATGACAATTATGTACAAATATATTTGTTAATTCTGAAGATGTCTAAAGTGTACAACATGTAAGCCTTGTTTTAGTACCTAGGCATAATCAAATGAAATATGTGTAATCACATATATTATTTATAATTAAATGAAATAGAACTAAGTACATGTTAATATATATATATGTAATCGTACGTGACAAATGAAGATGTCCATTCGATACTACTGTACAATTTCTACTATGTAAGCTCTATCCTTTTCTCCGCGATAAATTAGTTGCAGCGAGCACGGTAATAAATTTTTTAATTCCTCATCTTCAAAAACACCTGCGTATCTCTTTGGTAGATATACACGATATTTTAGTCTAGGGTCTTTGTAATCTTGAAGAGTGACGAGTATAGTTTTACCGTATTTTGCGTCTATATTTTGCATTTCTTCTATCGGATATTTTACACCGATTATCAATTCCTTTATTTTTTTATACTCGATTGCGCTAATAGTAGCAAACTTTTCAGTGAATGATGCCATTTTAAAATAAAGAACTTATAATAATTTGCGGCACGTCTCTCAACGAATGAACGAATAACGCTTGCGCGCAGTAGAATATATAGGGAGGTAGTTGTGGAGGTGGAAACCGGAGAGGGGGGAAACCACTCAACGCACAGTAAGCGTTTATTTTTAACCGTGTGAACAGGTCACGAGTTGATTTCTCACGGCTCGATGGGTAGGTGGGGAAGAGGGGAGTCGGTTATTTTTTTATACGTCTAGACAGCACTTGTGCTTGTTCGAACATGTCGCCGACGTTAATTTATTTTTAACTGTGTGAACAGGATGCAACTTGATTTCTCACGGTTCATTGGGTAGGTGGGGAAGAGGGGTGTCGGTTATTTTTTTTTATACGTCTAGACAGCGGTCGCGCTTGTTTGAACACACTAATTTATTTTTAGACAGATGATGTAATCGATAGAAAGACGACGACTGTTTTTTTTTTTTAACTGTGTGAACAGGATGCAACTTGATTTCTCACGGTTCGATGGGTAGGTGGGGAAGAGGGGTGTCGGTTATTTTTTTTTTTATACGTCTAGACAGCGGTCGCGCTTGTTTGAACACACTAATTTATTTTTAGACAGATGATGTAATCGATAGAAAGACAACGACTGTTTTTTTTTATATAAGCGCTAAACAATAATTTTAGTAATTTATCAGAAACGTATTGACTATTCTAAAATCTGACACAACCCACTCGCGTAAAGCGTGTACTCTACTATTTGTACATATTTCCGGACATAAGCGGTGCGTGAGACAGGCTGTTCCGTGTATTGATTGTAATTGATCGAGTTTAGGACATCCGAAATCTTCTAAATTTATAATATTAAAATGCACGATACGCTTCTGTAGAAATCTTTTTTTTTGCAATCCTTTTACGAACACGAAGTTAAAAGGAAACGTATTCTTTTCTAATATCGGTACAAGATGTTCGTACGATGTGTCCCCGTCCGTCCACGTTAGTCCATGATAATGGTCTGTTAACCATCTGTTTGTCCTCACATGCTTGTGATTCGAAACAATCGTCTCTACTGGATGTGTAAATATCCAATGCCTGCTGGCAAATGCAGTGACGTCCATAACGGCTAGTTCCTTAACGAGTTCTTTTCCATCGTTGTCGATAAAACAGTGAAAGTCAACTATGACTGCTAGTTTATCCTCGCACATCCTTTTTTCGTTATATACAACGTGTTTGGTTTTACTAGGAACGTTGCAGATCCGTCCGTCTTACGGAACAGACACGTTGTATATTGTGAAACGCTCGTAAAGAATTTGTTCGGAACGTTTATTTTGTACTTTATATTTTCGTCACGGATCAGTGCAACAAATTTACATGTCAGAACGTTGTATACAAAAATTTCTATAGGGTACAGTACTGTATGCTTTAAGTCACTGCAGCGTATGTACTCGTACGGAGATAGCAGCTCCATGCGTCCGTCTTCAACGCGTGCTGTTCAAACACTGAGGTATGCGATATTAGCGGAGGTTGTATAAAACACATTTGTCACAGCAGCATATATATATTTTCAAACCGGGTGTTCAATAGACGCGTGAAAACGAACTAGAAATACGCTCTCATGTAAGCAGTGTATGCGGTTCTACATAAGGGGCAATTATGTAGGGTTATGGCACAATTCACACATGTAATAAAATGTCGACAGGGAATAAGTACAACTTCCACGTTTTGTGTGTAACAGACTTTGCACATCGTATCACGATTCGAGCTTTCTTCTACGTTTTTTATATTCTCCTTGATCGTGTCGGTGCGTTGTTCGTTCTTTGCTGTCACTGCTACAGCTGTTGGTGCTTGCGCCTCGGTAACAATACCCAGTGCCTTGAGGATAAAATTTTTATCTTTCATTAACATTACGTAAGAGCACGCAGGGAAATGTCGTGCGTGTTCCATCCAAGCATATTCTCCACGTTCCCATTTGTTTAATCCGCCTCCACAGCAAAAACAAATCACTCTATCGTTGCATCCGGTGTAAAAGAAACCCGCTTCTGATAATTCTTTAGGTGTTATCGTTAACGATACAGGCCATTCTTTAAAACTCTTTAAACGGTTTTCCAAGTTTCTGTAACGCGGGTACGGAGATGTGATTTTTTGAATTAAGATGACCTGTACTTCTTTATCGTCCGGTGATAAAGACTTGATTGATGTAGTCGTTGCCGCTTCACCGCATTGTTTGAAATAGCGGTTGTTGCTGTTGTGATTGATATCGTCAACATAGATATCGTGTGAAAGCATCTTGTACGTCCACTCGCGACTCGTGCTGATGAAACACTGAACGAAGAATAGGGAGAAGAGGAGAATCGTTTTCCCCCTCCACAAAAATAAAATACACGAAAATTGATTACATTACATTCTATTTACAATAAAATAAAAATACATGAAAATTGATTACATTTTTTTTTTAATTAAAAATTACATTCTAAAAAGCAAATTTCTATTTACAGTAAAAAAAAAACATTAATATATAGTAAGCGTTTAATTGTGTCTGCGCACCGTGTTGGATAACGGAGTGTACACATTTATTGAATCATGCAGTATCAAGCAGTAGGCCGCTGTCTGAGCGGGGAAATTGGTCGATGACTCGAATTCCAATCTGACGTCGACTGGTGATGACTTGAGCGATTCGTCCTGTCTGCTACAATCGAAGACGAATAACGGTGCTTTTGTTATGAACTCTGTAGGTGTTAGAAGTACGTTGGGTTGACTTCTGTGGTAGTACGATTTTTGAAATCGTGTATACATGTCGTACAGCAATGCGTAACGTCCGTTATCGATATCCAGGTTCAGGTTATCGTACGGGTAGTATTTGTCGTTCAGAAAGAGTCTCGCGTTTGTCACATTGCAGTGATCGAATTCACCTGCGTGTTTTTTCAGATTGTTTTTTCTGGCGGTCTGAAAGGTGAGTATCACGTACCGTGGTTTCTCCAGTTGTGTAGTTGTTTTCACTGTCCAAGTCTGTCTGTCAGTCGTCGGTAAAGCCGGATACTCGTGCAGTTCCCAACTACGAAACGGTAAGAATAGCGGTAGGTCCTTGCGTATGATATCCAACAATCGTATCCGTACTTCGTTGTTCACGTACACGAACGGAATCATCCAAGAGATTTTGGTCAGTTCTATATCGGCGTTAGCGGGCGCATCCGTGGACGAGAACAAAGCGTTAACGTTGCTGGAAGTGCGCAACAGTATAAGTTCCTGTTTCATGTTTAAAATAACATGCGTGAAATCCTCAGCGAATCCCATCAGCATCCTCAACGGTATGCAAAAGTTGAATTCCTCGTGTTGGCCGGTCGGTGTTATCTCGTTAGCTGTAGGAGCAACCCAACCGGCGTTTTGCATCGAAACAATATCCTGCTTGCCGGCAGATAGCATGGTTTTAATAGTGGACGTGATGCCGACGCTCTTGGTACGATCCACTTTCACACCGGCCAGTTCGTAACGGATTTCTTCGAAGAGAAACGCGATCGCGTTGTTGATCATTTTCACGTTCACACTACCGGTGCTGTCGGTCTTTTTGCTCAATTTGCCTTCAACGTACAGGAAACTTTCCATCGGTAAAGTGAAGACTTCCTGTTGCAGTATAGGTATGCGTATCTCATCGTTATTTCCGTATCGTGACGCTGACGCGTACGGTGCATGAGGATGATATTCGTAATGTGTGATGTTGTCTTCGAAGAATGGTCGACGTTCAACCGATAAGACGATACCGCTGTCCGCCATATTACTTGTTTTTCTTGACTTTGAATCCTAATGAAATCAGGTAGCGTCGGTTAGTTGCTGTTAACCGTGTCAACGACGAACGTCTACTGATACCTTTTCCAAAAGTGTTGACCTCTTTTATCTCGTGGTGCGAGCCGCCGCCGCCACCGCTCTTCATCACGGGGGTATCGGTGAAATAAATTCCCATGATTACTACACACGTTTCAAATGTATACGTGCGGTGATGACTTCGCCTTGAAAATTCACAATATCACCGTCCTGATCGTGTACGGACAGTGTAACGTTACGCAAGTGTAGCACGTTAAGTGGAAAATAAATGACGTTTCTAGGCGTTTCTACTATCTTGAATCCTGGCTCAACCGTTGGATAGAACGAGTGCAGTATATGCTCGTTTCGTCCCGTCTTGTACGAGCCTTGTACAGCGTTACACCTTATCTCCAAAACGTTCACTTTGTTAATGTTTACAGGCACGTCCGACGTGTGTAATATATACGCTTCTAACTTTCTGTTCTTGGAAAAACCCAACATGGTACCGATCGTGTGTTCCGTACATCCGAAATCGATATCGTATGAACAATAAATTTCACATTTCAACGTGTTGTTGTTGGGTCGTAGAGAAAATTTTGGGTCTGCTAGTTCTTTCTTCAGGTATGTTTCGATATCACTGATTTCGTACACTCCGGTCGGTATATTGACGAGTTCTAACGTTTTACGTGCTCCCTTTAGTACGGGAAAGATGTTATTTCTTCCGCTTTCCACGTTCGGTATAGAGTTGTACGTGGTAAAGTCCAGCAGTCCCGCGTACCATTCACCGTTCGTCAGTTCAAGCGGTGGAAAAAAGTCACAAACCAGTGCGCTTGGATCCGTTCCTGTGACAGTGACCGTAAGCGAAGACATCTTGGCGTTTACTGATCGTTCGATGTCAAAAACTCTAAACATAAATGTCCGCAGATGACCGTGTTCGATGGCTGTTTCTGTGCGTAATTGTAATGAATGTCGGTCACGTTCGATCCAAAGTACCGTATTAGCTCGACAGGAGGGCGCAGATTGCCGAATCCATCAAAGTACCAGACTCTGTCGCCTCGCTTCTTGTAGCATACCCAGTGCGTGCCCGGTCCGGTAGCGTCGTCCGGATTCACGATTGCGCTTTCGTTCTCCCACGGTGATGTACTAGGAAGTGTGTCGCGCATGTACACGCCTCTGAAATAAGGTATACGCAATAGTTTCGTGTACTCATAAAGATCTCGATCGGACAACGGACGCACGGGTATTTTGATTAGTTTTTTCGGTACGGTCGAAGGTATAGTCCTGAAGCCTTTTTACCATCGGCCCGTCTTCGTCGACGTCCTGCCCCAGTTGTCGTTGTCCTCCTCCTCCTCCTCTTCCTGATTATCGTGCGTCGAACCGGCTTGCGTCGTCTGGTGCGACGTTTACGCACACCGCCACCGCAGCATAGCCCGCTGCCTAACGCTGATTTCGCCTTCATCGCTGCTGCTACGGCTGCCGCGTACGCTCTTTCACTGATGCCGGAATTCAAAGCTTCACTCGTTCCCACGCTTTACCGGCTAGCACACGATCCGCTACACGTCGTCGTTCGTTGTCCTTGTACTTGCTGTAAGCGATATCGTGTTCACGACAAGCTTCGTCCAACTCGTTGATTCCTCGATCACCGCGAGCCAATCTCTGCTCTAGTTTCGTTCCGGGTCCACAGAACCTGTAGCCGGGCAGATGTAGTTCCACCGGTAATACGTCCACCGCTCGATTGATCAGTGTAGGTACTGACTTCGCAACGAATGGTACCGCGCTTTTAACTATTTTTCCGATAAGACCACGCCCTCCCTTTTTTTTTCGGCTACGTAGTTCGTACATGACTACTGTTTCGCTTGCTCTCGATAAAGGGATCTCCAATCGTGCTCGTCCTTAGATTTGTCCAGATCACTAATCAACTCGTTCGTCTCCGACTTGTTCGTAAGTAGTAAGTCCGCCTCTTCGGCACCAAGTGAAGTACGCGCTGCGTGCTTATGCAATTTATAGATATACGATACCACTTTCTCCCAACGATGTTGGAACACTTTTGCGAGTTTGTACGTTTCGCTCTTCGCGTACCGCTTCGCCTCCTCCAATTGACGTGCGTTCACCGCGTCCGTAGCCCGTGCGCCACCGTCGCCGACGTTTAGAATAGTCTTTCCTTGTGCGTTGAAATAAGCGTCGTTTACCGCGGTGATCGTGTGTCGGTTCAAAAATTCCAAATTCACCGCGTCCTTGTTGTTGACTGGCGGCGCTAACTGTGTTATCCGCACGTTGCCGACCATTAGGTTAGAGTTCGTATCCTTCGGTATGATTTTCGAGTCCACGTATACTTTGGTCGCAGCGTCTCTCGCACGAATCGGTTCCCTCAGAGACTGTATGCGATGATCCCGCGCGTCGACGACAGCCCCGTTCTTCTTGTTCGGTACCAGCTGTGTGAAACGTAAGCACGAGTAGTCTACGTACTGCTTGTTGACAGCGTCCCCGAGATCGACGGGAGCGCCGACGTTGACGAGCTTACGACCTTTCGCGTCTATTCCTTGCGTCGTCGTCGTCGTCGACGACGGATCGTCGGCAAACAGACAGTGGTCACGCACGAAGCGCAGTGGAACGGCATCGTTACCGTCTTGCGGTTCGCCCAAGTTGTGTATTTTTTTCCCCGCTACGTCGAAGTGCCCGTCCTCGGTCATCGAGATACCAATATCCTCCCGTAGACTGCGACGCGTCTCCCTTCGCGCTCTGACAGCGCTCTGGTGTCTGCCGAACTTGTCAACACTCATCTTGTGAATGATGCGTCTCGTCCGTTGTTCACGGCATTTATACGTACTCGCGTAATAAATCGATTAGTTTTGATACGATCGTACTGTCTATGCATTTTATTCCGACAACGGAGAGTCCGTCGCTATGTTTTCCTTTTACGATCGTATTTAGAAATTCATCGTACACGTATACGCGTGCGTCTTTGAAGAAATAAATCTTTCCGTCGATGTATCGGAACGCACTGTCGACGGCTTCTGGTAAGCCGACAAAACGATCTTTAACGTATCCGTGTTTCTTGATCGTGAACGTGCACTCGTCTATTTCGCCGTAATACATATCGTTGTACAACAGAAGAGTTCGACCCGTGTACGTGTGTATCGCAGCGTTTATTTTCGTCATCGTGCGAACACCGAGCGTTGTGATCGAACGCGGATACCCGTTCAGCGGTTGCAGACTGTGTATATCGAACATGTATACGTAGTTGTCTATGAATAGCACCACTTCTTCGGTTCGCGGTCTCTGGTACATCGCTGAAACGTTGGTGAACGTCAACGGTAAGAAAGTCAACCAATCCGTCAACAGAAGCGGCGACGACGGACTCGATCGCTTCGACTCGAGATCCAATGTCCACAAAAAGTTATCGTGCACAATATACAGGTGTCTGTTGATTATTAAAAATTGATTAACGTTCTTTAGCCGACATAAATCCGTCGTCCGAACGGTGTCGTTCGTTGTCGTCGCCGTCGTCGTTGACGTCGTCGTCGTAGCTGGCGGCGGCGGCTTCCCGTACAAGCGTTGAATGCCTTTTATATCGTCGTCTCTCAGGTCGAACGGACCGTTCGAGCGTGGTACGTAGAACGGGTACATGATCGAATCCTTCTCGACGGAATGAGACAGTCCTAACGCGTGTCCGATTTCGTGCGTTAACACCTGAAGGAAACTGGTCTGATCGTCCGGTATTTCGGTTGCGTTCGTATAATTCCACGATTCGTAGTAGTCCATGTGTATTTCGGTAGTGTTATACGGTAAATCAGGCGGGTAATAAGCGTGAGCGAGTATACCTCCTCGTCCGTCCAAATCGTACCCGCAGATCGTGCACCTGGAAGTCAGACACCTGTGTTTAAAATATTTCATAGCAATGACCATGTCGGCGTTTATGTCGGTGGGTCGATATTCGAATTCCAGGTTCGAATGTTTCTGCCATACAGCGAACGCTTGTCGCGACGTTTCTATAGCGCTGGCGCTACCGTGAAAGAACCGCCACGACAAACGTCTCTTGGCCCACGGTGTTCGTAAGGTGTACGACACGAAATCTTCGTTACCGCATCTCCGCGCACGCATCAGATTCATCGTTTCGTTGTTCAATTCTCCATTTACGGTTAAATTGTAATTCACTTGAAACGTGCGAAGGTAGGCGTCCATATCGATGGTGGCGTTGTCCGTGAGTCGTAAACTATCGTCGGGTACGTAACCGTATCGCACCAAGTAATCTATAGCGAAATCAACATCGTTAGCGTTAACGCTCGATGCGACAACGGCACTTGTGCACACGATAATAAACAGTAGCACGATATCCATGTTGTCACAACCAAACGTGGAATGTCCCCGGCGCATGTACGACAGTATTATTTATACACTTTATCGGCTTTCAGAATCGAACCGCTCTTATTATACGATTATGCCTGCTTCACGTAGTTCTTCCACTATGGAGACGATTTCGTTCGTGTGCCCACTGTTTCCAACACGTTGTGATGCCATTAACAGTCGCAATCTGTCCACCAGTTCGTTCGGATCGTCCCAGTGCACGTAATCGATTTTGTCTTTTTTTCTCGTTAACGTCATATACGATGTATCAATATTATTATGCCCCTGTCCTGTACGTTTCGGCGGAAACAGTTGCGATATTATTCGTTTATAATTTACACCTCTATTCGCGTTCACCTGTGCGTTCGCTAAGTAATACTGCTTATGCGCGTTGGTGTTACGCAGTATATCTTTGTACGCTTTCAGATCTGATTCCTTGTAAATATTTTCATTAGGATGCTTCATGAACACTAGTTCGTAGAGTCCTGGTGTACCTTTGTATCGTTTACCGTTGATAAGAATCGAATCGTCCGTATCGATTTCGAACTGTGAATCACCGATCATCCATTTTCCGTTTTCGTGTCTTACACCGTACGTATAGTCCATCAGACGATCGCGTTCGGACGAAACGATCATACGCATGTACTTGTTCGCTAATGATTCACTGTCATATTTGTCCTGAAAATATCTACGCGCTTCACGTCTTCCTTCCGGTGTGTCTAGCATTTTTTCAATGTTGAGACTGGGATCGTCCTCATCATCATCATCATCATCGTCTAATGTTTCGGCTATCACGGGCGTTTTCAGGAAACGCGGTGGCTTCGTTCGGGAACGAGATGGTGTTCCCGCATCGATTTTACTAATTGCACCTGTCGGATCCTCTTCCTTCTCCTCTTCCTCATCCTCTTCACGTTTCATCTTTTTCACTCTTGAAGGCTTTTCATTTGTTGATTTACGTTTCTTTTCAAGCAACGCTTGCGAAATATTTTGTAACGGTTCTAGAATCGGTTTGTAACTTTTGGATAACGATGCTTCTTCTTCACGAATCCCATGTTTTAACGCACGGTATTTCTTCCGTATATCATCACTAATCGTGTCGATATCGCGTGCTAGTCGTTTCTTCTTGTCGTCCATCTCGATAAACGGCAGAACATCAACTAAAGTCGTTGACAGCAGGTCATGTGTATTTAGCTGAACGTGTGACTTTTTTTTTGTTTAATCGTTAGGCGCGACTACTATGAAACGGTCAAAACCGACTCTATACCTGCCAGCGTCGATAGAAGAATCCTTGTCCACAACGAGAAAGCCGTAACGATCTTTCCACGCCTCAGCGCACATATTCTTAAACGTGTCATATTTCATGTCCGTGTTGACATGATCGTTGTACGCATGTTTCAAGTTGCGATCGTCCTGTTTGAACAACACTATTAGATTGGCATTGTCACGAACCAACTGTTTTGGCACTTGACTGTACGTCTGACAAAGGTAAAACGCGTCCACACCGCTGTGTCGTCCCATAGAGAAATACTTGCGTATGTTGTGTTGCCTTTCGCAAGACACGTCATCGAACACCATAATAGAATTGGGATCGACCTCGTCGGGAGGTGGTACCTCTTCGTTATCGTTGTAGGCGTGATAACGCATTCCTTCGTCGGAAAGTCGTGTCATCAGGGTCTTTAGCATCTGATATTTGGGTTGAAATAGTGATTTAGAAAACACGTATAAGTTCACGAATCTCAATCCGTTTACATCGAACAACAGGTTGAACATGACGTTTGTCTTCCCGCACGCGGAAGGTCCGCAGATAATCGAACGAACGGTATCGGGCAGAAGACGTCCGTGTTTACGTTTTTTTCTGCCACTCCCACCATCGTCGCACAATTTCGAATAGTCCACGTCCTGTATTTTTAGTCTGTGCGCTTGTTGCAATATTTTCATGTTGACGTTCTACGCACAGTCTATTTAATAGTCGCACTATATCGTAGCAGTCGGTAGATATGTAACTGCATACACATGTGTCCGGACCCGTTTCACAGTTTGGATCCGACCAAACACATTCTTTGTAGTGATCGAATCCGGTGCCGGTTGGTACTATTTCGCTGAGTCGGAACCTCGTCACGCGATTGGTAACCCGTTGCCAGTACTCGTACACCGTCAAGATCCTGCGCATGCGTTCAACGTCGTTTGCGGTCGTGTTCACGATGTACTCATCGTAACCAGGATGTGACACAATGTCTTTTACACTGTACACAGCGCGCATGTTGTCATCGTAACGCATCGACGCATACTAGTTCTATTTCCTCGAGTCGAATCGTTGTTATACCAAGTTCTTCTTGTGTATCCACGAATCGTGTTTACCATCGAATCCTAACCATCTGACTTTCACACGATCGCCTTTACGTTGTACGATCTTTTCTACCAAGTACACGTCACCAACGTTCGATTTACTGATTTCGTGTTCATAAAAACCACCTTTCAACACTTCTCCTGTATGATCCTTTAGCGAATAAGTGACGGGTACGCTGCCGGTACGCACTGTGTGAACGAAGAATATCTCGTTTGTCCAATTCGGTGTGTATCCTTTAGCGAACGTCATTTTGTGTTTGCTTATACGCACACGATCGCCTACTTTGAACTTCGGTCGTTTATAATCGATGCTCCTCGCCGTGTTCACACGGATCCTGCGTAACACTGTACGTTCGTTGGATTCGTTCACCTGTTGTGGTTTCATTCCAATCGTTCTGTGCACGGTGTTGTTATACGTGCTGACTAGTTCCGGTAACATATCCAACCAACGGTAATGACCTTGTTCGCTGAACGCGCGATACATGTGCGTTTTCAACGTACGGTTGAAGCGTTCCACAATGGAAGCCTTTTTCTCACTGTACGTGGAATAGAGTGTGACACCATATCTGCTCAGCAATTTTTCTACGGTACTGTTGTAGTACTCTTTCCCGTTGTCCGTCTGCAGATATTTCATTTTATTAGCACGCAGAATCGGTTCCAAAGCTCGTGCGACCTCTACACCCGTCTTCGTTTTCAATGGAACGGCGTACGCGTACTTGCTAAACGCGTTAATCATCGTCATAAGGTACTTGAATCCCTTGTTCGCCTTTGCGTGCGGTATCATCTCTACCAGGTCTGCTTGGTACAAGTCGTGAAGTCCCTTCAACTCGACCGCACGTCTCGGAAAATTCCTTCTTACCGGTCTGTGCAACTACGTCGCGATAGTCTTGCGAACGCTCTGGTGTATATTCTTCACAGCTCGTTTCATTCTCGTGTCGTCGTGCGAACCGTGATTCGCAATACGCTGGAATGTAGTAAACTGTCGGCTCGGTGCTGAAGGTAATTCTCATCGATGCCGTTCTGGCACGTCCACCTTCCATCACGCGACTGTCACACCGCCACCGCTCCACACCCGCTTATATCATCTCGACCGAACGGAAGAACATCGCGTTCTTTTTCCGATTGCGCAAGTACGTTAAAACATGAGCTAAACTGATTTTCATACGCCCATTACGCACGAGGCTCATACCGATGTAGTATCTCGGGAGCGCGTGTTGTTTCGAGTCCAACGCTCTTACAGTCTTAACAGAATTCATGTCTTTGAACATGACGCTACGTATAACGTTGTCGCGGTACTCGTGCATTTCCGCGACTATGACGTTATCGTTCTCAGGTAGCCACTCGCACATGTGTTTAGCTTTGAGTTCAGCGATTGGGCGTTGACTTCTCGATTTCGTATGCAGGTGTATCAGATACGAGTTCAACAACCAAAATTCGTCCGCCATAGAGCCCGTGCAATGCTGCCACTGTTCGTACAAACGCTGGTCTTTCACCGTGTACCCTTGTTCGTGCGAATACCGCAGACCAAAGTATTCGCAATACTTGCGGAGTGTAGGCAATGCCTCCTTCAGAAAGGCTACCGAAAATAATCCCTGCGCCTTGTTGTTCACCAACGCGAACTGTTTCCCTCTCGCTAGTGTCGGTAACGAGGACGGTGGGCAGTGCAGGTCAAAACTTACGTTGTAGCTAGGATCCAGTGCGCACTTTGGCACTATCATCATCACGCTTCTGTATATTTCCATCGGTGTGCGTATCGGAATAGTGCGCTCCGTAAGGACGATGCAACAAGAAGCGTGTGGTATCGAACTTCCGTAGGCGAGCATGTCCGTGTATACAGTAGTGTAGTTCATCTGTCCGTGTGAATCGTGTAAGCCGTGCACACGCTGAACAGCGTTATAGAGTTCAGGAATCGGACGGAAACGTGAAAGAAAATTCCATCCGTGACGTACGGTACACTTGAACATATTCTTTTCGTAAACCACAAGTTCTATCGGTACGTTATTTTGTTCGCACTCTACGATAAATTGAAGCCACCGTGATTTGTTGTGTATACGATCGGATACTATCATCAACAGCACGATCGGTGGCAAATCACTGCGGTGTTTTTTTATGTGACGCCAACAACGTGCGTGATATTTGTCAACGCCGAATTTGTAACGTGTACAGTAGTTGCCACAAAATCGTCTTTTCTTCACAAAATACATGGAACATAAGTTGGAGCGTATCGCGCTTCGTGAAGCTTTGGTTATTGTGAAATGTTTCCCATCATCATATCGATAGACGTCCATCGTCTCGATGATCTGCGATGTGAGTGATACGTTATTAATCGTGATCATGATATTTATAGTGTATACGCATATTGTTTGAGTAATTTTTTTTTATGTGTCTTCACTCACACTTTTGGAGTGAATACTGTCGTTCGGTAGTAGTAGTAGTAGTAACACCTAGTACTACTAGTACTACCCAAACGGGCATGTTTGTACATGAGTTTATGTTGGCTCTGAAAAGAGCCGTTTTTGCGTGCGTCGACTTCTACAAGTGTTCACGAACGAAATCGCATGCGGGCATTGACGCCTTATGGACTTGGGCGGGATCATCACCCACTGCCCAATCCATAATTCGTATTTTACACTTGCAGCATCTTACAACATCACCATCGTCTTCGTAAATAAACCCAGCTTTGGCTAGGTCAAAAATTTTTACGTTCGCATTCGGAAATTTATGAACGAAAAATTTAATGTTACCTCGACGACTGATGTTGTAAAAGCTTTTTAATCGGCTTGCAAAAGAATATGTGGACACATCCATATCTGAAGCAAGAATGTTGGTTTGTCGCGTTGCATTTCACCTCCTCAGCGATAGCTGCGCGCGCATCCGTAGTGGGGATGGCTGTCGTCAATTGGTCGGTATGAAATAAAGCACGGTGGTGGGAGCAGATAGCTGCGCGCGCAGATGGTAGTGGGGGATCGTCGGCGGTAATAGTTCGGTAGTGGGAGCGGATAGCTGCGCGCGCTACTGTCATAGATAGTATAAGTAGAGCGACGATCACTGCCAGCGTTCACCTTCAAGTCTCGCGCAGTGTAACTTTCACGTGTCGCATATAAAATAGTGCTTATTTTCTAATTTCGTATCAGTATTCAATTGTTCTTCAAGCGAGCAAGTAATTGTTAAAGTTTCGTGTTTTCATTGTTGTTGATAATGCAGTCATTTGCTGTTGAATGTAAATATTCGTTACGCGGCGCGTTGGTATTGCGCGTTTACACGCCTATCACAGATGACGAAGAATGTGTCAACGATGTCATAACCTTTTTTGATGAAATGCACGATACGTTACGTACGGACATTCTAAACGAACTGACACGTTTGCTTTCTATAAAGTGGCATATAACGGTTAAAGCGAGATTTGTCAAGTACATCGTAAACGCTGACACGGACCAGGACGAAGAAGTGACGACTGAAGCTTATTTTCACGGACGATGTCATACGACACTGATCGCTGACCAAGATGTATTGCCCGATCGTTTAGAAGCTTCATACGAAAAGATCATTGAATCGATTGATAAATTCACACGCGAGGGTAGCGGTTGGGTGTTAGACCGCATAATCTCCTTAGAACTCGTTCTCTCACGATACCAACCGCTAACCGCCTCCAGTTTCATTCGTACACCTCCTGAATTGTCTCGTACTAAATCCATCATCAACGTGAACAATACAGGCGATCAAATGTGTTTCGTATGGTCAGTGTTGGCCGCTCTGTTTCCACAACACAGAGACACCAATCGCGTATCCAAATACAAGCCGCATATCCGCAGTATCAATACTTCTGGTATAACTTACCCCACCCGTCTATCCGACATTGTGAAGTTCGAACGAGACAATCCTAACGTTTCTATAAATGTTTTCGGTTACGAAGAATATGAAATTTACCCTTTAAGAATAACTCCTTCCAGCGGTAGACAACATCACGTTAATCTATTACTTCTTACCGCTGACGACCGAAAACATTACTGTTTAATCAAAAATACAAGTCGCTTATTCTCTTCACTAAGCAACCACGATGGGCGTTCTTTTTATTGCAATTACTGTCTGCATAGATTCTGCAAAGAACGACTCCTTACCGAACATATCCCCCACTGTTCACCATATGGTGAACAGAAAATTCGTTTACCCACGACAGCGGAGGAGGAGAATGTGATGTATTTCAGAAATTATACATACTGCCATAAAGTCCCTTTTGCGATATACGCAGATTTTGAATCATTTATCGTCCCTTGCCATCGCTGCGACGCTCCTCCGCACACATCGTCCACCACAACGGAGTCGTTACATCTTCCTTCAGGTTTCTCCTACCTCATAGTCGACTACGAGCGTAACATTTTCAAACCCCAGGTCGTTTATCGCGGTGAGAACGTGGTAGACGTTTTTCTCAATAGACTGGTCGCTGAAGAGCGAGAACTTTTCAGAATCATCCGATCCATTGTCCCTATGACTATGAGTGACCGTGATTTGTTATCTTTCGCAAATGCCCTCGTATGTCATCTCTGTGAAGAACCACTGAACGAAATCGACAAAGTGCGCAACCATTGTCATCTGACAGGACGATACCTAGGCGCAGCTCACAACATCTGTAACCTTAATTTCAAGACTCCACGACACATACCTGTATTTTTTCACAACTTACGAGGTTACGATGCACATCACCTAGTACAAGGGTTGGGTAAATACGACGATCTCGCTTGTATCGCTACCACTAGCGAACGCTTCGTATCAGTCTCGTTGGGTCGTCTGCGTTTCGTAGACACGCTTCAATTTCTGAACACGTCCTTGGACACACTTGTTGGAAACTTGCACGCGAGCGGAGCGGATTTCGATTTAACGAAGCAATGTTTCGAAGAACACTTCGAGCTACTCTTACGTAAGGGCGTGTACCCTTACGATTACATGACGGGTAGCGAGAAATTCAAAGAAACACGTCTGCCCGCACGCGAACACTTTTTCAACAGGTTGAGTGAATCGCCAATATCTGACGAAGATTACGCTCACGCGCACAACGTGTGGCGTACTTTTGGAATCAGTACACTGGGCGAATATCACGATCTGTATCTTAAAACAGACGTGCTGCTACTGGCCGACGTCTTCGAGGCGTTCCGTGAGATGGCCATGCGGTACTACCAGATCGATCCGGCTCATCTTTACTCGCTTCCTGGTGTCGCTTGGCATGCGATGTTAAAGATGACCCGTATGCGACTGGAGCTGTTGACGGATATAGATCAGCATCTCTTTATAGAATCGGCTGTTC
Source organism: Magicicada septendecula (assembly GCA_034769895.1). Classification (NCBI taxonomy): domain Eukaryota; kingdom Metazoa; phylum Arthropoda; class Insecta; order Hemiptera; family Cicadidae; genus Magicicada; species Magicicada septendecula. The sequence continues at coordinate 1,272,519,175 of CM068367.1, forward strand.
GTGGTGGCGTTAGCATGGTACCCAACCGCCACGCCAAGGCCAACAACCCACTAATTGTCGATCAGTACGATGCTTCAAAGCCAACCTCTTTCATATTGTACACGGACTGCAACAACCTTTACGGTGCAGCCATGTCACAACCGCTCCCTTACGCCGCCTTCAGATGGTTAGATCGTAACGAGATCAACTCACTGGACGTGCGTACTCTGTGCGATGACGGTGACATGGGCTACATACTCGAGGTCGACTTACACTATCCACCTGAACTTCATGACCTCCATTCCGATTATCCATTGGCACCCGTCCGTTCCTGTGTCCATCCTGACGTACTTTCACCGTACTCTCGACGACTCCACACACGACTGCACTATACAAAAGGGTATAGCGGATCGGAAACGCCTTCGTCGTCCGTTCCCAAGTTGCTGACGACTTTGGACGACAAGCAAAATTACGTTCTTCATTTTCGAAATTTAAAATTGTATCTGAGTCTCGGTTTAGAATTGAAAGCGATACATAGGGTGTTGAGTTTTAAACAGAGAGCGTGGATGAAACCGTTTATCGATTTCAACACGCAAAAGAGAGCAGCAGCCACCAACAGTTTCGAAAAGGATTTTTTCAAACTGATGGTCAACGCCGTCTATGGCAAATCGCTGGAGAACGTGAGGAAACGAATAGACTTCCAACTAGTCTCTAACGAACAACGGCTGCAGAAAATTGTTTCCAATCCTCGGCTAAAGCGTATGATCCGCTACACCGATAACTTGGTCGGACTGGCCTTACGAAATAGGACGATATTCCTTTCCCGTCCGGTGTACGTCGGCTTCACAGTACTCGATGTCAGCAAATTGATAATGTACAATTTTCATTATCGGTACGCTGTCGCCAAGTACGGACAACGATTGACCTTACTAATGACTGACACAGACAGTTTGCTTTACAGCATTCAGACTGACGATTTGTACTCAGATATGAAAGAGGATCTCCACCTTTTTGACACATCGGACTATCCCGTGGATCATCCTTGTCATTGCGACGACAACAAAAAAGTCGTGGGGAAGTTCAAGGATGAGACCAATGGAAAACCCATCAGGGAATTTGTCGGACTCAGGGCGAAGTGTTACTCGCTCTTGTTGTCCGACCGCACCGACAAAAAGGTGGCGAAAGGTGTGCCAAGGACGGCAATAAAAAAAAGGTTACGACATCAATTGTACAGCGAGTGTCTTTTTGACAGTCGTACCGTATTCACCTCTGCTGACTGTATACGAAGCAATCATCATAAGCTGTACACGCAACGTATAACAAAACTTTCCCTGTCTCCTTATGATGATAAGAGGTATGTACTGGACGACGGTGTAAGTACACTCGCGTACGGGCATTACATGATAGCAGCAATAACCAACGACGCTGCTGGTCCTAAGGCAAAAAAGAGAAAGTACACGGACCGATAACTAACGGTAAAGATGATGTTCAGCATTACACACACACACACACACACACACATTAACTTTATGTTCTTTATTTACTTATTTTACAACTTTTGATACGTTTTACAGAATGAACAACAAGAAAATTGTGAAAAATAAGACAGGAGAGCAACGTCGAGTACGATGGTAAATATAACATTTTTTTCTTTATTTATAATGCACAAAAAGAATATTCCATTCGATTGATGTGTGTTTTTTTTTTATAGTTCACAACGGTTACGTCGTGCTTTGACAGGACCCGGCTCGAGTCGGTAAGACCGTTTTCATTAATAAACTCTTGTCCTAATGCGTTTACCTCCGGTGTTCAATTATATATATTTTTTTTTATTTCAGTGATACCGACGAGGCACCTGTCACCGCTGATTCTCCCGTATCTCCAGAACCCGATTCGAGTCGGTAAGACAATTGTCATTTTAATAAACTTTTGTACTTTTGTGTTTTCTTTTTACCTCCAGTGTTCAATTTATTTTTTTTTTCAGCAATGATGCTGCTGCTCCCGCTGTTGCTGTAATTCGTCCCCAATCTCCGCAACCTGGCACGAGTCGGTAAGACAATTTTCATTAATAAACTCCTGTGCTCTTACGTTTTACCTCCGGTGTTCATTTCATACATGTTTTTTTTTTTAAGTGATGCTAACGCTCCGACTGGTGCTGTTGCTGCTGCTGCAGATTGTCGTCGTCCCCTATCTCCAAACAGCCTGCAATGTTTTAAACGCGCGTTATTTCGATTACAGGCTAGTGTGTTGCGGTAAGTCAGTTTTCATTAACAACAAAGTCTTATACTATTGCGTTTACCTCATGTGTTCAATTTATACTTTTTTTTCAGCGATGCTCTAGCTGCAGGAGTGGCGGTATTTCACCCTCGACCCGGTACGAGTCGGTACGTTTGTTTTTAATTAACATTCATTTGTTCTCTTACGTTTAAATCAGGTAATAAAATTGTTCCTTTTTTTTTGTTTCAGTAATGTCGAGCCCACAGAAGAAGGTGAAGTTATGGAGGTGGAGGACAATCAAAGCGATGCTGATACGCTTGAATTAAATCCGAACGGTAATGATGATAGTGACAGTGATGATGACGATGTAGAAGTCCTCGACATAAATATGTAAGTCATCTTCTTATGCGTACATACTGCTTTGTTTTATTTGCGATTATACATAATTTCTATGTTTTTTTTTATTTTTAGTGACATTCGCCCGATACCAGCGCCGCCGCCACCTCCACAACCACAACCGATTACGCCACCGCAATCACCACCACCGTCACCACCGCCACCACCGCAGATGCAACCTCAACCACGCCCACAGCTCATTTATCAGCAACAGCAGCAGCAACTATTGCGGAGAGATCCCCGTTTGTGGACCCCTCCAGAAGACGCGCTACCCGTCTTCTTTGAAGTGCTACACGCAACCGAACCGAGGACGCACGATGACCCAACAACATTGAGACTCCTTCTTAGAAGGAGTCTACCGACATGGTGTTGGCGTCGCGGTGAGCCCTGTCCTGTTCAAGGTATGATTCCTCCACACAATACATGCAGTATATGCATAGAATCATACAATGACGGGCAGAGGCTCCTCGGTTTGGTATGTGGTCATACATACCATTACCGATGCGTCCTCAACTGGTTCCAGGCGGTAGCGATGGAGGGGACACCACCCGCATGCCCACAATGCAGGATGTACGTATTCGGAAAGTCGAATCGTACGTTTTATGGGCGTATGCATATTTAAGGTATATTACAGTGTTAATAAAGGTTTTAGTAATCCATCCTACTTGTAACAACCACATGTCACTAATACTCTTACTTTTTTGTTACAGATGGAAATTAACCACCGGATGAAGACTTTTTAAAAAAAAAAATACCTGATTGTGAAATGTTTAAATTTGTATATATTTTTTTATTGTATAATATTTTTTATGTTTATATATTTGTAAATATTAGTTGTAGGAAATTAACCACCCGGATGGAGACTTGTAAAAAAAAATACCTGATTGTGAAATGTATAAATTTGTATATATTTTTATGTTTATATATTTGTAAATATTAATTGTAAAATAGTTATTTTTTTCTTTTATGTTTATATTTGTAATAAACTTGTACATATTTTTTTCATTGTATAAGTGTTTATTTTCAACTATCCTTTTCGCATACTACAATTTACTTAACACATAGACACACAGTTGTCAACAATGCAATCGTTCAGATAAGTGAATCGAACACTGAATATCATGTGTATTTCTTACAGGGAAAATGACAGTTCTAACGTGGACCGTCACACGGCGAGAAATTCAAAAATTGTGGTGGTGGGAGTAACCATGTTTATACACAACATCGACGATATCGGCACGGCAGGGTAAATATATACGAAACCAGTACACTTTAACACCGAGTTGGCAACAATGGCGAAACATACATTCAATCCGTACACTATAACACCGAGCCGACAACAGTTGGCAACACCGACGCTTTTCCAACATGGCCGAACTTCCGGAAAAACCCCTTACATATACATAACCATACACTATAACACACGCACGAATCGGCAACCAGGCCGTACCTTAACCACTACTCTCTTACACCACTCGACAACATCGCACCTTTTCCAACATGGCCCCCGTCGCCCCCACCACGACGGGCGGCCATCAAGCCACCGCCAGGCCGCCGCCCAGCGACGATGACGACGTCAACGACGACGTCAACGGCGAACGGCGAACGGCGAACATAGCCACGCCTCCGACAATCAACGCACACATTACCCCACTTTAGGCGGCGACGACGAGAACATGGCCGACAGACTACTGCCGCATGGTTACCCCCACCACCACAATTTTTGAATTTCCCGCCGTGTGACGTCACTTCCGCGTTAGAACTGTCATTTTCCCCCTACTAATGAAGAGTATTATCGGCAGAGCAGGAAGAGAAATGAGAGACCAGAAGCAAGGCCGACTACTTACCCCAATAACGGCAATAACCATACAAATAACCGGAACCAGCCCAGTAATTACGACGGCCCTAACAACCAGCCGCGTAATAACCAGTTTAACGGTAATTTTAACGGCGTTAGGAATAACAACCCCTACCCAAACAATAGAAACAATTTTTACCAACATAATAATGTCCCATATAGTCAGAGAAATCCATATCCCAACAATAATGGTAACAGGCCTTACCCACCTAACCGAAATTACTATAATGATAATATTAATAATAATAATAATAGCAATAGTAATAACCGAGTGTCGCGCCCTAGGGTAAATTTTATAAGAGCAGAAGATCGCGGACCCAGGAGATACTATCAACCGAGGAGGAGCAGCTTCCACGGCGCCGACCGAAGATGGAGGAGTGCGGAACGAGACGGGCCAAGATACGAACAGGAAAGACGAAGTACCAGCCTGGAAGATCTTGGCAGACAACCGAACAGGGCGTTAAACATTAACCAGGGTACAGAACGTCAGGAAACAAACCAGAGTTTCCCGAACGATGCCTCGGTCAACAATAACTTAAACAATGACCAAAATGCTTTAAACGAGAGGAGACAGTAATCAACAACGATGACCCGTTACTGCTTATACTTCCTGGGTTAGAAAAGGATGATTTGCAACAAGCAAACAATGATAAAAACATCACTATTATCAGTAACCATTATTTGAAAGACATACGAACTGAACTTTTGAAAGAGAACGAGAAGAGTCTCAGCAACAGTAATAATGAGATAATTTATATAACAGCGGAGGTGGAAGGAGTTCCCGCTAAAATAATGATAGACACAGGAGCTAATATTTCAATAATAAACTCCAATGAGTTGGAGAGAATACAGAGTGCATGTGGTAAAACTTTGCCAATGTTACCAGTCAACAACATTGTGTTGGTAGGTGCAACTGGCCGCCAGAATAAAACCATTAGGAAGCAAGTTTCCTTAAGTGTCGTTAGCCGTGATATAGCTTTAGACATGGAATTTTTAATCGCCACCGGATTACCATTTGACATCTTAGTCGGTTGCGATATTCTTCGTAGATATTCGGCAGTAATCGATCTTAATTTAAATAAAGTATCACTTTTCCCAGACGGAGTAACATGGACCGCAGACCTGGTAGGAGGCACAACAATACTTCCCAGCCCTATACATCAACAACTTCGTAAAATAAATGTTATTAGAAACAGCCCTCTTTCTAAACCCATAATATACAATCAAGGAGGAGAGGATTTATGGTCAGTTAAGATCCAAGAAATACGGAATTTCCAGTGCGGAAGCGATGACGAGAAAATACCAACACATCTGGCTGATCGTCTAATTGCAATATATGAGAAATACAAGGCGGTGTTTTCTGATGAACCAGGGAAGGTAAAAAACTACCAGTGCCAACTTCGTTTTAAAGAAAACGTAGAGTTTAACCGGAGGTCATATCCAATAGCGCAGTCGCTCAAAGAAGCCGTGAGAACAGAGATAAACAAGATGATTGAAAACGACATAATTGAGATTAGTCAATCACCTTACACTAGTCCAATTATTGCTGTTCCGAAGAAAGACGGACAAGTCCGGCTCTGTTTAGATGCGCGTGAGTTGAACAAGACAATTGTGAATGACAGAACATCTCCCGGTGAAATAGAAGAAATCTTAAAGCGTTTTCATGGTACTAACTTTATTAGCACCTGGGATACGGTCTGTGGTTATTGGCAGGTAAAGCTGCATCCACAAAGCCGCCAGTATGTAGCGTTCATTTTCGAAGGGCGCAATTACCAGTTCAAGAGACTGCCCTTCGGACTTGTCAATTCTGTCGCCATATTTGTGGCATGCATGGACCAGATTTTGGGACCAGAAGCGCTCCAATTTACCACCGTCTATGTTGACGATTTACTAATCACATCCGGAACCTGGGAGGAGCATTGTTACAGAGTGGAATTTGTACTAAACAAACTAGCGCAGAACAACATAACACTGAAGTTGGAGAAATCCAAATTCATAGCGCGCGAGGTACAATTCTTAGGCTTCAACCTAGACGACAGAGGTATTACCCCATCAGCAGAGAAAGTGGAGGCAATTCAGAGGTTCCCGCAACCAAGAAACAGGAAACAATTGCAATCTTTCCTCGGACTCTGTAACTATTACAGGAAGTTTCAGAGCCGATATTCCGAGTTGACCGCCAAGTTTCAACCACAGTTATCTGCCAAAAACAAATGGACTTGGGGTGAAGATCAAGATATTACTTTCCGATTGATAAAAGAGAAGTTTCTGGAGAGTGTGATACTTCGTCACCCAGATTTTAATAAACCGTTCTTTCTAAACTGTGACGCTAGCGATCTAAGCTTAGGAACGACATTATACCAGGAAGATGAGGAGGGACAACATCTGGTAATAAGCTTCGCTAGTCGCACACTGAACCAGTGCGAAAAGAACTACAGTGTGACAGAAAAGGAATTGTTGAGCGTGGTGTTCGCATGCAGCAAGTTCCGGACGTACATTCTCGGATATCAAGTCACGGTACGAACTGATCATAAATCCATCTCGTTCCTTCGTAGGTGCAAATTGAGTCACGGCCGATTGGCTAGGTGGGTACTCGCCCTACAAGAATATGACCTGAAATGGGAATACATTCCAGGAAAGAAGAACGTGGTAGCGGATGTGTTGTCACGTATAAATCTGGAAGATCAGACTTTCGAGGGAGAGAAGGAAAGCTTAGTAAAAATTTATAACATATTCACGACCAGAGCCGATTTACAAGCTTTGTTAATAAATATCCGAATCCATCAGCAGTCTGATCCTAAGCTGAAAAACATTGTGAGTCGTTTGGAAGCCAATAATGAAACCATTTCTAAATATTACCACCTTAACAAGGGAATTTTATTCATAAAAACCGCATTAGACGATGAGACTTGGAAGGTGATAATCCCACACCAAATCGAAAAGGAGGTCATCATCGATTACCATGTCAGGTATGGTCACATGGGAGCGTTAAAAGTGATACAAGCTCTAGAGGAAAATTGTAAGATCAAGAATATCAACCGCAAGGTGAGAACATATATCAAGTCCTGTAAGATCTGCCAATGTGCAAAAGTAAACAATGAAAAGACAGAGGGTATCATGATACCGATAACTTCCAACGCAAAACTGGAAAAAGTGTTTTTGGATATCTGCGGGCCATTTCCCCGTAGTGGTGGTCGACACAGATATAAATACTTGGTAATTATAATGGATCACTACACCAAGTATATAAAGCTATATCCGGTTAATCGGGCAACGACAGCAAAGGTTTTGGCGGTGATTATTGATTTGTATATCCCAGAGATCGGTAGACCATTTTCTATTATTACCGACCATGGTACACAGTTTAAGGGGAGGAGATGGCGAGACACTTTATTAGCACTTGGGGTCAAAACATATAAGACATCAGTCTACCACCCAAGTAGCAATCCGGCTGAGAGAGTACTAAGAGAAGTGGGTAGGATATTGCGCACGTACTGTCACAACCAACAGAAAAAGTGGCAAGAGTACCTAGCAGCGACAGAAACATTCCTAAATACGCCCACCATCCAGCTATAGGAATTCCACCGTACTCAGCCATGTATGAGAAGCCGACTCCCCGAGACATTGAACAAATCATTGAATTTCCAACGAACAACAATAGGAAATTCAACCAGTTGAAGTTTTACAATAAGGTAGCAGAAGATCAGGAAAAACGGCAAGCCAAATACCAGAAGGCAATAGCGCGAATTGTAACATATAAAGAGGGTGAGAAAGTCCTCCTAAAAAATAGAGAGCTGCCTAGCACCTTAGAAGGCATAACCAAAAAACTACTATTACTTTACACCGGACCATATGTTGTGGTAAATGATAAACAGAACAATACATATGAGTTGAAGGAAATCGTTTCAGGAAAAATCAAAGGAGTGTACAATCAAGCTTCTATGAAGAAATATTATGAAGAATGAGTTGTGAGTTTTAGAATTTTGAATTTATATATATTTTATTTTAAAAAATTCAAAAATATTGTAAGTACATCTTACAACCTAATATTTTGAGAAGAACATTTTGGAGAATTATAAAAAGAAGGAATTTAGAATTTTTATTTTAAAAATTCAAAAATAATGTAAGTACATCTTACAACCTAATATTTTGAGAAGAACATTCTGGAGAATTAAAAGAAGAAGAATTTTTTAATTTAATAATTTAAAAAATTCAAAAATTATGTAAGAACAACTTACAACCTAATAATTTGAAGAAAAAACTTTATGGAAGAAAGAGAAAGAGAGAGAATTTTGTACTTATTAATTATAAAAATTTAAAATTGAGTAAGTACATCTTACTACAACCTAATAATTTTGGAACAAACTTTATGGAAGAAAGAAAAAGAAAGAATTTTGAATATAACTTATTGTAAAATATGTAAGTACATCTTACTACAACCTAATAATTTTGGAACAAACTTTATGGAAGAAAGAAAAAGAAAGAATTTTGAATATAACTTATTCTAAAATATGTAAGTACATCTTACTACAACCTGATGATTTTGGAACGAACTTTATGGAAGAAAGAAAAAGAAAGACTTTTGAATTGAAATATAATTATAAAAATTTAAAATTGAGTAAGTACTTCTTACTACAACCTGATAATTTAGAACAAAACTTTATGGAAGAAAGAGAAAGAGAGAGAATTTTGAACTTAATTTTAAAAAATTTAAAATTAAGCAAGCACAGCTTACTACCACTGAATTATGAGAAAACTTTATGGTAAATAATTAAGAAGAATTTGAATTTGGAGAAATACCAAAACATTCAGAAATAATAGTAAAATCACAGTACTATAAACAATTCTGAATGAAACAATTCTGGGAATAAATGAATTAAACAGAATTTGAATGTTGATAGAAGGTCAGAACTTTGAAACAAGATAAGATCAACATATTACAAGGATTTATGAGAAATATTTTTCAATTAAATAAAAAGAATAGTTTGAATTTTACATTAAAACTAACCAAGTTCAAAAAAATAATTATGTGTCAATTATGATTGAATTGAGAAGAAAATAAAGTGATTAATTCAGAAAAGAGAATTAACGTTAATCCAGAATAAATGCTAGATATTCACAATAGCATTTGAAGGGGTAGAGAAGAATAACAAAGAAGAGTGTAATATGCAAGAGAAGAAAAAATTTGGAAGCAAAGAGACTAATTACCTATGAAACGATAATGAAAACAGTTAATTAAGAGCAAAGAAGAACAACTCATACCAAACATATGGAGAAGATGATTTTGAACCAATGATAATAATAAGACCTATATGAAATGCAAAGAGAAGAAATACCACATGAAATATGATATAAATGAATTAACGTTAATGAATGCGAAGGCGGATTAATAACTTTCTAAGAGAAAGGAAAGAACCAAAATGTTTAAATAAAATGATCAATATAACAACCTGTATATCTAATGTAAAGATACAAAGTTAAAAAATTTTAAATATAATATATTAAGACCATTCAAATAATGAATAAGAAAGACTATATATAAAGACCATACTAATACTATGAGTAACCAGAAGAAAATATAAAGAGAATTCAGATGGAGAAGAAAGAGAGTTACACTGTAAACAGTAACCAGAATTATTAAAAGAAAGGTTTTCAACCATAATTAAATTAAATATATCAGACAAGTTAAGAGTTTTGAAAAAATATATATGTAATGAGTATAATAATGATTATGAAGATTTATTAAGATAGAAAATGTGAGATAATCTGAGAGGCTACGAAGTGGAGAATCCAAAGATATTTTTATTAGTCGAAAATGAGACTACTTTTTATTTATTTATTCGATGACTGACTGAAGATAATTCCAGCAGCATTATGTTTTTGAGCATGGATGGATATGCCTCTGTACTCAATTTATAGAAGTGGTGTATGGCCAGCAGAGAAGTAGCGTACAGTGCCCCTCTGATCTGCCCCAGCCCACGTGATAGGGAATGTTAGGGAATTAATATCCCAAGGATACAACACGAAGTTGATATAGAAAGAAAATGTATTACAATTATAATATATCTCAGAAGACACTAACTATCCGAAAAGGATCAGTAGTAAGACAAGTAACCATATATATAAAATTAATAAAACTCTAATATAAAAAAGTCGATATAAAGATGGAGAAGAAAATGAATTATAAGAAATGATGAAATTATCATAAGAAATTATTTCATCCATAAACATGTCTGAAATAATTACTTCTGGAGGAGAGCAATCTGTAACGTGACAGATGTATGCATAATATTGAATGGCAATTGATCATTAGAATAATGAAGTTATAATGTTTAAATTTGGAAGAAAGCATTAAGTTTAATATAAATAGATTAATTCATAGCAACTGTGAAAAGAAATCATTATTATAAAGAAAATACAAGTTCAAATAAAAGGAGTTACTAGTGATGAGTCATCCAAGACCAGTCTCATAACCAAAGGTTTTCAAGGTATAACCCAGGAAGGTAAAAAAGTAAATAACAAAGCAGTACTGAATATGACCAAACCCACAACGAGGAAGAATAAATAGAATAGAAACCCTAAAATAAGCCAAGATCAAACAATACAGGTGGTGTATTTCTGAAATAAAGAAGAAGATGGAGAAGATCCCAAGAAACCTGATGGCATCAAGAAAAGATGGAGAAGATACCAGTCCCAGAAGGCAGGAGAAAAGAAGACTGATGAAAGAAGAAGAAGGCAGCATCCTGAAGAAGATGTCACGCTCTTATAAAAGACACCCAAATCCCTATATCCCCAAAATAAATATCTAAAAACAAAAGTATAACGAAATAAAAACCACATGTATATAAATTTAAGAGAGAGAAGTGTATAAAGTAAAAGTTGCCTGTGAACTAAGATGAAACAATAATATAGTACCCATGGAACAAATCTCCATTGAAAAAACGCTAACCAATTTGTTATGTTGATAAGACTATACGACCATTTAGCATTAACATAATATATAAGTGCAAAGTGAACCAGTGATAGTTTTGGGTATTATAAAAAATGAACCTTGTGTTTCATTCTTGGCAATCACAAACATTGAATGCAATGAAATATGCAATTTTCAATGACTTGAAATGGGTACTGTGACAATATGTTGTTTATAAGACATAAATCTGTTTAAAATAACATTTTTTTTTATATGCAAAAAGAAAAACAGATTTCATGATACTTTTTGAACAATTAATACTATTTATTTGTTAATGACAGGGTACAATTCCCCAAAGACAATGTAAAAGACGGTATAAAAACTGTAGAATCCTACTTATAATAATAGTTAGAAATAAGAATATAAATATAAGGTTTTTTATGTATATAGTACAAAAATGTTTAAAAATGTATTAGATATAAGGCCATTTGTTTGGGTCTGAAACAACTAACATCAGAACTATAAAAATAGTTACCACTTGTAAATAGTAGAGAGTAATTAAGATGTTAGTTAGTACAAAACCTTTGTTGTAAACCATATTTACATGTTGGAAATGGGAATTTTGTTGCAAAATGTCTGATTTGAAGACAACCATTTATTTAAAAAAAATGTTCTTTATTCTGTTTAACTATTATTTGTATTGTAACCAATACTAATTGTTTTTGTGTAATTTGAAAACATGTTTAATTTATAATACTATTTGTAAAAAGTCAGAGAGGGTATCACACATCATATATTGTTTGTAAATTATTTTGTAAGAAAAATTGTTAAAAAATCATAGGCCAAAAGAATGGAAACCAAACTTCATCAAAACAGAGAAATTGCTCAATTAAATGCAAATAAACAAAAGGGGTTTAGACAAAATAAACTTGAGATCATGCCATATAATTGCACATACCATTTAGAGAGATTTTAATAAATTATATTCAGAATTATGAATAAAAGTGAAAATGACTAAACTCAGAAATTTAGACATGGGAGTCATATATTTCAGAATAATGTTTCAGAATACAACTAATTCAATTAATTACCAGAAAATAAGGGAATAGGAACCTTTTAATACAATATAGAATTATTAATATTAAATATAACTGATAAAATGGCTGAATTTATATAATGACAGGAAGTAAATTTTGATGTTTTGGACTCTTCAGAGTATACCCAAACTGAAAGTAAAATTACTATTTTTTGGACAGAAAACACTATAAAATGGCATTATTTAATCTGAAAATAACCAGAATGAACTGAAAGATTAATTTAAATCAAATCTAGTGAATAAAATTGACAAATAACCAAAGTTTAGGCATTCATATAGTGAAAATATAAAGTATTCACAGGATGTGAAAATATTTTTGAACAATGTTAAGGATAATATTATATGGGCTAAGAGTTTAATTGAAACTGAAGGAAACAGTTGGTTAATTATTGGTAGTTGAACGGTTAACATGACATACATTTAATAACGTGGATAACCTAACCTATAATCGTCATACAAGCGAGTGTATAGTGAGTTATTGTGAAATCACGAGTGACTTGTAAAATACTTCTGAAACTATCATATTATAACAGAAACGATCAAGTAACACTCCATAACACAGAACAATATAAATCTACTCCGAAAAACACCATAAAACACTAGAAAACTGTATAATACATTAAATCAAATTAGTGACGGAATCGGAGAAAGTGTTTGAACTAATAATTATACAGATACACTAAATACAACCCAGAATCACTACACCAGTCACTACACAACATATAACAAGAGATTTGCGGACACGAGAACAGAAATATTGCGTCAAAATACATTATTTGGAATGCAGCAGCAACGAGCAACATTTTCATCGACTTGACGGCAGCCATCTTTCTTTGACAATCCCAGTGCCTCTTCTTGGTTCAGCACAGCTGTTTGGTGAAAACAATTATTATATTTACAATTTATTATTCAATGTCTGTGTTTATTAATAACTATTAATTTGATTGTAACGTTATACTTTTTAAATATTAGCCCGATTTCTCTGACTTTGGTAATAACTGGCTGTTTAAAGAACCCTATATAATTTTTATAACATATACTTGTAACTTTTTTCGATATCCTGAGAATCGATACTAATCGATAAGAGTCAATATTGCTGTTACTTAATAAAACATTAATACTTTTCAATACTTAATAGTTCTTTATTTCTTCAATAATACTAATTACCAATAATATAATTCTAATTGATAATCTACAAGGACTTTACCACCCGTAAGTGAAGATAACCTAAAAAATAGAAAGGTAAACAAATATCGATTGGTTTACAGACAGTCTTATGAGTGGTGATAGATTATTTAAATTATACTAAAACTTTAATAAAAATTTTCAGAAGAGCATTACACTGTTTAAAACTTCACAGCCCTATATTAATTAATTGATCCTAATTAATTAATTAATAAAACTAAAAATTTTTTTTATTATTTTTTTTTTATAAACATAATTTTTTTTTTTAATTTTCTTCAAAACAATAATTTTTGTTTTGAAACTTTCGGTGAAGCTGAGCATATATATTTCTTCATCAACTTTACGCTACTCGACCGGTCTTGCTACCATTGGGACTCGACCAGCTGGGAAACTTAAGGAAGTGTTTCAGGCCAGTAAGACGTCGAGAGCCACACCAATTAAACATATTACATTGGACTTGATTACATCGGAGTCACATACTCCACGATAGCTTTATATCATCAACACATATATTTATTTAATTTGTAATTTATTACAATATATATGGCATTCTTGGCTAATAAATACTTTTTACTTCCTTGATAGCTAGTCTTTAACGACAATAGTTATATTTCATATGTGAACTTAATTTTAAATATAATTCAAATGTTTAAATCTAATATTCTGTAAAAATAATTACAAAAAGTCATATATAGGACCTAACTAAAATGTTTCAATTAACCCACTTTGGATTGCTACACGATTGCAAATTGTTGTAATGTTCTGTAAATGTCAACTCTTGTTGTAGGGAATTCAGTGAAGCAAGAGAAGTAAAATCAATTTATTTCTCTGTTTACTTAATTTGATCTTATTTTACATTTCACTTGTAATTTTATTAGGATAGTGGAGATAAATAAATGAAATTATAAAAAATAAATATAATGAATAATTAAATAATATAGCTAAAATGCCTAATTTTTACATTTTTTAATTCAATATTTACAATTACTATATAGAGATAATTAACGTAACAAGTGCCTTCATATTCGGTTTGATAATATCTTTGTGTTTAATAATAAATTTGTCGCTGATGATATTCTAGAGTAGCTTCACTATGAGAAGCTGACAAATAATGACAACGGGCGACTCTCACAATGAAGTGTAACTAACTATACAGGCTTATAAACAAGACTATTGAGTTTGTCACCCCGTCGAGAAGAAAATTGGCTTTATGGCGTCGTCGTAGCTTCAGATCTTCACCACGAGTGGATTAGATTAGCTGTCAATTTAAAAACGAGCAACCGCGATGAATTATGGGCACTACAACCATAGCTCGCACACCGCGGGAGCGTCATTTTGTTATGTTCAATTTGTGTGACAGGAAAATAAGCTGTCAGTAATTTGTCTCGCACAGCGAATTATGTAAGACAGAATGTGTATATAACATAACCTATAAGAATATGTATAAGACAACATACAAACCTACAACCCACTGTTCATACATATATAGTTATATGTGTAAGCGACTTTCTTACTTCTACAATATTTACTTGCTTATCATGATAACATAATTGTTTTGCGCGCGCTTGTTTATATATATATATATATATATACACTCACAATATTGCAATATTGCAATAGGTATAACATAAATAAAATAGATGTAATATATCATAGATGCAATGCAGATATAATATAATATAGATGCAATAGATATGACATAAATAAGTTAAGATGTCATGCCTCAACCTGCCAAGGTTGCAATAAATGTTACATAAGACAAACACAAAAACAACTAAAAAAACCGTTATTTTGAGCATCTAAACGCATACAAAAAAAAAACAGAAATATATAAATTTAATTTAGACACACATGCAATAAACACAGGACATGAACTTCCAGACGTAACCAACATGACACTAATAAAACACATACCACATAAAGGTATCATAGTGAACATATGGGAAAATTTACAAGTATACAAACAGAAAAGACAAAGCAAACTAATACCTACACAAATACAAATCAATACAAAACATGACACAATTTTCAAACCACTCTACATCGAAAATACTCAAAGAGATAATATACACATCACAATCACACACAATAATACCCGTATAAAATACCAAAAGCCAACAGGAAACCCTAACAACAACCAACCAAAACACAAATATTTACACAAAATTCAAAATTAGGAAGGCTGAAGATGGGAAAAATAGAGTTCCCGAATCATGTTCCAAATGAGGGAAAAACATCTGGAGGTAAAGAAATCATAAATATTAAATAAATTATAAATGTATCAAGCAATAGACTGAATATATTCGAATATATACGTATATTCAAACACTTTGCTACAGTCCGTTTCTTGATGTATATATTATATTATATTTAATTTGTATAATGAATTTACCTCAAGATATTTCTTTCCTTATTAGGAACATGTTTCGGGTACCATTGTGTACCCATCCTCAGCCTTCCGGATTTGGGTCTGGTGAAGTACATATGTGTTGACTGGTTGTTATTGTGGCTTCCTGTTGGCTTCTGATATTTTAAATGGTATTATTGTGTGTGATTGTGGTGTATGTATTAGTATTTTGTGTATTTTCGATGTTGAGTGCTTTGCAAATTGTGTCATGCTTTGTATTGATTTGTATTTGTTCAGGTATTAGTTTGTTTTGTGTTTTATGTTTGTATATTTTTAAATTTTCCCAAATGTTCATTATGGTGCCTTTGTGTGGTACGTGTTTTATTAATGTCAAATTGGTTATGTTTGGGAATTCGTGTCCAGTGTTTATTGCATGTGTGGCCAAATTAGATTTGTATATTTCTGGTTTTTTGTATGCGTTTAGGTGTTCAAAATAACGTTTTTTCAGTTGTTTTTTTTTTTGTCCTATGTAACATTTATTGCAATCTTGGCACTCAATTTTGTATATAGGCTACCATTGGTTGTTGTATTATCTTTGTTGTGTGGGTTATTTAGTTTTTGTAGATTATTTTTGTTAGTTTTGTATGCTATTTTAATGTCTGTGTTCTTAAACAGTTTTGTTAGCTTTGTCATTTTATTATTTATGTATGTGAATGTGGCCCATTTTTTATTGTTGTTATTATTTTTGTTTTGTTCATTTTGATTAATTCTTAATTGTTCAGTTTTTATTTTATATTTGATTTTATTTTCTATTTTTTGTTTACAGTGTTTTTATTATATCCATTTTCACAAGCAATTTGGTATATTTTTGCAATATAGTATTATTTTTATAGTATTATTCTTAATTTATAAACAATACTTTTTATGTCAATCACACCCCAATTGTCCCGGACACCTAATATGGCTGGTCATAATTATGCTTCATGCATTCACATATGGTGTGAATGTCTGTCACATTGCAATATATATATATAAAAAAAGCTAAATGAAAAATTAAGGAACTTGGTAGGCCGCTTTCCGTTTTAAATATTAAACAAAGAAATATTTAACTCTCCTTTTATTTATTTTATTTTAACTATATATTGTTATAATAATTTAAAAACAGCATAAACACAACTTAATATTAGGCCAACTAAAAGTTGTCAATAGTTAAGTCTCCATGTTGACAACCATTCCGTGTGTTATTAGGAATGGGATAATTGCTCGTATCTTAGTAGACACATTCAGACATTGAACCCCCAACTGTCAGAACCACGAGCCGCTACTGCAACTATTTATATTAAAGCGGTGCATTTGACAATTCACCAAGACTAGAGTACACGATGTTTCACGAAAAATCCTGTACCAGTCACGAAGAATTAGCAGACATATTGGAATTAACGTTTGTAACTTACGTAGGTGTCATGTTGAAAACAATAAACGTAATATGTCATAAAATACTTGGACGTTTAATTGCACGATGTTAAGATACACTGAAGGGTGTCCGAAACAAGCCGGTAAGTTCGGAAACGCGGAGAGTAAAGTATTCCGTTGTGAGTCGTTGGCTGCAGCGAATTGTTCCCAAGCTTAAAACAGAAACAACACGAATATCGTTGTTGTTGTTGTTTTTGTTAAGGTTATTATGTTTATCCGCTAACAACAAAACTGCTGTTGACGATGAAAAGCAGAGTACAGGATAAGTGGAACCTAACTCTCAAAGCTTATATGTAATTGATCTGATCGTTTTGAGAAGTTTTCACAAGTTAGATATTGGAATCCGATATCTAACGTTGATGAAGTTCCTGGAAATTATACAATTAGTTATAAATGGAAGTCACGCTTACAGTGTGAGAGCCAAAATATTCTTGCATCAATTATCTGACATAAAATTAATCGTTACCTATAACCCAAGTTGTTATAAACAAGTGTGTCTCATTTTGTTTAATAATAAATGCAGAATTATTATTCGACAATAATATATGCCTTCATCTTACTTCCATTTCCCATAAGGAAATGGATGTATGGTGATGGCAAAAAAAATCGTCTTCGAGATAAGGACTGACTATGATTGTACTACCCTCAAAACGTGAAAAAAAAAATCAATTTCCGAAAAGTGTCTGTGTGTGCGTCTGTGTGTTGCATTTTTCATCTGGCGAACGATAACTGCCGATAAATATATACAATAACAAATTCAAACTGAATCAAATAATTTTTACTTCCATGGTCCATAAGGAAATGGAAGTATGGTCATGTCGAAAAAAAATCGTGTTCGAGACAACGGCTGATTCTGATTGTATTACCCTCAAAACATGAAGAAAAGTCAATTTTTGAAAAGTGTCTGGGTGTGTGTCTGTCTGTCTATGTGTCAGTGTGTACAATTGTTTCTATGGCAAACGATAACAGCCGCAAATTCAAACAGAATCAAACAATTTTTTGCATACATCTCTAAATTTTAAAGAACTCAAGGTTTTTGATTTTGGTAAAGATCAGTTAAGAGAAAGAGGTAGTTTACCTGCAACGGTTTATGTTTTAACAAGGGTAATTTGTCTTATGACGAACGATAACTGCCGCACATTAAAACAGAATCAAATAATTTTTTGCATACATAACTGAATTGTACAATACTCAAGGTCTATTGATTTTGGTAAAGATCTATTAAGAGAAAGGGTAGTTTACCTGCAACGTTTTATGTTTTAATAAGGGTAATTTTTATTATGACGAACGATAACTGCCGTAAATTCAAACAGAATCAAATAATTTTTTGCATACGTTCCTGAATTGTGGAGTACTGATTGATTATAGTGAAGATCGGTTAAGGGAAAGGGGTAGTTTACCTGCAACGTTTTATGTTTTAACAAAAGTAAAGTACTTAATTTTGATAAATAATGTATCCTGATAAGAAGATCATAATAATCCACGGTAGAAACGTAGATGAAATATCTATAAGTGAAGAGGCTAATTGAACGAGGTGAGGGTAATTTTCTATAAATGAAAATTATAGTTGAAGGGGGAGGAGATAATTTTTTATATGTGTACTACGTTATCGGCAACAAAGAAGTAGTTTGTTTTTAAAATTTCTTTCCGGGCTGTTTGGCCGTAGTCCAATGTTTTCTACAAAACCAGACATTTCGGCAATGCCATCGACTTCCATCATCAGTGAAAATCGAGTGCGATAACGTGAGGTGGTATACGTTAGTGACCACAGTACTGTGGTTTAAGGCTGAAGCAGTAAGTAGAAAGTAGTTTCTATGGAAATATTTCATTTCGAAAATGATTTTAAATATAAATCTTAGAACATGGAAGTCATGTATGGTTCTCCATACCGATATTTTACATGTGTGACCGAGTTGTAGAAGACTCAAGGCCTATTGATTTTGGTGAAGATCGGTTAAGGAGGAGGGGTAGTTTACCTGCAACATTTTACGTTTTAACAAGAGTAAAGTAGTTAATTTTGATAAATAAAGTACCCTGAAAAAAAGTCATAATAATCCACTGTATAACGTTAGATGAAATATCTCTAATTGAAAAGGGTAGTTCAAAGGTGAAGGGGGAAAATTTCACGTTTCGTATTGATTTAATGAGTTTGACTACATTAAATGAAAATGGATTTAAACTCTTCGAAACAATGGTAATTGTTAAAAATAAAATAATTTTGTTGCCAGGCAATAAAATTATAATTTTTTTATTCTAATTTAAATCATCTATGCGTGAAGATTCGCAACCACGGACCAGCAGGCCACAAAATAATTTGTGGGCACATAATTATATAAATATGTAATTAACGCGTGATTATCTGGGTAGTTCAGTCTCTTTATAAGAATAAAGTGCCTAATTTTTATAGAAGTGACTTGAAACTAACATTATATTAAAGGACTACCCCATAATAAAAAAATATCTATAAATAGTGAAAATAGTTTAAGGGAGGGAATATTATTTTATAAATTATCGAATCGAATTATAGTAAATGATTTTAAAAATAAACCTTAGAACATGGGAGTGTTGTATGGTCCTCCATACCTATTTTTTAATTGGTCTAGCAAAATGTTCAGTAGTTTGCGAACTTATGTTTTGCTGTCTTGATGATTCTATGAACGTCCTGTTTCTGCTTTCCTTCACTTTTTTAAACTCTGTCTACAAAGTGTTTATTTATTTTGCGTATGGTACTTTTGAAAAGCCGTTTGTGACTATTTCCTAAACTACATTGGGCTCAGCGTTACTGTGGTAAGTAATATCATTACGTCGTCAAAACTCCATAAGTTCGACGTAATTCTGCACTTCAGGGATCACGTAAAACTCATGTTCCGTCTTCGAGTTTTCAAACATTAGCCTGTCTACTTTTTCCTAGGGTTCTCCGTTCCTACTTCTCAGGGGCGTTATAGTGCGGCATTATCTTTGTTAATCTGTTTTATGCAATTTTCAATGTGGCCTTTACACTCGTTTCAGTTTTTGATTCTCTCACCCTACTTACGCTTACTTCTTCCCCCTTATTTTTTTTATTATTTCTTCTTCTATTAATTTTTGTGCACACTTTCCTTAAAAATGTAAGGCCTTTCATGCACAGTGTCACACAAATAATATCTTAAATTCTACTGTTGTATTTCTGTGAAATCGAGGTTTTATTTTCAGGCAGTAAAGTGCGTACGGTCATTGTGTACACAGGCATTGTACTAGTCATTCCCCAGTAATTGTGTGCGTACAGTTATTGTGTACACCCGCATTGCACAGTCATTGTGTGCGTATAGTCATTATGTACACAGGTATTGTGCAAGTCATTGTACACAGGCACTGGGCAGTCACTGTGTGCGTACAGTCATTGTGTATACAGGCATTGCGCAGTCATTGTGTGCTTACAGTCATTGTGCAAAAATAAAATGTGTTTTGTTTGATTTTGAGGCACTTATTTGTTATATCGTTCCCTGAAGTACAGGAATTGGTTTGTTCTATTAGTTTACAGTTAATAACGATTGTTTTATTTAATCGGGTCCGATCCGTTAAATGCCATGAGTTTAATTTTAAAAAGGTCTGTCCTCACATTGTAGGTTTTAGAGATTGAATTTATGAACTGGTTGTTGTAATTTGTCTCGATCGTCTTAGACAACCAGTACGTTATCTTTAAAAAAGGATTTTTTATATTTTTGATAGTTTCAGGTTGTTTCTGAACTTCTTGACCCCTTTCTCAGTGTTTGGAGCCAGTACCATTGATCACAAACAGGTAAGGTGTCACAACGACTGTAAAGAAACCGCAGCCTCTAAATGTGTAAACATTTTCATGTAAAAAGATATTAAACTGTGCGCTAGTTTCAAAGAAAACTAGAAGTTCTGAATCCAAATGGAAAACTATAATTTAAAAGAAGGATAAAAAACTCAGGACCTGACAAACATCTGATTAATTTCTTTAATATTTCTCTTCATAATTACATCTATCATTATTTTAGATATTTATTTTAACCGTTATTATTTCTTTACCATTGATTAATTACTTATTAATAGAAATAATTTGTTTGTATCTCTCTTTTTGTAAAAATGAAAGCGAAACTAATTATTTTTGTTCTAAGAAACTTACATTTAATATCGAGATTAAAAAATGAGGCAGTCTTTCATCAATCACAGAAGAGTGAAATTTCTTAGTATTCTTAACTGTTAATAAACCACAAATAGACCAATATTCAGCAATAGAATCGTATCGAAACATTTTTAATAAAGGTCGAAGGTTAATCGTAAGTCGTGTGTTTGTTGTTATTACAAGGTATTATAATATAGTTATTATAATGTAGCCAACTGGTTAATTAATCAGCATATCTTGTTTGAACCGCTGCTGAACTGCCTCCCTGAATATCCACTTCAAATAACTGTCTACTTACCTTAAAGAGATCGCAGTGCTTACTACCCTTGTTGTTGTTGTTGTATACTTTCCATGTTACTGGACTAAACAAACTAATTTGATCTTTTTAAGCTCATTTACATTTAATGAGCTACATGCAGTTGCTAATTGCTACAAGTCAAACACGTTGAAGTTAGATTTTCACTACTTAATAAGTAAACTTACTTATAGATGTAATTTTGTAACACATTTCGTTCATATGATTCCAACTATAGAGCACGATGGTAAGACGGTCATAGTAATAATATTACGTTGATCAGATGGATCCATGCAAGGGATTTGAATGGAGGACCCCAACCTATTCAAGACTTCAGAAGCACAAATGAAAATTTTAGAAAATTCTTCATCGACATTTTTGCGTATAGATTTCATTTCACTGTTTAATATCTTCAGCAAGGTTTACTGCTTCCACGAGATCAATAGTTGAATTCTGCAGGAATTTACACAGTGGGAGACTTAAAGAAAACATCCTCTGAATACAAAACAGCGATATCACAAATTGACAGTTAGTCAGAGCACATAAAAGTGAATTTTCTTGTGAGAACGAGTCTTTGTCTTTCCACTCTGTTATGCTTTGAAGGGTTGCAATAATAGGGTCATACAATTCCATCACCGCGGCCATGGAGTTATACCTTTCCAACCAACGTGTTGCACAAAGTTCAACGAGTTTTTCACGGCGTCAAGTTGTAGTTTCCATTTCACTTATCGCCGATTTTAAAACATGTTGCGTTTTAGGTGTATTAAGAAATTCGTACAGACTCGATATTGTACCCATGCAGTTTCTAATGACAGCTACTTCACAGGCACTGGATACAGCTAAGTTGAGGCTGTGTGCTGAGCAGTGGACATATAAAGCTGACAGAATTATTTTCTTTACATGTGCCTGGACTTCGTTCACTTTTCCTGACATGGACATAGCTCCGTCATACCCTTGACCACGAATCTTATTTATGTCTTGTAACTTTATATATCTTTAATTAATTACAAATGATCTTAAACTCCCACTTACCTTCTATTTGTCACTCTCTGGCCAGATCGTCTAGTGGTGTAACCTTATTTCGTACAGCGAATTTACCAGCACAGAAAGTGAAATTAGGTACTTGAAATGATTATTCTAACACACATATATATCAAGTGAAATAATGTAATGGATTTATTCTTTTTTATACATTTCTTTATATTCTCTTTTCAAATTTCTACTCTTTATCTTTTCTTTGAACAAATACTGATGCTAATGTTACATCGGAAATTTAATATAGCTTTCCAACTCTAGTTAGCTTAACTATTTCTTTCTTATATCTATAGATAAGACAGCCCAGTATCTGCACATTCTCTCATTCACACCCATACCATTTTTAATTTAGCGCTTTTTTTATTTAAATTCTCATAATTAAATTGTGTAATATACGGTTACGTGGTATCGGTGTCCCTGCAAGTCACTTGTTGATCTCGAGAAATTTTGTTCACTTTTGTCCGAATGTTTCCCACTGTTAATTTTGAGTACTTTAATTCGTTTTAGTCACTGTTAACTAAACTCATACTCTTGGTATAACTCCGTGTTTTGTTATTCGTTCACATTATAACATTTTGAAGATATTACACTAAAGTTTAGGCTCACGCCTATGTGTTCACCCGGCCGGGGAAAGGTTTCTTAGTCGACTCACTTTTAACTATTTTCCCATTTTTAATAGATAAAACTTTGCCCGGCCGGCGACGCACACCACTAATCGCGTCCACTGCCTTCAGATGTTAGTCGTCGACTGCCGAGTTTTTTGCGCGCACAAAGCGGAAGAATGTACCAGTTCGTGCCGTTTCTTGTGTGAACTTTGGCCGAGGTGTGCGCCCTTACACATTCCCAGATGCTTTAATAGCTTTTGTACCTTGTACGGCTGGTTACGCATGAACTACAAGGTGTTCCAAAAGTCGAAATTTCGTGATCAAAACGTTCAGCTTGGGTTGGTTACTAATTTTTTACAATTATTTGGAAATTAAACTAAACCTCTTGGTTTGTACCGTTACAGTCTATATTTAATGAACACAACTTGTCCAATATCGCCGTTGCGATTCCTTTTCCGGTCACATCATATAATGGTACGAATTGTAGAAAGTTTTCCTTCACAGTGAAATTTTCTCTATCAACATGACGAACACACAGTGATAATTGTTCTAAGCCTGACATGTCTGACGTCTCATCGGCGAGATAGAGAAGCAACTGGAGGCATTAATTTCTTTCACGAGATTTCGAACAATCAGGTCGTTGCACACTTCAATTATGTTGTTTTCTAATGGCAGGACATTGAATCATTCCATTTGTCTTCTGGCATCCCAATAGAGTTTTGGTAGATTCCCTGTCTCTTGATAAGAGTGATCCAATCCTGACCACACGAGAAGATGGTCTCTGTTCATCACTGTATTCAGCTGCTTACAAACTGTGCAGTGGTGGGATTTGTAGATCTTAATACGATGGAGGTGTTCAGCAAGGCAGTCGTGACCAGTATTGAGTCTGAAGTTCGCTACTGCTTGGTTTCTGGTTATTTTTGTTTTTGTCCCAAGTGTTTCCAATCTTTTTCCACTGTTTACCACTAGACGCAAGGCTGGCCTCATTGGTGAACATCTCTTGTGTTTTGTTTTTAACAAGTCTTTTGATTGTTCTTGTGCTGTGTAGTGTTTTTCTCCCTTGCAATGTTGTACCCTTTTTAGCTAGCAGGTCGGCTGTTTCATTCCCACTTATTCCTACATGTGAGGGAATCCACTGGAGAATTATTGTTTTCCCTTGTTTACTGAGAAGGTTTATTGCATCCTTGGTTTCTTTTACAGTGCTATCTATAGGCTGTCTGTTTGATGCGATAGACTGGATTGCAGACTTGGAGTCAACAAGAAAAACGGCTTTTTTAAAAGCTAGTGGTCTGAGTAAGGGTTGTAATGCCATATGTATTGCCTTTATTTCTCCGTCAAAACTGGTTTTATTTTCTCCCACTGAAATGTAGTGGGAGAACAGTTCACAATGTACTCCTGCGCCAGCCTTTCCATGTTTTCTATGAGCGATCCGTCTGTGTAGATTCTAAGGTACTCATCCTGGGGATATCTTTCATTGATGGTTGCTAGTGCCATTTGGTGCAAGGTTGTGGGAGGTGCTTTTTCATATCAGACAGAAGAGAGAGCTTGGTGTTGATTGTTTGGTATTCTGTAGGTTTAATTTTTGGGCAAAAAGGTTCTATTTCAGTTGTGATGCCCAGCAGTGTCAAGTACTTGTTAGCAGTATTAACTGGTAATGTCTGGGTCTTCAGATGTGTCCCGTCTTGGCTATTTTTTGCCCATTTTGCTTGTGGTAAGGCTTTTATTTTGGCCAGAGAGATGGCAGCTTGTTGGTTTATTTCTGAAGTGATCGGTAAGTGGCCTGTGTACAACTGAAGAGAAAGGGCAGGTGTGGTCTTCACACCTCCGCTAATCAGCAGTAGGGCATTGTTTTGTGTTGTTTCCAATGTCTTCAGATTAGAGTTGCTGGCTGTTACAAGTATCTCACTTCCATATGTCATGACTGGTTTTATATAGGTTTTGTATGTGGTATTCAGAGTGTCCTGCGTACATCCCCAGGTAGCTCCAGCAAGACGCTTGGGACAAAGTTACTCACGTCCGCAGCATCCTTAAGCTGTACGTGTCCCCTGGGTGGTGCTAAATGAGTAACAGTGCTGGCAGATCTGACAGTTCAATTATTTCATTCTGTATTCTAGGACTGGTGTACTGCGCATTTCCAACACTACACATCAACATATTTTTAATACAGAATCAGTCTTACTTCGAAAGCGAAGAAGTGCCCTGAAATTGCCATAATTTTCTTCTGGTTCTTGGTCGACCTCTATTCGTCCCGAATCCCTGTGACCTCGCAGTGCGATACATTGTTTCCTGCAGAACAAAACACTTTCAATAATAGGAATAAGGTTTTTCCTGTTCTCCAGTTTCTTTTGCATTGTAGCAGTATCTATTAGCACATCGATAGACTTTTTTCCACATGAAATATCGGCCAAAGTACCGGCTACCTCCAAACTTTGTTTGTGATACAGACACTTCTCATGTTCTGAAAATCGCTCGACAGCATCCTTCCAGTTGTCAAATTTCACACTACAAAGTTGACCTAAGGGTTGCTTGCCAGATCCAACACCATCACTTGGAGCAAAAAGTGCACAAAATTTATAAAAACTCCCGCCTTTAAATTCGGAATATGCAAGCCACTTCCAGCGGTAAAGCCATTTAAACTGAAATCGGAAATTTCTCTTTCCTTTTGTTGGAAAAACAAACCCTGGATTTGGTTCCCAGACATTGTTCAAGCCATCCAGTTGCTTTTCATTAGACAAGTCATTTCGTACGTAAACTGCAATATCATAAGTGTGTGGTTCACTGGAACTTGAAGATGTTGATGCTTCCGGAATCAGAACAATACACATATCACTTCTAAATGATTCAGCAGGCACGTCAACATTAGTGAGTGATGTCGATGTACATTCAATATCAGCTGAGTTTTCACAGGGGGATGTGAAACTAGTTTCGGGAAGAACGTTTGCGATGACATCGTCACGCTGCGGGTGCGAAGAAACATTTGGCAATGTGAAATTTTCATTAACCTCATGAGAATCACTACCGGTACGCGACTTTTTGCTAAAAAATTGTAAAATTGAGCTTTACGGTCGCTTAGACATATCAAAGAACCCGGAGCGATAATGTGAAATTTCTATTTAAAAATATGAACTACCAAATGTACAAAACGTTAAATGAATGTTCCACAACAAAATCTGAACTCAGACTAACAGGTGAATACTGCTCGACAATGTACAATATTTCACATCTGCACTGCAGAACTGTCGAAACAATATGTTTCACAACAAGTAAGTTTATATGGTGTCGGCCTTATTTTGTTACAAGGTCGGTATTATTATCGTACCTTCTTAACAAGCGGCACGGCTTTGATGCTCCTTTCTCTCTTTCAGTAGACGAGGAGGGGTATATGCTTTGACACTCACCGCGCCAGTGAGAGCACTGCCGCGTTCTCAGATTGCTGAATGACAGCTACTTGTGTCCCACGTGGAGTGATGTACTGTACGTGCCGCAGCACCAAGCACAGGGATTATATTATTGAAGAAGGGAAGGGCGGACTGTACCTTATGTCGATAGATTTTGTTACTCTGACAGTGAGAAATTAGAGGAGAGAAAATGATTATGGATTTTTAAAAAGATACTCAAATATAAATATGTCAATTTTTATTTTCATTTTATATAATATTAAAAAAAGTGGTTAAACGTTCAAGGGGGAATTCAAACCCGGTAACCCCCCTTGCGTACGCCTCTGCAGAACATATATAAGGACAAGTGGTATGAAATGTGATGACTACAGGGAAAGTAAACATTACTTCTTACTCCTTAGGTAGGTTACTTTTCCAGTATGTTTTTTTCAGTTCTTTTCTAGTTTTTGAAATATTATGTATTTTACATTGATGGTTAAAATTAAAATACTTAAATGGAAATTGTAGCAGTAATTATTATAATTATTTCACATAAAACTATTTCATCATAAACCACAACAATACAAACATTTACTTTTACTTTATTCACCCACTCCCACCTACACAAATGACATTTTACAAAGAAGTAAAATATAATTTCAACACTTTTATGAATTCTCACTCAAAAAATTACAATCCCATCATTATTCCAAAGAAAAGTTACAAAAGACACAAGTAATTTAAACTTTAGCCTTACCAGTATTTTCATACAATAATCATCCTTTCATCTATATACAGTGGAACTTGGTTATTACGGCTTCGGCTGTTACGTCAACTCGGGTGTAGCGTTATTTTGTCATAAGTCCGGTCAAACTGATATCTTTAACATTATAAAAATTCCCGGTTTTAACGTCACTAAATATTGTACTACTCTGTTATAGCGTCAAAAATTTCTCAGATATTTTACTCTAAATTTCATATAAACGTATATGTGTGCGCGGTACGCCCATGGCTACAGACATACATTGTATGCAAGCGATAAGCACTGTAACAAGACCGCCGGCGCCAGCCGGTGTCTGGCAACTGACATGTCTCCCCAACACTCTCACCGGGTCAGTAGCACTGCGCGTCTCGAGGCTATTGTTCACGCCACGCTGTTACAGTATTTACTGTACAGTATTGTTTACACGTAGTCTGGTCTCTGTTTTTGGTTGTTATTGTTTCTGTATCTGCTCGTACTGTGAGTTTCTTTTGTGTGTTTTATAACTTAAGTTTCGGTAGCCACTGTTTATAGAATTTTATATATAGGTCTACATTTTTATACAGTAATCATGGCAAGTTCTAGTACAAAAAGAAAGGTTCTGTCTATTCAAGAGAAAGTACGTGTAATTAGATCATATGAAAGCGGACGTAAAATAGCTGATGTATGCCGTGAGTTTGGTTTAGTGAATTCTACTGTAGGTTCAATTTTAAAAAACAAGGACAAAATTTTAAAAAAATTTGAGGAAGATGGAGAAAAAATTAAAAAAATTAGGAAATGCGAACATGGTGATGTGGATGCAGCATTATTGAAATGGTTCAGTGTCGATGTTCAGATATTCCTGTGAGTGGACCATTCTGAAAGAGAATGCTACAGAATTCGGAAAATTGTTTGGTATTGATTTTACGTGCTCCAACGGATGGCTAGATCGATTTAAGGCCCGACACTCGATTTTCTTTGCAAAAATTTGTGGTGAGGCATAATGCGTAGATCTGAACGTTACAGGCGATTGGGTGCGTAACACTTGGCCAGAAATTAGACGATCATATAAAGATGAAGACATCTTTAATGGAGATGAAGAACTTTCAAAGACTTTCAAATTTAAAAATGAAAAGTGCATTGGTGGGAAGCTCTCTAAACAAAGAGTTACAGTTTTTGTTTGTGCGAACATGACGGGAACCGAAAAAAGGAAACTTTTAGTTATCGGGAAAAGTTTGCATCCTAGATGTTTTAAAAACATCAAAAACTTCCTGTAAGTTACACTGCCAACAAAAAAGCGTGGATGACTTCTAGTATTTTTGAAGATGAACTAAGAAAGTGGGATAAAGAACTGTCATCGAAAAACAGAAAAATTCTACTTCTAGTTGACAACTGTGCAGCCCATCCAAAGTTAAATTTGACAAACATTAATCTGGTCTTCTTACCGGCCAACTGTACGAGTGTCCTGCAACCTATGGACCAAGGCGTCATTAGAAGCCTAAAGTGTCACTACCGCAAGCAACTTAAAAAAAAAATTATTTTCGTGTGGACACGGCGCAACCTGCCACAATTTCACTCTTAGATGCAATACTATTCCTAGGCGACTCTTGGAAGAGTGTAACACAGAAGACAATAGCAAAATGCTTTAGTAAAACACAACTCGTACATGGAAATTTACCCTATGATGATGAAGACGACGACTTGCCGCTCTCGGAGTGGATTAAGAAATTCGACGTAAATGAATTTGGGAATGACCTTGATTCCTATGCATCAGTGGATGACCAAGTAGAAACATTCAAAGTGTTGAGTGACGCAGAAATTATCACGGAAGTAAAAAACATAGAAGCAGAAGGTAGTGTTGAAGAAGATGCTGAGCAAGAGGAGGATGCCGACATCGTTTGTCCGACAGTACAGGAAGCAATGAGAGCCGCCGAAACTTTTTCACGATTTACTGCTTTAGAGAGACGTCTGACGACACGTTCAATGCAGTGCAGCATCTCCACAGCACAACAGAAAGAATTTATTTTTCAGAAAGGAGCGTTCCAAAGAAAATTACAGATTACTTTCGACAGTAAGCCTAAATGTAAGTTACATGTACTTTCTTTTTGATCTTTTAAAATATTCTTCATGCTGTTTGTATAAATGAAATGCAGTTTGTAAACTTTAGAATAAATATCACGAATAATGTTAATAATGCAAAGATCTTTTTTTTTATTTCTCCTTCCTTACTAGTGATTAAAAAGGGTCTTTTATAACGACTCTTTTATAACGTCACTCGGACATAACGTCATTATTTTATTGGTCCCTTCAATGACGTTATAACCAAGTTCCACTGTAAATCACTAAGTGGAGTATTCCAGCATTTTTGTAAACATACAGTTTTCAGTATTTGATCATTTTAACCCTCTGAATATACAAAAAATTAATTACAATTAATATTTATTTTAAAAGAAACTGTTTCTCTCCACACACTGCTTAAAGCAACCAGACAACATCAACTAATCCCTCGGATGGAACAGTTATCCTTATAGTTGTACCCATATGGGAAAGCCACATTTTTTTTAGCAAAGCAAAATAAATTGAATAGTGGGTACATAAAATAAACAGCAGGTTAACATTAGTTAGCTGGAATCTCTAGTAAAGTACAATCAGAATTGCAATGGAATAGCTGATCATGTGTAAAAACAAGGTTTATTACTTGTTACTAGTGGTCGCCCAGTGGTCGAAATTCGACCGTAATTCATTAAATTTTTAAGTTTGAACGTTATTGAGGTTCTTTTGTAAAAGAGTATACCTCTATAATCATTGCATATAATTTTTTTGAATTTTGTTCTATTACGTCAGCTGCGAGCGTGTATAAATACGTCATTAGCGTGTGTTGTTTGCCTTAATTCCCTGCAATACCTATGAAATTTAAAATTTATTGTTAGTAACAGTTGAAAAAAACACAATTACAGCTTGTATTCGTATTTATTTTTTGATATAATTCATTGTCAGTTTTAATTTTCTCATGTTATTATTGAATCAAATAAACGCTAATAAAAATGAGACTTGACATTCATAGAAGTATAAGATACATTGTTTTCAATTCCAGTGGATTACATTTCATTTTTGGTAAGGTACAAAATTCGAAAACAGTTTGAAGATTATCTGCTACAAAGCTTATATAATTTTTTAATTTTTTTTCGATGCATTAATTTTCGAGTTACTTGAAAAATATGAAAGATAGGAAAAATGAGGTTTAGCTTGCTAAGCCATATTTAAAAAGCAATAACGCGTTTTTTGACATTTCCTTGGGTTTTTTTTATTGCCATACTGACCAGGTTTCGCCAAGGCTACACAGTTATTTTGCCTATCTTTTTCGAATTATATAAAATTTAAATAAAAAATTAATACAAAATAAAAAATTAAATAAAAAATACGTGCCTCGTATTTTTTCATATATATTTCATTAAATCAAAAAAAAAAATGGACGGTTAAAAAAATAAATGTTGTCCATTGAACTTAAAATAGTTTGAAAGTGAATTTAATGATTCAGAACTTCTGTGTAAACAATGTTTTTTTAAAAACTCTTTCATCATTTGCTAAATGCCCTTGGCCATTATATTCGGAAATATAAAATCTCAAACCATCGAATGATCGAACTCTACTTGCTGCGACATACAACTGACCATGTGTAAAAACTGGCTGCCTCAATAAAATTCCAATTTTTTCGAATGTTTGTCCTTGAGACTTATTTATTGTCATCGCAAATGCAGGTATAATTGGAAATTGAGTTCTTTGAAAGTTAAATGGTAAAACACTACTGGAACATGTTAAATTTATACGTGGAATCAAAATTCTCTTATTGCGTGCGGTTCCAGTTAAAACTTCGCAATCAATAGCATTACGATGCATACACTTGACGCGCATTCTTGTTCCATTGACTAATGCTTCCTTTGTATTTAAGTTTCTGATCAGTAAAACGATGCAATTAACTTTCAATACTAACTTATGTGGTGGCAAACCACTAATAGTCAAAGAATTTAAAAACTCTACTGGATAGTTATTGATTTCATTGTCATCATTACAAATTATTTTATCGTAGCTATGATATGTTTTCTGTTCACCTGGTATTCGATTAAGTATATCAGTATTAATAAAAGTACAATCATCATTTTTAGGTGCTAAAATAACTGACTTCAATATGTTATCTGAGAGTATGTTTTCGGAAATATTTCAATACACCTCATTAATAATATTATTTTCATCTCCTATTAATTGCTGAGGTATTTCAATAATATTTTCACCAAACTGAGGGAATTGTGGGGCTTCATCATTACCAATTTTTTTCAAGAATTCGACAAATTCTATTTCACTTGGTAAGGCTCTCATATTTTGAGTAAACGTTACTTTATGAAAATAAACAAATTTATGCCAACTCGTGACACAATTTTCAATTAAAGTTGCATGTGATCCATGTGGGACAACTGGTAAGATTTACTGAAAATCACCGCACAGAAGTATCGTTTTCACTCCAAATGGTTTATGTTTATCATTTTCATCGCATAGATCCTGCAATAATCTATCTATGATTTTCAACACTTGCAGTGGGCACATAGAAATTTCATCAATAATTATCAATGATGATGAATTTATGTAACGTCCATAGCTACTATTTGCGATAATATTCGCTACACAATTTTCCAAAATGGGTATAGGCAATTTAAACACATTGTGTAAAGTTCTACCTCCAAGTAATAGAGTTGAAGCTATGCCACTGAACGCTGTTGCAATGCAACTAAGATTAAGCGAATTTAATTTGTGAATGATTGCTGTTTGTGTGAATGTTTTTCCACAACCTGCATGAGCGGTTAAACAAAAAACATTAGATCCAGTATCATGGTGCAAAACTTCACGAATCACACGATCAATTAGATTACGTTGTTCAATATTTGCAGTTTCATAATGCTCAGAAAACAGAAACTCTTGTTCTATTGGATCAATAGCATTTGCTTCGTCTGTTCTCTGCGAATACGTGGGAAATGGTAAACCAAGTTCTTGACATGACAAATTATGAACATTCAAAATATCTTCAATTTCTAATAGAGCTGTGTTAAAGGATACTTCTTCGTTGTAATCTCTCAAAAAATCTTCACTAAGATATACTTTAAATTCATTCCATAACGCCAACGCATTGGCTGGCACATGTAATGCACAAATGTAACCAAATAAATTTCGCATTTGTTTTGGTGAATGTAATTCTTTTGCTTCATTTAAACATTCGTGCCATTCATTATCATTTGAAGCAATGCCGCGAGCATGGCACGCTTCAACAAAAGAAGTGTGTATAATTCCATTGTATGTTTTAACATCCTCAAATGATTTTGGACCACAGACATGTAATAAAAGCAATCGTAAATGGAAAAGTTCAATGTCTTTTGGTGATACTACATATATGCGTGTAATGATTTTATCACCTCCACGCCTTCTCTTCTTCCATTTTTTTCGGGAATCTTCCCACACATAATGCAAAGGAATTTCAATATACTTATATTCATGCGCTGATGGATCTGATCGATTCAATTCAAAAAATGCTAATAATTTTGTTTGTCTTGCATTTTCAATTGCTTGACATTCTTGCCCTTCTCGAAAGTAAACATTCTGTCTACGCGGTAAATGAATGTCAAGTCTAACGATGACATGTGATTGAAAATGCATTGGTAATTCATAGATGCGCCATACAGCTTCAGTTGATCCGACATAACGGCCATTTAAAAATTTTTTAACTTCATCAATTTGTATTTCTTGACCTGGTTCATTTCTCTCTGAACCTAATTCAACAGATGCACTGTCATAGCCTTTATAGACGTATTTATAAATGTATTTAACACTTTTAACTGTAGTGCATACTTCAACATGTATATGGCAATTAAATTTGGCAAGTAAATACGGATTGTATGGTACAACATAATGATTGTCGAGGCAACTACCGCGAACTTCAGCATTAATACCATTATCACGCCTTCTGTATAATGGATATCCATTTAATGATTCACATGTAAATTCATTAAATCGTTTTGGATAATCTTTTGTGCATTTTCCATCTCTCATACATACAGAATTTGGATTAAGTACACCACATGGACCATGCATCATGTGTTTTACAACATATTCATGTAATGTAGGATGTGTTTGAATGTTAGGAATCTCCGCAGATACAACTTTGTCAATATCGGTAGCGTTAACAATTTTATCTTGCTCATTTAAAGAGAGTAAAATGTGAGCATGAGGCAATCCTCTCTTTTGAAACTCAATTGTATAAATGAGTGCTTCAACTTTACCGAAGATTTTTTTAGTGTAAGGCCCTCAATTAATGCTTTCAGTTTGGACTTGAATACACGCACAACAATATCAGGTCGAAAATTAGCTGACTCACCTACACCAATATTGCTAACTATTTCAGGCCAAATTGGATTGCAAGTCATTGTAATAAACAAAGAAGGCTTTCCGAAATGTTGTACAATTGACATTGCATCTAAATAATTCTGATACATATTTCTTGGAGTTGGAGATCCATTGAATAAAGATGGTAAAATTACTCTACGGCCAACATTATTGGCATTGGGGTTCAATTCTAAATAATCTGTTAAATTGTTGTAAACTTCAGACCTAAGACTTGTTTGATTTTATCGAATGAAATGTAACCTTGTGCCCTCTATTCTCACATACATATCAACTATCCACTGCAGAAATAATTTTTGTGAATGGTGCAACATGCTAAAATCTTCTCTAATTGCAAGTCGATAGGCTGCATACTGAAGCATGGTTAACTTATTTCTGGGCTCTCTTGAATTAGATGTAGTTGGTACATTATGAGAAATATTGATATGCCACCCAGTATCACCATTTGGAAAAAGTAATGGACACGCTAAAGGGTCCAATGATGAATCCAAAACAGAGATATTTTTAATGGTACCATTAACTTTTGAAAACGAAACCATATTTCGTTCAAAGGGTGGCTCACCATCAGCTGTACTAAATATTACTGCTACATCAGTTTGAACTGCATCATTATAACGGCGTAGATCTAAATCACGATTTACTTTAATGAGCATACAAATTTCTTTATTTTGATTTTCAACTCTCTGACAATGATCTTTCATTGCAATGAATGACCGTACGAAAGGATTAATGCGTTCCAATTCAATAGAGATTTCGCGCATTATATTGTTATTGCATGTTTGATTATAGTGTTCACGTAATCTATAATTGACAGCAGTGTCAACATCATAAAAATATAATTGCGCGTAACATGGTGAGCGACCATATCCAGCAGTCATTGGACCTGATCTGTGATAAAAAACATCATGTATTTTAAAATGATACACTCCACGCGTAACTGTATCTGAAATTTTAGTTTCTGAGCTAACCATAGCAAATGATGAATTGTATTTACGAATGTTTTCAAAATAATTTTTTGACTTTCTTTTTATTGAAGGTTCATTTGAAGTAAGTCCATCATACAATGATTTAAAGTATTCATTTTGACTTAAGGCCGGTAATATTGCTTTACCCTTATGACAACATGAAGTGAATGCAGTCCTTTCACCTAAAGTGACCTCAGATTCGAAATGTTTTGCATTGCAAAACCTGCATTGTAAATGCATTAATCCACAATCAAAAGTATTAAAATTTCTTGGAATGACATTCAGTGCACATTTAAATGTATCCCTCAAAATAATTTCATCATTTTGTATACTATTTACACTATTTAAATTTGCATTTGGTCTATTATCATTTTGACTTTCACGCGAATATATATTCCTTCTTCTTTGTCTCTCACTCCGACCCGTCAATGTTATACTATTTACACTATTTAAATTTTCATTTGGTCTAGTATCATTTTGACTTTCACGTGAATATATATTCCTTCTTCTTTGTCTCTCACTCCGACCCGTCAGTGTTCTATGTCGAGGCATAATGGAAGTAGGTGCGAATATCTGAATGTAAAAAAAAACATGTAACGAAATTACTGAAACTAAGATTAGACAGGGTTTAATATAAAATAATAAAATGTACACACGTTTTTGAAACCACCAATAATAATTAGGCGAGAGTAAGTCAATTCAAATTGCTGCTACAAAATTTTCCTTTTGCAACAGGTGTATATTAAGCAAGCTGTATTTCACTTTCAACTGCACATTAATATATAAAACACAGATATCTAATATAAAAAATATAAAATAATCGGTTTTTTGCCTTGACATACACTTCACAGACTATTGAAGAAGGAACATTTGAAATCACACAAAATTCACAGCTCATTCAGTCAATCTGTCAGTAATTATTTGTTGGCAACATTTTAA
Source organism: Magicicada septendecula (assembly GCA_034769895.1). NCBI lineage: Eukaryota > Metazoa > Arthropoda > Insecta > Hemiptera > Cicadidae > Magicicada > Magicicada septendecula. The sequence continues at coordinate 1,272,555,161 of CM068367.1, forward strand.
AATTCTTTGGCGACAATCTCTACTCTGTGCGACTGTTTGACCACAGACTATTATGTGTTTGACATTGGCAGTATGAACGTAAACAAACGACACACTATTATGTGTTTGACATTGGCAGTATGAACGTACACTAAAATGAAAAAATTATAATTTTCTTGCCTGGCAACAAAATTATTTTATTTTTAACAATTACCATTGTTTGAAAAAGTTTAAATGAATTTTCAAGTGCAAAAGAATGTTTTATTTTATTTTATTTAATGTATTTGTAACACATATTATATATAAATTTTAGCTTTCTGCACTCCTTCTCCATATAAACTTTAACTATGCCAAATCTCACACTCCTCCGTGCGCGCAATATGCTTAAAAAGGGGTACAAAGTTTTCTCTTCACGTATTAATATATAGATGATAGAACACATGGTAACGTTAAAACCAAGGAATAAATTATTGAATACCAGAAAAACGGGTACTTACAATTTGTATTAACATTTCTATAAAATGACATTCATATTATAACAGTCTCCTAGTTACATAGCTATATAATATGAACTATTTACACACAATAATGAAGGTCACTAAGTTAAGTAACATACAACCCTGAAACAGTCGCACATCTGACAGTTTCATAATATTACTCCCTAACATTGTCTTCTTGCTTGAATTTGTGGGATTTACAACCAGCTGATAGTTGCCCCCCCCCCCCCATATACCTGCTAAGCTGTTTCCTTCTTCCCATCCTTGTACGCCGACCACGCTGTTTGCCGCTGCTACACGCTATCACTGGCATGGAGGCCCTCTGCCTCGCGGGGAGTGACCAATGCCTCATGGCATCTGCACACTGGACTGGGGACGGGTGACATCTGTCACCTGAACCCGTTCATGCGGCAGTGCCCAACGATAAGCAAAATTTTAAATAAATAAAGAAACCTTTCTCCCCCGCTTTCTCAGTTAATTGGTTGGCGGTTGTCCATTCCAGATTTAGGCACCAGTCGAATGTACCAGAACTATGGCTATCGACAGGCAGCCATTGGGCTCGACCCAGATGCTGCAATCATGCACCAGGTGCAAAGACCCACGCTACCACATTGCTACATGCTACATACCCCCCTCCCACAAAAAAAATCACTTAGTCATATATGACTATTCAACACGTTACAGACATTCAGTTTTTCAAAGAATCGTTCATTCCTTAATTTACAGGAAAAGATTGTTGACAATCTTCATAATATAAAATGGAAAACAGAATTGTTTTAAGAAGACTGACTGATGCAGCAATATTCATAAGGAAGCTAGAATGTCCAGCAACTCAACAAATAAAGACACATATATAAAACTTCTGGAATTGTTATCAGCATATTATCAAACAATAGCATATCGTTTAAAAACTGCAACAATTTTAGAAGAAAGTAATTGGTAATACAACATGATGTAACTGACATAGTACACAGTGTAACTATACACAAAATTAAATCAGAAATGTCTAATTAAATATCCTTGCAATATTATTTGACGAGACAACTGCCGACAATTATGTGTTTTGTTGATAATGAGGAAAACTGTCAGGATTATATAGATTTTTGCACTTTACTGGCATCAGTTTAGGCTAAGCTGCACAAAGACTGTTCCAAAATGTCATAAAAGTTGTAGTCAGTTTAGAGTGTTCAAAAAAAAATTGTAACCCAAACTTTCAATGGAGCAGTTGCTATGGCTAGTCACGTATCTGAACTGTAGACTTTGGTGAAAAACAAGTACCATCAACAACTTATTACCATCAGTAATTCACTGCTACAGTCCCAAACTGTATTTGTGTTTGTCAAAATCTATAAATTGTGTAACAGAATATAAATAGTTTTTCATCACTTCATCAGGAATACCTTCATTTTTCACTATTCTACAGTTCACATAACTGCTCTAAAAAACTTTGTGGAGAAGAAACTAATGGAAGTGGTAACAACAAAGTGGAATTTCTTATCAAGTCTTGCTAATACTGCCAAATAATATAGAGGTTCTCTTATTATGTTCTTTTCAATGAAAGATAATCTTGGTGATTGGACAAGTGAAGAAGTGAATACTGTTTATTATGAGTTACAAATAAGCCTGAAGTGCATAAAGATCTTTGCTTGTCCTTGCCTTTCTAATGATGTTTTATCATAATAATTGTTGAAGTGTCAGTTGTTATGTAACTTAGAATGCAAAAAACATGGAATGTGTACAATAGGGACCCTCTTCAACCAGTGAGTTAGCCCAAGTCTTGTGCAATTGTTGCAAACATAAGTAATATAAAATTAATTATAACACTACCAACTCGGAACACAAAGTTTTACATTGGTATTTATAGCCTAACCAGTTTTCGCTTTTTTTATATTATTTTGTGGCATTTGCCTGTAGCTTATAATAAGCAAAGCTTATAATAAGTTACTGGTTCAGGCTATAAGGTAAGAATTTTACATTTTCACCAATGTAAAACTTCGTGTTCCGAGTTGGTAGCATATACTTATAATTAGTTAATCAACGGACATGTCATGGACAACAAAATCCAAGAATTTAATATAAAATTATATAATCATAATGAACTCTGTCAATAATGATATATTGCCTTATTTTTTAATATCCTTCTGATATAAATAAAGTATTTCAAGGTTTCATTAATCATGAAATATATATTTTTTCAGGCTGAAGTGGTGAGAATAACAAAAGCTGTGCAAGAGGCTGGGGATGAGGTTGTGAAAGCAAAAAAGAAGGGCTCAGCAACATTATCAACAGCATATTCTGTAGCAAGATTTGTCACATCACTAGCAAATGCTCTAACTGGTCAAAAGTCAATAGTGGAGTGTGCCTATGTGGCTTCAAACGTTCTTGCCAAAGTTCCTTATCTAGCTACAGAACTGGAATTTGGCCCGCAAGGCTTACACAAAAATTTAGGTCTTCCCAGAGTTATGTCCGATTATGAATGCTGTCTTCTTGAAACATGTATTCCTATTTTACAAAAGGACATCGCTAAAGGTAAAGATTTTGTGAAAAAATTTATGCAAACTTGTGAAGGATAATGATGTATATTATATCAGTTTCTTTTGTAATTAAGTTTTCAATAAATACTGTGGTTACTATACACTTTAATAAGTTTTCTGTTCTTTAAACATGTAGTTGTTTTAAAATGGCACTACAATCAATTATTTGCATCAGCTTTGAGATTTGTTAAAATTTTTTCTGTAGTATTCCAGGTTTTTGATATGATTAGTTTCTCATGAACCACTTTCTTTACTGCTAACTATTCTATTTACTTTTAAATATACAACAGTGAAATGGTTGCATGGTCAAAAAACGTCCTAAGAACATTTTATCCATATCACGTCAACATGCTATGATAAAACACCCCCATCAATAACATAACACCTAAAATGTCATTATATTGGCAGTAGGGCAGCCTCCAAATCTGTTCTATATTTTTTTTTATTGAAATTGTATTTTTATATACTCTGCTACTGATTATTGTTGTTTTCTTTTTTGTTGTACATTCATAGTTTTATTATGGCAGGAGCTGGGAAGATAACATAGTTAATGTATATTTTATCTGACTAATTTTTTTAAATATTTTACAAATGTTTGGGTGTTTCAAGTGTGATGCTGTAATCAGAGGTAATAAACTTTACTTCCTTTAGCAATAGGAAATTTTTTTCTAATATTACGTCTGTACACAAAATTCCTTTGTGGGTTGTCTATGCCTATTACTTCTGATCACATAGAGTTAAAATAATATTGTAACAGTAAGGTCAGAAAAAACAAAGGTAGTCAGAGTCCTTTGGATGATACAGGCAAAGTTTTTAAAAGCAATAATTTTTTACTATAATGTATATGGTTTCCATATCCTGTATACTGAATGCACAATGTCAATAAACAGTTACAATGTAAAAAAATATATGAAACGCAATTATCAATTTTCAGAGATCTTAAGTATAAAAAAAATAAATACAGAAAAAACAAAAACAAAATAACTAGAGAAGAAACAAATTTAGTACCCACAAAATGAATTAAAAAAAAAAAACTTATTACATATTTAAAGAACTGATTGCAAAATTACTGACAGGGGCATTTTCTCATGGAGACATTTTTTATGTGGACATATGATATTTTAGTGGAACGATTTTTATCAGTCTCAGAGTAATGGATACAGCATAAAAAATTAAAGAAGTATATCACTATCAAACATCAACAAGCAAATACTGAAAGATAGTCTCCTTCTAGAAAATTAATTTTGTAGTTTTTAGTTACGCTAACCCATTAAAGTGCCACGTTACAAATGAAAGTGTTTCATGAGTCTAATTCTTGAAACCAGATATTGGAGGGATGTTGCCAAAGAAGCACTTTTTAAAAATTAAAAAGGGAACTATAGAGCATGAATACATTTAGAAGATTGGCCAATATGAAATCAAAACTAAAAGGAAAAAAACAAAATTTGTGGAACTGTAATTTAAGAAACCTTGGTTCTCTACTTTAAAGCTAACACAGATATTCCAAAATATGTATTGTAACTATGCAAAATATTTCATTCATTAAACACTTTAGTCTTCAACAATATGTTTCCCAGTATAACTTGCTGAACATGTTTTCAGCTGCTACTGGCAGGATTTCTCCTCCCAGAGAGGACTCAATCAGAAGGCAAATGAAGCGCTTTCTACAGTGACCCATATACCTAAAACCCAACTACTACTAATACCCTTACCACTTCCCACTTCTAGGTATCCTTATCTAATGTCCTTTCTGGACCAAAACACAATGTGTCCAGCAAAGAAGCTGTGAGGGGAGTGATGTAAAATTCTGGCTCTTTCCAGAGAATAGAATTTTAAAAGTTGGTATACAATAAGTAACATTTTCCAAAGTATAAAAGTGATGATAATTTTTAACAATGAGATGCATTAAAGTTAATGAAAGAATTACTCCACTTAATCAGTATTGTGTACAGTGACTAGAGCGAGTATGTGGTAACCATTTGCTGACTCACTCACCCATTAATTTCCTCTATCACATACTGTCTTTTCACAACAAACCATCTGATATTCTCTCAAGAAATCAATTACCACTTTAACTTTATCACTTATCTTTACTATGTACATTCATTTATTTTGAAAACAAAATTGATTTACAGTTTTTGACATTGAACTTGATGTGTACACAGATTTAAAAGTACTCTTCAGAAAATTTAAAAAGGAAAGTAAATGTATTAATTAATTTAAAAATCTAATCAGAAACTACATCCCACATTCCTAGATTTAAATATCTAAGACATATTAAAACAAAACAGGGAATTTATGTGAAAAAAATTTCTGACTGCCATGAAAAATTTTCAAACTCCAGCACAACAATGTAGGAAGAACGGAAAGCCAAATGTTGAGAGTGACAAAGGTGAAACTGATTTCACTCAACATGAGACTGACTTTTCGAAATCATTTATGATGGGAGTCTCTGCTGGAACTAGATGATGATTTGCAGGATCTCTGCAGTCGTGAAGAATACATTTTGTCCAGCTTCTGTCTTGCAAGCATAGCAAACAAGTTATTTTATATTCAAGCAGTGTCAGTTCCCCATTAACTAGTCTTGAGTTTCCAACGAAATCGAAATATTGATAGTGAGGGAAGATGTAACGGTTCAATACAGCCCACCTAATAATTTTGGGGAAAAATAAACTTAAAGGAATTATAATGATAAATTTTATTTGGGAACAAGGAACGTAATATGCAATGAGTGAATTTGTGTCAAGGTCAACAACAGGACGCCAGGAGAATAGCTATTTTTAGCCGCATGACATTTGACCTATGTATTCAGTGAGCAAAACATCTGACGTCAGAGCCGTTCCCAGCCATTCATCACCACTGGAATGTCGATCCAAAATAATGATCCCGTCAAAATTGGTGTTGAAACACAAAAGGAACAATGAAACCAGACCACGTGATCGGTCGCCAAATTAAGAATCGTCATCTTTATGAAGTACCAGTCGACCATCTTCCTTCGTGCAGTACAGCCACAAAAGTTCCGGAACGAAATCGCGGGCGCCCGCCCACCACAAAATGTGAATTTTTAAATATTAAATCTAAAAAACGGTATTTTGATTCGCAAGATAAATACTGTGACAAATTGAAGCAAAATGACAGTTCGGTGGTAAAATAAACAGGTTAAAACGAGGAGACATCTAGATAGTGCGCGTGCACGATGAGACATTCCATGGACGCACCTCTACGGATCATGAAAGGGAAGTAAATAGTTTATAGTTTGAACTAAGAGTAGACTGGTTAATGAGTATTTAATATTTTATAACGATGTACATGTTATTGTATTTTATCATGATGTTTTGTTCTCATGGTATTTATATTATCTTTTGTATGTAGCAGGTGTGAAGCAATTGCTTTAAGAAAGTATCAAGTAATTGATACTAATTTCATTCATGTTAAACTTTATAAGAATAACTATTTGTGTATTTACTTTGAGTAATTAATGAAGATATCGTTAGATAATGTTTGTAAACTTGGCCATGAAGGCAATAATTGTTAATAAATTGCCAAGGGGTCATTGTAATTATGTTATAAACAGATGAAGGGTTCAATAATAAAATAATAATAATAAATTGAAATCAGGATAAAATAAAATTATAATAAATGGCCAAAAGCCAGTGACTCATTGTACAGTAGGTCAGGTCAGAAAGTTAAATTAAAAATAAAAAGTTATAACGCATGTAATAAAATAAATAGGCCTAAAATTAGTATTTTGTAAAAGGAAAATAATACCTGTTAAACTAATTCGATCAAGAAGAAAATGTAGTAAAATGTGTATGGTTTAATAATGCATATTAGTTGAAGGTTTTATATGATTTAATGTAATTTTAATAAGGGAGTATTTTATTAAATAAGTGTAAGAATATTTCCTAATTACGGCTCTAGGATAACAAATATTATCCAATAACAGAAGAAGAAATGGTTGTCATGGACGACTGAATGCAAGATATCTTGTTGATTTTCAACACTTAATTGTTATATGTGAATGGGTAGAGTTGAGGTAATACAAATTTAGAAAAGAAAACCAAAAACTAATGAATCAAATTAATATAAATCAAATTTCATAAGCAATAATCCATTAAAAGGACAGTGGATTGACTTCCGAGGCTATCTCTCAGCAAATATAATTCGATCTACATTAAAGTTAAATGAATTAAAAAAAATAAAATAAATTATCCCACCTATTAAAGGCAAAGGAGTAATAATGAAGATAAACTATAAATAAATGAAGATGATCCATAGCCAAAGAATGCAAAATTAATTAAATATATAAAAACCAAACAAAGAAATTTGAAATAACGTACAAAACCTCACTTTTCATCACCGAACGAAGTCTTAATACTGCACAAATTCCATTGGGACCTGTAACTACCGGAACCGTGAAGATATAAATATATAAAATAAAGAATCCTTCTTGAATTTGACGATTTCTTGTTATTGGTAAAGTAATTAGTGTATTTCGAATAAGTTGTAAGTTACAGGGTCAGCGCGTCTCGAGGCTATTGTTCACGCCACGCTGTTACAGTATTTACTGTACAGTATTGTTTACACGTAGTCTGGTCTCTGTTTTTGGTTGTTATTGTTTCTGTATCTGCTCGTACTGTGAGTTTCTTTTGTGTGTTTTATAACTTAAGTTTCGGTAGCCACTGTTTATAGAATTTTATATATAGGTCTACATTTTTATACAGTAATCATGGCAAGTTCTAGTACAAAAAGAAAGGTTCTGTCTATTCAAGAGAAAGTACGTGTAATTAGATCATATGAAAGCGGACGTAAAATAGCTGATGTATGCCGTGAGTTTGGTTTAGTGAATTCTACTGTAGGTTCAATTTTAAAAAACAAGGACAAAATTTTAAAAAAATTTGAGGAAGATGGAGAAAAAATTAAAAAAATTAGGAAATGCGAACATGGTGATGTGGATGCAGCATTATTGAAATGGTTCAGTGTCGATGTTCAGATATTCCTGTGAGTGGACCATTCTGAAAGAGAATGCTACAGAATTCGGAAAATTGTTTGGTATTGATTTTACGTGCTCCAACGGATGGCTAGATCGATTTAAGGCCCGACACTCGATTTTCTTTGCAAAAATTTGTGGTGAGGCATAATGCGTAGATCTGAACGTTACAGGCGATTGGGTGCGTAACACTTGGCCAGAAATTAGACGATCATATAAAGATGAAGACATCTTTAATGGAGATGAAGAACTTTCAAAGACTTTCAAATTTAAAAATGAAAAGTGCATTGGTGGGAAGCTCTCTAAACAAAGAGTTACAGTTTTTGTTTGTGCGAACATGACGGGAACCGAAAAAAGGAAACTTTTAGTTATCGGGAAAAGTTTGCATCCTAGATGTTTTAAAAACATCAAAAACTTCCTGTAAGTTACACTGCCAACAAAAAAGCGTGGATGACTTCTAGTATTTTTGAAGATGAACTAAGAAAGTGGGATAAAGAACTGTCATCGAAAAACAGAAAAATTCTACTTCTAGTTGACAACTGTGCAGCCCATCCAAAGTTAAATTTGACAAACATTAATCTGGTCTTCTTACCGGCCAACTGTACGAGTGTCCTGCAACCTATGGACCAAGGCGTCATTAGAAGCCTAAAGTGTCACTACCGCAAGCAACTTAAAAAAAAAATTATTTTCGTGTGGACACGGCGCAACCTGCCACAATTTCACTCTTAGATGCAATACTATTCCTAGGCGACTCTTGGAAGAGTGTAACACAGAAGACAATAGCAAAATGCTTTAGTAAAACACAACTCGTACATGGAAATTTACCCTATGATGATGAAGACGACGACTTGCCGCTCTCGGAGTGGATTAAGAAATTCGACGTAAATGAATTTGGGAATGACCTTGATTCCTATGCATCAGTGGATGACCAAGTAGAAACATTCAAAGTGTTGAGTGACGCAGAAATTATCACGGAAGTAAAAAACATAGAAGCAGAAGGTAGTGTTGAAGAAGATGCTGAGCAAGAGGAGGATGCCGACATCGTTTGTCCGACAGTACAGGAAGCAATGAGAGCCGCCGAAACTTTTTCACGATTTACTGCTTTAGAGAGACGTCTGACGACACGTTCAATGCAGTGCAGCATCTCCACAGCACAACAGAAAGAATTTATTTTTCAGAAAGGAGCGTTCCAAAGAAAATTACAGATTACTTTCGACAGTAAGCCTAAATGTAAGTTACATGTACTTTCTTTTTGATCTTTTAAAATATTCTTCATGCTGTTTGTATAAATGAAATGCAGTTTGTAAACTTTAGAATAAATATCACGAATAATGTTAATAATGCAAAGATCTTTTTTTTTATTTCTCCTTCCTTACTAGTGATTAAAAAGGGTCTTTTATAACGACTCTTTTATAACGTCACTCGGACATAACGTCATTATTTTATTGGTCCCTTCAATGACGTTATAACCAAGTTCCACTGTAAATCACTAAGTGGAGTATTCCAGCATTTTTGTAAACATACAGTTTTCAGTATTTGATCATTTTAACCCTCTGAATATACAAAAAATTAATTACAATTAATATTTATTTTAAAAGAAACTGTTTCTCTCCACACACTGCTTAAAGCAACCAGACAACATCAACTAATCCCTCGGATGGAACAGTTATCCTTATAGTTGTACCCATATGGGAAAGCCACATTTTTTTTAGCAAAGCAAAATAAATTGAATAGTGGGTACATAAAATAAACAGCAGGTTAACATTAGTTAGCTGGAATCTCTAGTAAAGTACAATCAGAATTGCAATGGAATAGCTGATCATGTGTAAAAACAAGGTTTATTACTTGTTACTAGTGGTCGCCCAGTGGTCGAAATTCGACCGTAATTCATTAAATTTTTAAGTTTGAACGTTATTGAGGTTCTTTTGTAAAAGAGTATACCTCTATAATCATTGCATATAATTTTTTTGAATTTTGTTCTATTACGTCAGCTGCGAGCGTGTATAAATACGTCATTAGCGTGTGTTGTTTGCCTTAATTCCCTGCAATACCTATGAAATTTAAAATTTATTGTTAGTAACAGTTGAAAAAAACACAATTACAGCTTGTATTCGTATTTATTTTTTGATATAATTCATTGTCAGTTTTAATTTTCTCATGTTATTATTGAATCAAATAAACGCTAATAAAAATGAGACTTGACATTCATAGAAGTATAAGATACATTATTTTCAATTCCAGTGGATTACATTTCATTTTTGGTAAGGTACAAAATTCGAAAACAGTTTGAAGATTATCTGCTACAAAGCTTATATAATTTTTTAATTTTTTTTCGATGCATTAATTTTCGAGTTACTTGAAAAATATGAAAGATAGGAAAAATGAGGTTTAGCTTGCTAAGCCATATTTAAAAAGCAATAACGCGTTTTTTGACATTTCCTTGGGTTTTTTTATTGGCATACTGACCAGGTTTCGCCAAGGCTACACAGTTATTTTGCCTATCTTTTTCGAATTATATAAAATTTAAATAAAAAATTAATACAAAATAAAAAATACGTGCCTCGTATTTTTTCATATATATTTCATTAAATCAAAAAAAAAAAAATGGACGGTTAAAAAAATAAATGTTGTCCATTGAACTTAAAATAGTTTGAAAGTGAATTTAATGATTCAGAACTTCTGTGTAAACAATGTTTTTTTAAAAACTCTTTCATCATTTGCTAAATGCCCTTGGCCATTATATTCGGAAATATAAAATCTCAAACCATCGAATGATCGAACTCTACTTGCTGCGACATACAACTGACCATGTGTAAAAACTGGCTGCCTCAATAAAATTCCAATTTTTTCGAATGTTTGTCCTTGAGACTTATTTATTGTCATCGCAAATGCAGGTATAATTGGAAATTGAGTTCTTTGAAAGTTAAATGGTAAAACACTACTGGAACATGTTAAATTTATACGTGGAATCAAAATTCTCTTATTGCGTGCGGTTCCAGTTAAAACTTCGCAATCAATAGCATTACGATGCATACACTTGACGCGCATTCTTGTTCCATTGACTAATGCTTCCTTTGTATTTAAGTTTCTGATCAGTAAAACGATGCAATTAACTTTCAATACTAACTTATGTGGTGGCAAACCACTAATAGTCAAAGAATTCAAAAACTCTACTGGATAGTTATTGATTTCATTGTCATCATTACAAATTATTTTATCGTAGCTATGATATGTTTTCTGTTCACCTGGTATTCGATTAAGTATATCAGTATTAATAAAAGTACAATCATCATTTTTAGGTGCTAAAATAACTGACTTCAATATGTTATCTGAGAGTATGTTTTCGGAAATATTTCAATACACCTCATTAATAATATTATTTTCATCTCCTATTAATTGCTGAGGTATTTCAATAATATTTTCACCAAACTGAGGGAATTGTGGGGCTTCATCATTACCAATTTTTTTCAAGAATTCGACAAATTCTATTTCACTTGGTAAGGCCCTCATATTTTGAGTAAACGTTACTTTATGAAAATAAACAAATTTATGCCAACTCGTGACACAATTTTCAATTAAAGTTGCATGTGATCCATGTGGGACAACTGGTAAGATTTACTGAAAATCACCGCACAGAAGTATCGTTTTCACTCCAAATGGTTTATGTTTATCATTTTCATCGCATAGATCCTGCAATAATCTATCTATGATTTTCAACACTTGCAGTGGGCACATAGAAATTTCATCAATAATTATCAATGATGATGAATTTATGTAACGTCCATAGCTACTATTTGCGATAATATTCACTACACAATTTTCCAAAATGGGTATAGGCAATTTAAACACATTGTGTAAAGTTCTACCTCCAAGTAATAGAGTTGAAGCTATGCCACTGAACGCTGTTGCAATGCAACTAAGATTAAGCGAATTTAATTTGTGAATGATTGCTGTTTGTGTGAATGTTTTTCCACAACCTGCATGAGCGGTTAAACAAAAAACATTAGATCCAGTATCATGGTGCAAAACTTCACGAATCACACGATCAATTAGATTACGTTGTTCAATATTTGCAGTTTCATAATGCTCAGAAAACAGAAACTCTTGTTCTATTGGATCAATAGCATTTGCTTCGTCTGTTCTCTGCGAATACGTGGGAACTGGTAAACCGAGTTCTTGACATGACAAATTATGAACATTCAAAATATCTTCAATTTCTAATAGAGCTGTGTTAAAGGATACTTCTTCGTTGTAATCTCTCAAAAAATCTTCACTAAGATATACTTTAAATTCATTCCATAACGCCAATGCATTGGCTGGCACATGTAATGCACAAATGTAACCAAATAAATTTCGCATTTGTTTTGGTGAATGTAATTCTTTTGCTTCATTTAAACATTCGTGCCATTCATTATCATTTGAAGCAATGCCGCGAGCATGGCACGCTTCAACAAAAGAAGTGTGTATAATTCCATTGTATGTTTTAACATCCTCAAATGATTTTGGACCACAGACATGTAATAAAAGCAATCGTAAATGGAAAAGTTCAATGTCTTTTGGTGATACTACATATATGCGTGTAATGATTTTATCACCTCCACGCCTTCTCTTCTTCCATTTTTTTCGGGAATCTTCCCACACATAATGCAAAGGAATTTCAATATACTTATATTCATGCGCTGATGGATCTGATCGATTCAATTCAAAAAATGCTAATAATTTTGTTTGTCTTGCATTTTCAATTGCTTGACATTCTTGCCCTTCTCGAAAGTAAACATTCTGTCTACGCGGTAAATGAATGTCAAGTCTAACGATGACATGTGATTGAAAATGCATTGGTAATTCATAGATGCGCCATACAGCTTCAGTTGATCCGACATAACGGCCATTTAAAAATTTTTTAACTTCATCAATTTGTATTTCTTGACCTGGTTCATTTCTCTCTGAACCTAATTCAACAGATGCACTGTCATAGCCTTTATAGACGTATTTATAAATGTATTTAACACTTTTAACTGTAGTGCATACTTCAACATTTATATGGCAATTAAATTTGGCAAGTAAATACGGATTGTATGGTACAACATAATGATTGTCGAGGCAACTACCGCGAACTTCAGCATTAATACCATTATCACGCCTTCTGTATAATGGATATCCATTTAATGATTCACATGTAAATTCATTAAATCGTTTTGGATAATCTTTTGTGCATTTTCCATCTCTCATACATACAGAATTTGGATTAAGTACACCACATGGACCATGCATCATGTGTTTTACAACATATTCATGTAATGTAGGATGTGTTTGAATGTTAGGAATCTCCGCAGATACAACTTTGTCAATATCGGTAGCGTTAACAATTTTATCTTGCTCATTTAAAGAGAGTAAAATGTGAGCATGAGGCAATCCTCTCTTTTGAAACTCAATTGTATAAATGAGTGCTTCAACTTTACCGAAGATTTTTTTAGTGTAAGGCCCTCAATTAATGCTTTCAGTTTGGACTTGAATACACGCACAACAATATCAGGTCGAAAATTAGCTGACTCACCTACACCAATATTGCTAACTATTTCAGGCCAAATTGGATTGCAAGTCATTGTAATAAACAAAGAAGGCTTTCCGAAATGTTGTACAATTGACATTGCATCTAAATAATTCTGATACATATTTCTTGGAGTTGGAGATCCATTGAATAAAGATGGTAAAATTACTCTACGGCCAACATTATTGGCATTGGGGTTCAATTCTAAATAATCTGTTAAATTGTTGTAAACTTCAGACCTAAGACTTGTTTGATTTTATCGAATGAAATGTAACCTTGTGCCCTCTATTCTCACATACATATCAACTATCCACTGCAGAAATAATTTTTGTGAATGGTGCAACATGCTAAAATCTTCTCTAATTGCAAGTCGATAGGCTGCATACTGAAGCATGGTTAACTTATTTCTGGGCTCTCTTGAATTAGATGTAGTTGGTACATTATGAGAAATATTGATATGCCACCCAGTATCACCATTTGGAAAAAGTAATGGACACGCTAAAGGGTCCAATGATGAATCCAAAACAGAGATATTTTTAATGGTACCATTAACTTTTGAAAACGAAACCATATTTCGTTCAAAGGGTGGCTCACCATCAGCTGTACTAAATATTACTGCTACATCAGTTTGAACTGCATCATTATAACGGCGTAGATCTAAATCACGATTTACTTTAATGAGCATACAAATTTCTTTATTTTGATTTTCAACTCTCTGACAATGATCTTTCATTGCAATGAATGACCGTACGAAAGGATTAATGCGTTCCAATTCAATAGAGATTTCGCGCATTATATTGTTATTGCATGTTTGATTATAGTGTTCACGTAATCTATAATTGACAGCAGTGTCAACATCATAAAAATATAATTGCGCGTAACATGGTGAGCGACCATATCCAGCAGTCATTGGACCTGATCTGTGATAAAAAACATCATGTATTTTAAAATGATACACTCCACGCGTAACTGTATCTGAAATTTTAGTTTCTGAGCTAACCATAGCAAATGATGAATTGTATTTACGAATGTTTTCAAAATAATTTTTTGACTTTCTTTTTATTGAAGGTTCATTTGAAGTAAGTCCATCATACAATGGTTTAAAGTATTCATTTTGACTTAAGGCCGGTAATATTGCTTTACCCTTATGACAACATGAAGTGAATGCAGTCCTTTCACCTAAAGTGACCTCAGATTCGAAATGTTTTGCATTGCAAAACCTGCATTGTAAATGCATTAATCCACAATCAAAAGTATTAAAATTTCTTGGAATGACATTCAGTGCACATTTAAATGTATCCCTCAAAATAATTTCATCATTTTGTATACTATTTACACTATTTAAATTTGCATTTGGTCTATTATCATTTTGACTTTCACGCGAATATATATTCCTTCTTCTTTGTCTCTCACTCCGACCCGTCAATGTTATACTATTTACACTATTTAAATTTTCATTTGGTCTAGTATCATTTTGACTTTCACGTGAATATATATTCCTTCTTCTTTGTCTCTCACTCCGACCCGTCAGTGTTCTATGTCGAGGCATAATGGAAGTAGGTGCGAATATCTGAATGTAAAAAAAAACATGTAACGAAATTACTGAAACTAAGATTAGACAGGGTTTAATATAAAATAATAAAATGTACACACGTTTTTGAAACCACCAATAATAATTAGGCGAGAGTAAGTCAATTCAAATTGCTGCTACAAAATTTTCCTTTTGCAACAGGTGTATATTAAGCAAGCTGTATTTCACTTTCAAC
Source organism: Magicicada septendecula (assembly GCA_034769895.1). Lineage (NCBI taxonomy): Eukaryota > Metazoa > Arthropoda > Insecta > Hemiptera > Cicadidae > Magicicada > Magicicada septendecula. The sequence goes on from CM068367.1 coordinate 1,272,570,475, forward strand.
TGCACATTAATATATAAAACACAGATATCTAATATAAAAAATATAAAATAATCGGTTTTTTGCCTTGACATACACTTCACAGACTATTGAAGAAGGAACATTTGAAATCACACAAAATTCACAGCTCATTCAGTCAATCTGTCAGTAATTATTTGTTGGCAACATTTTAAAATTCTTTGGCGACAATCTCTACTCTGTGCGACTGTTTGACCACAGACTATTATGTGTTTGACATTGGCAGTATGAACGTAAACAAACGACACACTATTATGTGTTTGACATTGGCAGTATGAACGTACACTAAAATGAAAAAATTATAATTTTCTTGCCTGGCAACAAAATTATTTTATTTTTAACAATTACCATTGTTTGAAAAAGTTTAAATGAATTTTCAAGTGCAAAAGAATGTTTTATTTTATTTTATTTAATGTATTTGTAACACATATTATATATAAATTTTAGCTTTCTGCACTCCTTCTCCATATAAACTTTAACTATGCCAAATCTCACACTCCTCCGTGCGCGCAATATGCTTAAAAAGGGGTACAAAGTTTTCTCTTCACGTATTAATATATAGATGATAGAACACATGGTAACGTTAAAACCAAGGAATAAATTATTGAATACCAGAAAAACGGGTACTTACAATTTGTATTAACATTTCTATAAAATGACATTCATATTATAACAGTCTCCTAGTTACATAGCTATATAATATGAACTATTTACACACAATAATGAAGGTCACTAAGTTAAGTAACATACAACCCTGAAACAGTCGCACATCTGACAGTTTCATAATATTACTCCCTAACATTGTCTTCTTGCTTGAATTTGTGGGATTTACAACCAGCTGATAGTTGCCCCCCCCCCCATATACCTGCTAAGCTGTTTCCTTCTTCCCATCCTTGTACGCCGACCACGCTGTTTGCCGCTGCTACACGCTATCACTGGCATGGAGGCCCTCTGCCTCGCGGGGAGTGACCAATGCCTCATGGCATCTGCACACTGGACTGGGGACGGGTGACATCTGTCACCTGAACCCGTTCATGCGGCAGTGCCCAACGATAAGCAAAATTTTAAATAAATAAAGAAACCTTTCTCCCCCGCTTTCTCAGTTAATTGGTTGGCGGTTGTCCATTCCAGATTTAGGCACCAGTCGAATGTACCAGAACTATGGCTATCGACAGGCAGCCATTGGGCTCGACCCAGATGCTGCAATCATGCACCAGGTGCAAAGACCCACGCTACCACATTGCTACATGCTACATACCCCCCTCCCACAAAAAAAATCACTTAGTCATATATGACTATTCAACACGTTACAGACATTCAGTTTTTCAAAGAATCGTTCATTCCTTAATTTACAGGAAAAGATTGTTGACAATCTTCATAATATAAAATGGAAAACAGAATTGTTTTAAGAAGACTGACTGATGCAGCAATATTCATAAGGAAGCTAGAATGTCCAGCAACTCAACAAATAAAGACACATATATAAAACTTCTGGAATTGTTATCAGCATATTATCAAACAATAGCATATCGTTTAAAAACTGCAACAATTTTAGAAGAAAGTAATTGGTAATACAACATGATGTAACTGACATAGTACACAGTGTAACTATACACAAAATTAAATCAGAAATGTCTAATTAAATATCCTTGCAATATTATTTGACGAGACAACTGCCGACAATTATGTGTTTTGTTGATAATGAGGAAAACTGTCAGGATTATATAGATTTTTGCACTTTACTGGCATCAGTTTAGGCTAAGCTGCACAAAGACTGTTCCAAAATGTCATAAAAGTTGTAGTCAGTTTAGAGTGTTCAAAAAAAAATTGTAACCCAAACTTTCAATGGAGCAGTTGCTATGGCTAGTCACGTATCTGAACTGTAGACTTTGGTGAAAAACAAGTACCATCAACAACTTATTACCATCAGTAATTCACTGCTACAGTCCCAAACTGTATTTGTGTTTGTCAAAATCTATAAATTGTGTAACAGAATATAAATAGTTTTTCATCACTTCATCAGGAATACCTTCATTTTTCACTATTCTACAGTTCACATAACTGCTCTAAAAAACTTTGTGGAGAAGAAACTAATGGAAGTGGTAACAACAAAGTGGAATTTCTTATCAAGTCTTGCTAATACTGCCAAATAATATAGAGGTTCTCTTATTATGTTCTTTTCAATGAAAGATAATCTTGGTGATTGGACAAGTGAAGAAGTGAATACTGTTTATTATGAGTTACAAATAAGCCTGAAGTGCATAAAGATCTTTGCTTGTCCTTGCCTTTCTAATGATGTTTTATCATAATAATTGTTGAAGTGTCAGTTGTTATGTAACTTAGAATGCAAAAAACATGGAATGTGTACAATAGGGACCCTCTTCAACCAGTGAGTTAGCCCAAGTCTTGTGCAATTGTTGCAAACATAAGTAATATAAAATTAATTATAACACTACCAACTCGGAACACAAAGTTTTACATTGGTATTTATAGCCTAACCAGTTTTCGCTTTTTTTATATTATTTTGTGGCATTTGCCTGTAGCTTATAATAAGCAAAGCTTATAATAAGTTACTGGTTCAGGCTATAAGGTAAGAATTTTACATTTTCACCAATGTAAAACTTCGTGTTCCGAGTTGGTAGCATATACTTATAATTAGTTAATCAACGGACATGTCATGGACAACAAAATCCAAGAATTTAATATAAAATTATATAATCATAATGAACTCTGTCAATAATGATATATTGCCTTATTTTTTAATATCCTTCTGATATAAATAAAGTATTTCAAGGTTTCATTAATCATGAAATATATATTTTTTCAGGCTGAAGTGGTGAGAATAACAAAAGCTGTGCAAGAGGCTGGGGATGAGGTTGTGAAAGCAAAAAAGAAGGGCTCAGCAACATTATCAACAGCATATTCTGTAGCAAGATTTGTCACATCACTAGCAAATGCTCTAACTGGTCAAAAGTCAATAGTGGAGTGTGCCTATGTGGCTTCAAACGTTCTTGCCAAAGTTCCTTATCTAGCTACAGAACTGGAATTTGGCCCGCAAGGCTTACACAAAAATTTAGGTCTTCCCAGAGTTATGTCCGATTATGAATGCTGTCTTCTTGAAACATGTATTCCTATTTTACAAAAGGACATCGCTAAAGGTAAAGATTTTGTGAAAAAATTTATGCAAACTTGTGAAGGATAATGATGTATATTATATCAGTTTCTTTTGTAATTAAGTTTTCAATAAATACTGTGGTTACTATACACTTTAATAAGTTTTCTGTTCTTTAAACATGTAGTTGTTTTAAAATGGCACTACAATCAATTATTTGCATCAGCTTTGAGATTTGTTAAAATTTTTTCTGTAGTATTCCAGGTTTTTGATATGATTAGTTTCTCATGAACCACTTTCTTTACTGCTAACTATTCTATTTACTTTTAAATATACAACAGTGAAATGGTTGCATGGTCAAAAAACGTCCTAAGAACATTTTATCCATATCACGTCAACATGCTATGATAAAACACCCCCATCAATAACATAACACCTAAAATGTCATTATATTGGCAGTAGGGCAGCCTCCAAATCTGTTCTATATTTTTTTTTATTGAAATTGTATTTTTATATACTCTGCTACTGATTATTGTTGTTTTCTTTTTTGTTGTACATTCATAGTTTTATTATGGCAGGAGCTGGGAAGATAACATAGTTAATGTATATTTTATCTGACTAATTTTTTTAAATATTTTACAAATGTTTGGGTGTTTCAAGTGTGATGCTGTAATCAGAGGTAATAAACTTTACTTCCTTTAGCAATAGGAAATTTTTTTCTAATATTACGTCTGTACACAAAATTCCTTTGTGGGTTGTCTATGCCTATTACTTCTGATCACATAGAGTTAAAATAATATTGTAACAGTAAGGTCAGAAAAAACAAAGGTAGTCAGAGTCCTTTGGATGATACAGGCAAAGTTTTTAAAAGCAATAATTTTTTACTATAATGTATATGGTTTCCATATCCTGTATACTGAATGCACAATGTCAATAAACAGTTACAATGTAAAAAAATATATGAAACGCAATTATCAATTTTCAGAGATCTTAAGTATAAAAAAAATAAATACAGAAAAAACAAAAACAAAATAACTAGAGAAGAAACAAATTTAGTACCCACAAAATGAATTAAAAAAAAAAAACTTATTACATATTTAAAGAACTGATTGCAAAATTACTGACAGGGGCATTTTCTCATGGAGACATTTTTTATGTGGACATATGATATTTTAGTGGAACGATTTTTATCAGTCTCAGAGTAATGGATACAGCATAAAAAATTAAAGAAGTATATCACTATCAAACATCAACAAGCAAATACTGAAAGATAGTCTCCTTCTAGAAAATTAATTTTGTAGTTTTTAGTTACGCTAACCCATTAAAGTGCCACGTTACAAATGAAAGTGTTTCATGAGTCTAATTCTTGAAACCAGATATTGGAGGGATGTTGCCAAAGAAGCACTTTTTAAAAATTAAAAAGGGAACTATAGAGCATGAATACATTTAGAAGATTGGCCAATATGAAATCAAAACTAAAAGGAAAAAAACAAAATTTGTGGAACTGTAATTTAAGAAACCTTGGTTCTCTACTTTAAAGCTAACACAGATATTCCAAAATATGTATTGTAACTATGCAAAATATTTCATTCATTAAACACTTTAGTCTTCAACAATATGTTTCCCAGTATAACTTGCTGAACATGTTTTCAGCTGCTACTGGCAGGATTTCTCCTCCCAGAGAGGACTCAATCAGAAGGCAAATGAAGCGCTTTCTACAGTGACCCATATACCTAAAACCCAACTACTACTAATACCCTTACCACTTCCCACTTCTAGGTATCCTTATCTAATGTCCTTTCTGGACCAAAACACAATGTGTTCAGCAAAGAAGCTGTGAGGGGAGTGATGTAAAATTCTGGCTCTTTCCAGAGAATAGAATTTTAAAAGTTGGTATACAATAAGTAACATTTTCCAAAGTATAAAAGTGATGATAATTTTTAACAATGAGATGCATTAAAGTTAATGAAAGAATTACTCCACTTAATCAGTATTGTGTACAGTGACTAGAGCGAGTATGTGGTAACCATTTGCTGACTCACTCACCCATTAATTTCCTCTATCACATACTGTCTTTTCACAACAAACCATCTGATATTCTCTCAAGAAATCAATTACCACTTTAACTTTATCACTTATCTTTACTATGTACATTCATTTATTTTGAAAACAAAATTGATTTACAGTTTTTGACATTGAACTTGATGTGTACACAGATTTAAAAGTACTCTTCAGAAAATTTAAAAAGGAAAGTAAATGTATTAATTAATTTAAAAATCTAATCAGAAACTACATCCCTCATTCCTAGATTTAAATATCTAAGACATATTAAAACAAAACAGGGAATTTATGTGAAAAAAATTTCTGACTGCCATGAAAAATTTTCAAACTCCAGCACAACAATGTAGGAAGAACGGAAAGCCAAATGTTGAGAGTGACAAAGGTGAAACTGATTTCACTCAACATGAGACTGACTTTTCGAAATCATTTATGATGGGAGTCTCTGCTGGAACTAGATGATGATTTGCAGGATCTCTGCAGTCGTGAAGAATACATTTTGTCCAGCTTCTGTCTTGCAAGCATAGCAAACAAGTTATTTTATATTCAAGCAGTGTCAGTTCCCCATTAACTAGTCTTGAGTTTCCAACGAAATCGAAATATTGATAGTGAGGGAAGATGTAACGGTTCAATACAGCCCACCTAATAATTTTGGGGAAAAATAAACTTAAAGGAATTATAATGATAAATTTTATTTGGGAACAAGGAACGTAATATGCAATGAGTGAATTTGTGTCAAGGTCAACAACAGGACGCCAGGAGAATAGCTATTTTTAGCCGCATGACATTTGACCTATGTATTCAGTGAGCAAAACATCTGACGTCAGAGCCGTTCCCAGCCATTCATCACCACTGGAATGTCGATCCAAAATAATGATCCCGTCAAAATTGGTGTTGAAACACAAAAGGAACAATGAAACCAGACCACGTGATCGGTCGCCAAATTAAGAATCGTCATCTTTATGAAGTACCAGTCGACCATCTTCCTTCGTGCAGTACAGCCACAAAAGTTCCGGAACGAAATCGCGGGCGCCCGCCCACCACAAAATGTGAATTTTTAAATATTAAATCTAAAAAACGGTATTTTGATTCGCAAGATAAATACTGTGACAAATTGAAGCAAAATGACAGTTCGGTGGTAAAATAAACAGGTTAAAACGAGGAGACATCTAGATAGTGCGCGTGCACGATGAGACATTCCATGGACGCACCTCTACGGATCATGAAAGGGAAGTAAATAGTTTATAGTTTGAACTAAGAGTAGACTGGTTAATGAGTATTTAATATTTTATAATGATGTACATGTTATTGTATTTTATCATGATGTTTTGTTCTCATGGTATTTATATTATCTTTTGTATGTAGCAGGTGTGAAGCAATTGCTTTAAGAAAGTATCAAGTAATTGATACTAATTTCATTCATGTTAAACTTTATAAGAATAACTATTTGTGTATTTACTTTGAGTAATTAATGAAGATATCGTTAGATAATGTTTGTAAACTTGGCCATGAAGGCAATAATTGTTAATAAATTGCCAAGGGGTCATTGTAATTATGTTATAAACAGATGAAGGGTTCAATAATAAAATAATAATAATAAATTGAAATCAGGATAAAATAAAATTATAATAAATGGCCAAAAGCCAGTGACTCATTGTACAGTAGGTCAGGTCAGAAAGTTAAATTAAAAATAAAAAGTTATAACGCATGTAATAAAATAAATAGGCCTAAAATTAGTATTTTGTAAAAGGAAAATAATACCTGTTAAACTAATTCGATCAAGAAGAAAATGTAGTAAAATGTGTATGGTTTAATAATGCATATTAGTTGAAGGTTTTATATGATTTAATGTAATTTTAATAAGGGAGTATTTTATTAAATAAGTGTAAGAATATTTCCTAATTACGGCTCTAGGATAACAAATATTATCCAATAAAAGAAGAAGAAATGGTTGTCATGGACGACTGAATGCAAGATATCTTGTTGATTTTCAACACTTAATTGTTATATGTGAATGGGTAGAGTTGAGGTAATACAAATTTAGAAAAGAAAACCAAAAACTAATGAATCAAATTAATATAAATCAAATTTCATAAGCAATAATCCATTAAAAGGACAGTGGATTGACTTCCGAGGCTATCTCTCAGCAAATATAATTCGATCTACATTAAAGTTAAATGAATTAAAAAAAATAAAATAAATTATCCCACCTATTAAAGGCAAAGGAGTAATAATGAAGATAAACTATAAATAAATGAAGATGATCCATAGCCAAAGAATGCAAAATTAATTAAATATATAAAAACCAAACAAAGAAATTTGAAATAACGTACAAAACCTCACTTTTCATCACCGAACGAAGTCTTAATACTGCACAAATTCCATTGGGACCTGTAACTACCGGAACCGTGAAGATATAAATATATAAAATAAAGAATCCTTCTTGAATTTGACGATTTCTTGTTATTGGTAAAGTAATTAGTGTATTTCGAATAAGTTGTAAGTTACAGGGTCAGCGCGTCTCGAGGCTATTGTTCACGCCACGCTGTTACAGTATTTACTGTACAGTATTGTTTACACGTAGTCTGGTCTCTGTTTTTGGTTGTTATTGTTTCTGTATCTGCTCGTACTGTGAGTTTCTTTTGTGTGTTTTATAACTTAAGTTTCGGTAGCCACTGTTTATAGAATTTTATATATAGGTCTACATTTTTATACAGTAATCATGGCAAGTTCTAGTACAAAAAGAAAGGTTCTGTCTATTCAAGAGAAAGTACGTGTAATTAGATCATATGAAAGCGGACGTAAAATAGCTGATGTATGCCGTGAGTTTGGTTTAGTGAATTCTACTGTAGGTTCAATTTTAAAAAACAAGGACAAAATTTTAAAAAAATTTGAGGAAGATGGAGAAAAAATTAAAAAAATTAGGAAATGCGAACATGGTGATGTGGATGCAGCATTATTGAAATGGTTCAGTGTCGATGTTCAGATATTCCTGTGAGTGGACCATTCTGAAAGAGAATGCTACAGAATTCGGAAAATTGTTTGGTATTGATTTTACGTGCTCCAACGGATGGCTAGATCGATTTAAGGCCCGACACTCGATTTTCTTTGCAAAAATTTGTGGTGAGGCATAATGCGTAGATCTGAACGTTACAGGCGATTGGGTGCGTAACACTTGGCCAGAAATTAGACGATCATATAAAGATGAAGACATCTTTAATGGAGATGAAGAACTTTCAAAGACTTTCAAATTTAAAAATGAAAAGTGCATTGGTGGGAAGCTCTCTAAACAAAGAGTTACAGTTTTTGTTTGTGCGAACATGACGGGAACCGAAAAAAGGAAACTTTTAGTTATCGGGAAAAGTTTGCATCCTAGATGTTTTAAAAACATCAAAAACTTCCTGTAAGTTACACTGCCAACAAAAAAGCGTGGATGACTTCTAGTATTTTTGAAGATGAACTAAGAAAGTGGGATAAAGAACTGTCATCGAAAAACAGAAAAATTCTACTTCTAGTTGACAACTGTGCAGCCCATCCAAAGTTAAATTTGACAAACATTAATCTGGTCTTCTTACCGGCCAACTGTACGAGTGTCCTGCAACCTATGGACCAAGGCGTCATTAGAAGCCTAAAGTGTCACTACCGCAAGCAACTTAAAAAAAAAATTATTTTCGTGTGGACACGGCGCAACCTGCCACAATTTCACTCTTAGATGCAATACTATTCCTAGGCGACTCTTGGAAGAGTGTAACACAGAAGACAATAGCAAAATGCTTTAGTAAAACACAACTCGTACATGGAAATTTACCCTATGATGATGAAGACGACGACTTGCCGCTCTCGGAGTGGATTAAGAAATTCGACGTAAATGAATTTGGGAATGACCTTGATTCCTATGCATCAGTGGATGACCAAGTAGAAACATTCAAAGTGTTGAGTGACGCAGAAATTATCACGGAAGTAAAAAACATAGAAGCAGAAGGTAGTGTTGAAGAAGATGCTGAGCAAGAGGAGGATGCCGACATCGTTTGTCCGACAGTACAGGAAGCAATGAGAGCCGCCGAAACTTTTTCACGATTTACTGCTTTAGAGAGACGTCTGACGACACGTTCAATGCAGTGCAGCATCTCCACAGCACAACAGAAAGAATTTATTTTTCAGAAAGGAGCGTTCCAAAGAAAATTACAGATTACTTTCGACAGTAAGCCTAAATGTAAGTTACATGTACTTTCTTTTTGATCTTTTAAAATATTCTTCATGCTGTTTGTATAAATGAAATGCAGTTTGTAAACTTTAGAATAAATATCACGAATAATGTTAATAATGCAAAGATCTTTTTTTTTATTTCTCCTTCCTTACTAGTGATTAAAAAGGGTCTTTTATAACGACTCTTTTATAACGTCACTCGGACATAACGTCATTATTTTATTGGTCCCTTCAATGACGTTATAACCAAGTTCCACTGTAAATCACTAAGTGGAGTATTCCAGCATTTTTGTAAACATACAGTTTTCAGTATTTGATCATTTTAACCCTCTGAATATACAAAAAATTAATTACAATTAATATTTATTTTAAAAGAAACTGTTTCTCTCCACACACTGCTTAAAGCAACCAGACAACATCAACTAATCCCTCGGATGGAACAGTTATCCTTATAGTTGTACCCATATGGGAAAGCCACATTTTTTTTAGCAAAGCAAAATAAATTGAATAGTGGGTACATAAAATAAACAGCAGGTTAACATTAGTTAGCTGGAATCTCTAGTAAAGTACAATCAGAATTGCAATGGAATAGCTGATCATGTGTAAAAACAAGGTTTATTACTTGTTACTAGTGGTCGCCCAGTGGTCGAAATTCGACCGTAATTCATTAAATTTTTAAGTTTGAACGTTATTGAGGTTCTTTTGTAAAAGAGTATACCTCTATAATCATTGCATATAATTTTTTTGAATTTTGTTCTATTACGTCAGCTGCGAGCGTGTATAAATACGTCATTAGCGTGTGTTGTTTGCCTTAATTCCCTGCAATACCTATGAAATTTAAAATTTATTGTTAGTAACAGTTGAAAAAAACACAATTACAGCTTGTATTCGTATTTATTTTTTGATATAATTCATTGTCAGTTTTAATTTTCTCATGTTATTATTGAATCAAATAAACGCTAATAAAAATGAGACTTGACATTCATAGAAGTATAAGATACATTATTTTCAATTCCAGTGGATTACATTTCATTTTTGGTAAGGTACAAAATTCGAAAACAGTTTGAAGATTATCTGCTACAAAGCTTATATAATTTTTTAATTTTTTTTCGATGCATTAATTTTCGAGTTACTTGAAAAATATGAAAGATAGGAAAAATGAGGTTTAGCTTGCTAAGCCATATTTAAAAAGCAATAACGCGTTTTTTGACATTTCCTTGGGTTTTTTTATTGGCATACTGACCAGGTTTCGCCAAGGCTACACAGTTATTTTGCCTATCTTTTTCGAATTATATAAAATTTAAATAAAAAATTAATACAAAATAAAAAATACGTGCCTCGTATTTTTTCATATATATTTCATTAAATCAAAAAAAAAAAAATGGACGGTTAAAAAAATAAATGTTGTCCATTGAACTTAAAATAGTTTGAAAGTGAATTTAATGATTCAGAACTTCTGTGTAAACAATGTTTTTTTAAAAACTCTTTCATCATTTGCTAAATGCCCTTGGCCATTATATTCGGAAATATAAAATCTCAAACCATCGAATGATCGAACTCTACTTGCTGCGACATACAACTGACCATGTGTAAAAACTGGCTGCCTCAATAAAATTCCAATTTTTTCGAATGTTTGTCCTTGAGACTTATTTATTGTCATCGCAAATGCAGGTATAATTGGAAATTGAGTTCTTTGAAAGTTAAATGGTAAAACACTACTGGAACATGTTAAATTTATACGTGGAATCAAAATTCTCTTATTGCGTGCGGTTCCAGTTAAAACTTCGCAATCAATAGCATTACGATGCATACACTTGACGCGCATTCTTGTTCCATTGACTAATGCTTCCTTTGTATTTAAGTTTCTGATCAGTAAAACGATGCAATTAACTTTCAATACTAACTTATGTGGTGGCAAACCACTAATAGTCAAAGAATTCAAAAACTCTACTGGATAGTTATTGATTTCATTGTCATCATTACAAATTATTTTATCGTAGCTATGATATGTTTTCTGTTCACCTGGTATTCGATTAAGTATATCAGTATTAATAAAAGTACAATCATCATTTTTAGGTGCTAAAATAACTGACTTCAATATGTTATCTGAGAGTATGTTTTCGGAAATATTTCAATACACCTCATTAATAATATTATTTTCATCTCCTATTAATTGCTGAGGTATTTCAATAATATTTTCACCAAACTGAGGGAATTGTGGGGCTTCATCATTACCAATTTTTTTCAAGAATTCGACAAATTCTATTTCACTTGGTAAGGCCCTCATATTTTGAGTAAACGTTACTTTATGAAAATAAACAAATTTATGCCAACTCGTGACACAATTTTCAATTAAAGTTGCATGTGATCCATGTGGGACAACTGGTAAGATTTACTGAAAATCACCGCACAGAAGTATCGTTTTCACTCCAAATGGTTTATGTTTATCATTTTCATCGCATAGATCCTGCAATAATCTATCTATGATTTTCAACACTTGCAGTGGGCACATAGAAATTTCATCAATAATTATCAATGATGATGAATTTATGTAACGTCCATAGCTACTATTTGCGATAATATTCACTACACAATTTTCCAAAATGGGTATAGGCAATTTAAACACATTGTGTAAAGTTCTACCTCCAAGTAATAGAGTTGAAGCTATGCCACTGAACGCTGTTGCAATGCAACTAAGATTAAGCGAATTTAATTTGTGAATGATTGCTGTTTGTGTGAATGTTTTTCCACAACCTGCATGAGCGGTTAAACAAAAAACATTAGATCCAGTATCATGGTGCAAAACTTCACGAATCACACGATCAATTAGATTACGTTGTTCAATATTTGCAGTTTCATAATGCTCAGAAAACAGAAACTCTTGTTCTATTGGATCAATAGCATTTGCTTCGTCTGTTCTCTGCGAATACGTGGGAACTGGTAAACCGAGTTCTTGACATGACAAATTATGAACATTCAAAATATCTTCAATTTCTAATAGAGCTGTGTTAAAGGATACTTCTTCGTTGTAATCTCTCAAAAAATCTTCACTAAGATATACTTTAAATTCATTCCATAACGCCAATGCATTGGCTGGCACATGTAATGCACAAATGTAACCAAATAAATTTCGCATTTGTTTTGGTGAATGTAATTCTTTTGCTTCATTTAAACATTCGTGCCATTCATTATCATTTGAAGCAATGCCGCGAGCATGGCACGCTTCAACAAAAGAAGTGTGTATAATTCCATTGTATGTTTTAACATCCTCAAATGATTTTGGACCACAGACATGTAATAAAAGCAATCGTAAATGGAAAAGTTCAATGTCTTTTGGTGATACTACATATATGCGTGTAATGATTTTATCACCTCCACGCCTTCTCTTCTTCCATTTTTTTCGGGAATCTTCCCACACATAATGCAAAGGAATTTCAATATACTTATATTCATGCGCTGATGGATCTGATCGATTCAATTCAAAAAATGCTAATAATTTTGTTTGTCTTGCATTTTCAATTGCTTGACATTCTTGCCCTTCTCGAAAGTAAACATTCTGTCTACGCGGTAAATGAATGTCAAGTCTAACGATGACATGTGATTGAAAATGCATTGGTAATTCATAGATGCGCCATACAGCTTCAGTTGATCCGACATAACGGCCATTTAAAAATTTTTTAACTTCATCAATTTGTATTTCTTGACCTGGTTCATTTCTCTCTGAACCTAATTCAACAGATGCACTGTCATAGCCTTTATAGACGTATTTATAAATGTATTTAACACTTTTAACTGTAGTGCATACTTCAACATTTATATGGCAATTAAATTTGGCAAGTAAATACGGATTGTATGGTACAACATAATGATTGTCGAGGCAACTACCGCGAACTTCAGCATTAATACCATTATCACGCCTTCTGTATAATGGATATCCATTTAATGATTCACATGTAAATTCATTAAATCGTTTTGGATAATCTTTTGTGCATTTTCCATCTCTCATACATACAGAATTTGGATTAAGTACACCACATGGACCATGCATCATGTGTTTTACAACATATTCATGTAATGTAGGATGTGTTTGAATGTTAGGAATCTCCGCAGATACAACTTTGTCAATATCGGTAGCGTTAACAATTTTATCTTGCTCATTTAAAGAGAGTAAAATGTGAGCATGAGGCAATCCTCTCTTTTGAAACTCAATTGTATAAATGAGTGCTTCAACTTTACCGAAGATTTTTTTAGTGTAAGGCCCTCAATTAATGCTTTCAGTTTGGACTTGAATACACGCACAACAATATCAGGTCGAAAATTAGCTGACTCACCTACACCAATATTGCTAACTATTTCAGGCCAAATTGGATTGCAAGTCATTGTAATAAACAAAGAAGGCTTTCCGAAATGTTGTACAATTGACATTGCATCTAAATAATTCTGATACATATTTCTTGGAGTTGGAGATCCATTGAATAAAGATGGTAAAATTACTCTACGGCCAACATTATTGGCATTGGGGTTCAATTCTAAATAATCTGTTAAATTGTTGTAAACTTCAGACCTAAGACTTGTTTGATTTTATCGAATGAAATGTAACCTTGTGCCCTCTATTCTCACATACATATCAACTATCCACTGCAGAAATAATTTTTGTGAATGGTGCAACATGCTAAAATCTTCTCTAATTGCAAGTCGATAGGCTGCATACTGAAGCATGGTTAACTTATTTCTGGGCTCTCTTGAATTAGATGTAGTTGGTACATTATGAGAAATATTGATATGCCACCCAGTATCACCATTTGGAAAAAGTAATGGACACGCTAAAGGGTCCAATGATGAATCCAAAACAGAGATATTTTTAATGGTACCATTAACTTTTGAAAACGAAACCATATTTCGTTCAAAGGGTGGCTCACCATCAGCTGTACTAAATATTACTGCTACATCAGTTTGAACTGCATCATTATAACGGCGTAGATCTAAATCACGATTTACTTTAATGAGCATACAAATTTCTTTATTTTGATTTTCAACTCTCTGACAATGATCTTTCATTGCAATGAATGACCGTACGAAAGGATTAATGCGTTCCAATTCAATAGAGATTTCGCGCATTATATTGTTATTGCATGTTTGATTATAGTGTTCACGTAATCTATAATTGACAGCAGTGTCAACATCATAAAAATATAATTGCGCGTAACATGGTGAGCGACCATATCCAGCAGTCATTGGACCTGATCTGTGATAAAAAACATCATGTATTTTAAAATGATACACTCCACGCGTAACTGTATCTGAAATTTTAGTTTCTGAGCTAACCATAGCAAATGATGAATTGTATTTACGAATGTTTTCAAAATAATTTTTTGACTTTCTTTTTATTGAAGGTTCATTTGAAGTAAGTCCATCATACAATGGTTTAAAGTATTCATTTTGACTTAAGGCCGGTAATATTGCTTTACCCTTATGACAACATGAAGTGAATGCAGTCCTTTCACCTAAAGTGACCTCAGATTCGAAATGTTTTGCATTGCAAAACCTGCATTGTAAATGCATTAATCCACAATCAAAAGTATTAAAATTTCTTGGAATGACATTCAGTGCACATTTAAATGTATCCCTCAAAATAATTTCATCATTTTGTATACTATTTACACTATTTAAATTTGCATTTGGTCTATTATCATTTTGACTTTCACGCGAATATATATTCCTTCTTCTTTGTCTCTCACTCCGACCCGTCAATGTTATACTATTTACACTATTTAAATTTTCATTTGGTCTAGTATCATTTTGACTTTCACGTGAATATATATTCCTTCTTCTTTGTCTCTCACTCCGACCCGTCAGTGTTCTATGTCGAGGCATAATGGAAGTAGGTGCGAATATCTGAATGTAAAAAAAAACATGTAACGAAATTACTGAAACTAAGATTAGACAGGGTTTAATATAAAATAATAAAATGTACACACGTTTTTGAAACCACCAATAATAATTAGGCGAGAGTAAGTCAATTCAAATTGCTGCTACAAAATTTTCCTTTTGCAACAGGTGTATATTAAGCAAGCTGTATTTCACTTTCAACTGCACATTAATATATAAAACACAGATATCTAATATAAAAAATATAAAATAATCGGTTTTTTGCCTTGACATACACTTCACAGACTATTGAAGAAGGAACATTTGAAATCACACAAAATTCACAGCTCATTCAGTCAATCTGTCAGTAATTATTTGTTGGCAACATTTTAAAATTCTTTGGCGACAATCTCTACTCTGTGCGACTGTTTGACCACAGACTATTATGTGTTTGACATTGGCAGTATGAACGTAAACAAACGACACACTATTATGTGTTTGACATTGGCAGTATGAACGTACACTAAAATGAAAAAATTATAATTTTCTTGCCTGGCAACAAAATTATTTTATTTTTAACAATTACCATTGTTTGAAAAAGTTTAAATGAATTTTCAAGTGCAAAAGAATGTTTTATTTTATTTTATTTAATGTATTTGTAACACATATTATATATAAATTTTAGCTTTCTGCACTCCTTCTCCATATAAACTTTAACTATGCCAAATCTCACACTCCTCCGTGCGCGCAATATGCTTAAAAAGGGGTACAAAGTTTTCTCTTCACGTATTAATATATAGATGATAGAACACATGGTAACGTTAAAACCAAGGAATAAATTATTGAATACCAGAAAAACGGGTACTTACAATTTGTATTAACATTTCTATAAAATGACATTCATATTATAACAGTCTCCTAGTTACATAGCTATATAATATGAACTATTTACACACAATAATGAAGGTCACTAAGTTAAGTAACATACAACCCTGAAACAGTCGCACATCTGACAGTTTCATAATATTACTCCCTAACATTGTCTTCTTGCTTGAATTTGTGGGATTTACAACCAGCTGATAGTTGCCCCCCCCCCCATATACCTGCTAAGCTGTTTCCTTCTTCCCATCCTTGTACGCCGACCACGCTGTTTGCCGCTGCTACACGCTATCACTGGCATGGAGGCCCTCTGCCTCGCGGGGAGTGACCAATGCCTCATGGCATCTGCACACTGGACTGGGGACGGGTGACATCTGTCACCTGAACCCGTTCATGCGGCAGTGCCCAACGATAAGCAAAATTTTAAATAAATAAAGAAACCTTTCTCCCCCGCTTTCTCAGTTAATTGGTTGGCGGTTGTCCATTCCAGATTTAGGCACCAGTCGAATGTACCAGAACTATGGCTATCGACAGGCAGCCATTGGGCTCGACCCAGATGCTGCAATCATGCACCAGGTGCAAAGACCCACGCTACCACATTGCTACATGCTACATACCCCCCTCCCACAAAAAAAATCACTTAGTCATATATGACTATTCAACACGTTACAGACATTCAGTTTTTCAAAGAATCGTTCATTCCTTAATTTACAGGAAAAGATTGTTGACAATCTTCATAATATAAAATGGAAAACAGAATTGTTTTAAGAAGACTGACTGATGCAGCAATATTCATAAGGAAGCTAGAATGTCCAGCAACTCAACAAATAAAGACACATATATAAAACTTCTGGAATTGTTATCAGCATATTATCAAACAATAGCATATCGTTTAAAAACTGCAACAATTTTAGAAGAAAGTAATTGGTAATACAACATGATGTAACTGACATAGTACACAGTGTAACTATACACAAAATTAAATCAGAAATGTCTAATTAAATATCCTTGCAATATTATTTGACGAGACAACTGCCGACAATTATGTGTTTTGTTGATAATGAGGAAAACTGTCAGGATTATATAGATTTTTGCACTTTACTGGCATCAGTTTAGGCTAAGCTGCACAAAGACTGTTCCAAAATGTCATAAAAGTTGTAGTCAGTTTAGAGTGTTCAAAAAAAAATTGTAACCCAAACTTTCAATGGAGCAGTTGCTATGGCTAGTCACGTATCTGAACTGTAGACTTTGGTGAAAAACAAGTACCATCAACAACTTATTACCATCAGTAATTCACTGCTACAGTCCCAAACTGTATTTGTGTTTGTCAAAATCTATAAATTGTGTAACAGAATATAAATAGTTTTTCATCACTTCATCAGGAATACCTTCATTTTTCACTATTCTACAGTTCACATAACTGCTCTAAAAAACTTTGTGGAGAAGAAACTAATGGAAGTGGTAACAACAAAGTGGAATTTCTTATCAAGTCTTGCTAATACTGCCAAATAATATAGAGGTTCTCTTATTATGTTCTTTTCAATGAAAGATAATCTTGGTGATTGGACAAGTGAAGAAGTGAATACTGTTTATTATGAGTTACAAATAAGCCTGAAGTGCATAAAGATCTTTGCTTGTCCTTGCCTTTCTAATGATGTTTTATCATAATAATTGTTGAAGTGTCAGTTGTTATGTAACTTAGAATGCAAAAAACATGGAATGTGTACAATAGGGACCCTCTTCAACCAGTGAGTTAGCCCAAGTCTTGTGCAATTGTTGCAAACATAAGTAATATAAAATTAATTATAACACTACCAACTCGGAACACAAAGTTTTACATTGGTATTTATAGCCTAACCAGTTTTCGCTTTTTTTATATTATTTTGTGGCATTTGCCTGTAGCTTATAATAAGCAAAGCTTATAATAAGTTACTGGTTCAGGCTATAAGGTAAGAATTTTACATTTTCACCAATGTAAAACTTCGTGTTCCGAGTTGGTAGCATATACTTATAATTAGTTAATCAACGGACATGTCATGGACAACAAAATCCAAGAATTTAATATAAAATTATATAATCATAATGAACTCTGTCAATAATGATATATTGCCTTATTTTTTAATATCCTTCTGATATAAATAAAGTATTTCAAGGTTTCATTAATCATGAAATATATATTTTTTCAGGCTGAAGTGGTGAGAATAACAAAAGCTGTGCAAGAGGCTGGGGATGAGGTTGTGAAAGCAAAAAAGAAGGGCTCAGCAACATTATCAACAGCATATTCTGTAGCAAGATTTGTCACATCACTAGCAAATGCTCTAACTGGTCAAAAGTCAATAGTGGAGTGTGCCTATGTGGCTTCAAACGTTCTTGCCAAAGTTCCTTATCTAGCTACAGAACTGGAATTTGGCCCGCAAGGCTTACACAAAAATTTAGGTCTTCCCAGAGTTATGTCCGATTATGAATGCTGTCTTCTTGAAACATGTATTCCTATTTTACAAAAGGACATCGCTAAAGGTAAAGATTTTGTGAAAAAATTTATGCAAACTTGTGAAGGATAATGATGTATATTATATCAGTTTCTTTTGTAATTAAGTTTTCAATAAATACTGTGGTTACTATACACTTTAATAAGTTTTCTGTTCTTTAAACATGTAGTTGTTTTAAAATGGCACTACAATCAATTATTTGCATCAGCTTTGAGATTTGTTAAAATTTTTTCTGTAGTATTCCAGGTTTTTGATATGATTAGTTTCTCATGAACCACTTTCTTTACTGCTAACTATTCTATTTACTTTTAAATATACAACAGTGAAATGGTTGCATGGTCAAAAAACGTCCTAAGAACATTTTATCCATATCACGTCAACATGCTATGATAAAACACCCCCATCAATAACATAACACCTAAAATGTCATTATATTGGCAGTAGGGCAGCCTCCAAATCTGTTCTATATTTTTTTTTATTGAAATTGTATTTTTATATACTCTGCTACTGATTATTGTTGTTTTCTTTTTTGTTGTACATTCATAGTTTTATTATGGCAGGAGCTGGGAAGATAACATAGTTAATGTATATTTTATCTGACTAATTTTTTTAAATATTTTACAAATGTTTGGGTGTTTCAAGTGTGATGCTGTAATCAGAGGTAATAAACTTTACTTCCTTTAGCAATAGGAAATTTTTTTCTAATATTACGTCTGTACACAAAATTCCTTTGTGGGTTGTCTATGCCTATTACTTCTGATCACATAGAGTTAAAATAATATTGTAACAGTAAGGTCAGAAAAAACAAAGGTAGTCAGAGTCCTTTGGATGATACAGGCAAAGTTTTTAAAAGCAATAATTTTTTACTATAATGTATATGGTTTCCATATCCTGTATACTGAATGCACAATGTCAATAAACAGTTACAATGTAAAAAAATATATGAAACGCAATTATCAATTTTCAGAGATCTTAAGTATAAAAAAAATAAATACAGAAAAAACAAAAACAAAATAACTAGAGAAGAAACAAATTTAGTACCCACAAAATGAATTAAAAAAAAAAAACTTATTACATATTTAAAGAACTGATTGCAAAATTACTGACAGGGGCATTTTCTCATGGAGACATTTTTTATGTGGACATATGATATTTTAGTGGAACGATTTTTATCAGTCTCAGAGTAATGGATACAGCATAAAAAATTAAAGAAGTATATCACTATCAAACATCAACAAGCAAATACTGAAAGATAGTCTCCTTCTAGAAAATTAATTTTGTAGTTTTTAGTTACGCTAACCCATTAAAGTGCCACGTTACAAATGAAAGTGTTTCATGAGTCTAATTCTTGAAACCAGATATTGGAGGGATGTTGCCAAAGAAGCACTTTTTAAAAATTAAAAAGGGAACTATAGAGCATGAATACATTTAGAAGATTGGCCAATATGAAATCAAAACTAAAAGGAAAAAAACAAAATTTGTGGAACTGTAATTTAAGAAACCTTGGTTCTCTACTTTAAAGCTAACACAGATATTCCAAAATATGTATTGCAACTATGCAAAATATTTCATTCATTAAACACTTTAGTCTTCAACAATATGTTTCCCAGTATAACTTGCTGAACATGTTTTCAGCTGCTACTGGCAGGATTTCTCCTCCCAGAGAGGACTCAATCAGAAGGCAAATGAAGCGCTTTCTACAGTGACCCATATACCTAAAACCCAACTACTACTAATACCCTTACCACTTCCCACTTCTAGGTATCCTTATCTAATGTCCTTTCTGGACCAAAACACAATGTGTCCAGCAAAGAAGCTGTGAGGGGAGTGATGTAAAATTCTGGCTCTTTCCAGAGAATAGAATTTTAAAAGTTGGTATACAATAAGTAACATTTTCCAAAGTATAAAAGTGATGATAATTTTTAACAATGAGATGCATTAAAGTTAATGAAAGAATTACTCCACTTAATCAGTATTGTGTACAGTGACTAGAGCGAGTATGTGGTAACCATTTGCTGACTCACTCACCCATTAATTTCCTCTATCACATACTGTCTTTTCACAACAAACCATCTGATATTCTCTCAAGAAATCAATTACCACTTTAACTTTATCACTTATCTTTACTATGTACACTCATTTATTTTGAAAACAAAATTGATTTACAGTTTTTGACATTGAACTTGATGTGTACACAGATTTAAAAGTACTCTTCAGAAAATTTAAAAAGGAAAGTAAATGTATTAATTAATTTAAAAATCTAATCAGAAACTACATCCCACATTCCTAGATTTAAATATCTAAGACATATTAAAACAAAACAGGGAATTTATGTGAAAAAAATTTCTGACTGCCATGAAAAATTTTCAAACTCCAGCACAACAATGTAGGAAGAACGGAAAGCCAAATGTTGAGAGTGACAAAGGTGAAACTGATTTCACTCAACATGAGACTGACTTTTCGAAATCATTTATGATGGGAGTCTCTGCTGGAACTAGATGATGATTTGCAGGATCTCTGCAGTCGTGAGGAATACATTTTGTCCAGCTTCTGTCTTGCAAGCATAGCAAACAAGTTATTTTATATTCAAGCAGTGTCAGTTCCCCATTAACTAGTCTTGAGTTTCCAACGAAATCGAAATATTGACAGTGAGGGAAGATGTAACGGTTCAATTCAGCCCACCTAATAATTTTGGGGAAAAATAAACGTAAAGGAATTATAATGATAAATTTTATTTGGGAACAAGGAACGTAATATGCAATGAGTGAATTTGTGTCAAGGTCAACAACAGGACGCCAGGAGAATAGCTATTTTTAGCCGCATGACATTTGACCTATGTATTCAGTGAGCAAAACATCTGACGCCAGAGCCGTTCCCAGCCATTCATCACCACTGGAATGTCGATCCAAAATAATGATCCCGTCAAAATTGGTGTTGAAACACAAAAGGAACAATGAAACCAGACCACGTGATCGGTCGCCAAATTAAGAATCGTCATCTTTAAGTCGACCATCTTCCTTCGTGTAGTACAGCCACAAAAGTTCCGGAACGAAATCGCGGGCGCCCGCACACCACAAAATGTGAATTTTTAAATATTAAATCTAAAAAACGGTATTTTAATTCGCAAGATAAATACTGTGACAAATTGAAGCAAAATGACAGTTCGGTGGTAAAATAAACAGGTTAAAACGAGGAGACATCTAGATAGTGCGCGTGCACGATGAGACATTCCATGGACGCACCTCTACGGATCATGAAAGGGAAGTAAATAGTTTATAGTTTGAACTAAGAGTAGACTGGTTAATGAGTATTTAATATTTTATAATGATGTACATGTTATTGTATTTTATCATGATGTTTTGTTCTCATGGTATTTATATTATCTTTTGTATGTAGCAGGTGTGAAGCAATTGCTTTAAGAAAGTATCAAGTAATTGATACTAATTTCATTCATGTTAAACTTTATAAGAATAACTATTTGTGTATTTATTTTGAGTAATTAATGAAGATATCGTTAGATAATATTTGTAAACTTGGCCATGAAGGCAATAATTGTTAATAAATTGCCAAGGGGTCATTGTAATTATGTTATAAACAGATGAAGGGTTCAATAATAAAATAATAATAATAAATTGAAATCAGGATAAAATAAAATTATAATAAATGGCCATAAGCCAGTGACTCATTGTACAGTAGGTCAGGTCAGAAAAGTTAAATTAAAAATAAAAAGTTATAACGCATGTAATAAAATAAATAGGCCTAAAATTAGTATTTTGTAAAAGGAAAATAATACCTGTTAAACTAAGTCGATCAAGAAGAAAATGTAGTAAAATGTATATGGTTTAATAATGCATATTAGTTGAAGGTTTTATATGATTTAATGTAATTTTAATAAGGGAGTATTTTATTAAATAAGTGTAAGAATATTTCCTAATTACGGCTCTAGGATAACAAATATTATCCAATAACAGAATAAGAAATGGTTGTCATGGACGACTGAATGCAAGATATCTTGTTGATTTTCAACACTTAATTGTTATATGTGAATGGGTAGAGTTGAGTTAATACAAATTTAGAAAAGAAAACCAAAAACTAATGAATCAAATTAATATAAATCAAATTTCATAAGCAATAATCCATTAAAAGGACAGTGGATTGACTTCCGAGGCTATCTCTCAGCAAATATAATTCGATCTACATTAAAGTTAAATGAATTAAAAAAAATAAAATAAATTATCCCACCTATTAAAAAGGAGGCAAAGGAGCAAAGGAGTAAAAAAAAAAAACCAAAGGAGCAAAGGAGTAATAATGAAGATAAACTATAAATAAATGAAGATGATCCATAGCCAAAGGATGCAAAATTAATTAAATATATAAAAACCAAACAAAGAAATTTGAAATAACGTACAAAACCTCACTTTTCATCACCGAACGAAGTCTTAATACTGCACAAATTCCATTGGGACCTGTAACTACCAGAACCGTGAAGATTAACGAAGATCAGAACTGAAACTTCTACTACATCCTGGGACATCAATACCAAACTTTTATTAAGAAGCTGGAGACTGTTATTATCAAAATGTTGAATCAACATTCTGCTCTCGTCTCAGCGTAGCGAAACACAGCCATACTAAGTATCCTGTCAAAGTACGGTAAAAAACCTGCTTAGATTTGAATTTTATATGACAAGATTTTATAAATAAATTGTAATACCTAGTAACCTCAAAAATTGCATTACCTGACCTTAATAATAGTCAAAAGAACTACATGTACCCTGAGATAAAAAACAAATAAAAAAAAAATAATTAAATTTTAACCCATCTAAAACCCGAATTCAATGACGAATCGATTACGTACTGTGTAATCGATATGGTGTATTTGTGGCAAGAGGAAGCACCTGTTTGAATTAAAAAATATATAAAATAAAGAATCCTTCTTGAATTTGACGATTTCTTGTTATTGGTAAAGTAATTAGTGTATTTCGAATAAGTTGTAAGTTACAGAGAAAGTAACATGAGAAATACAGCAAGCGGAACGACTTAACCTATAATAACTGGCCGATTGGAAATAACAGCGCTCGTCTGCAGACAGCTGGTGAATACGGGAGAATAGAAAACTAACTTGGTGTCTTCGCTCTCCTCTCTTGGCTCTCTCGATAGTGTATACAGACTAGGCTTGGAGAAATATATTGAATTACCCAATATATTAACTGGAATAGAGCGTTTTTCTTTTGTAAAGCACTTAATAACTACCTAACACAGAGATATTATCAATAATTGAATACTCTAATCCATAAAAAATAATTTTTCTTTATAATTAGATTAACGTTGATACACGATTTAGATTACAAATTGGCGAACCCAGCAGTGGGACTTAAGAAATAAACTAATTACGGGAATTATTATATAATACCTATAAATATATTTATATTACAATTACGTGGGGCTTAATTAGGCAAGAGTTTCGAAGAGTATAAGGAGACACGCATCGATTACAAATTGACGCTTCCAACGTGGGGCTGAATTAACTATAAACCCGCAACCGTATATCCGCGCATAGATTACTATACATATTGTAACATGACATAAGGTAGTGAAGATCCAATGATAATTAATTATAAAATAAAGAAGCTGAAGACAAGAATAAAAGGCAAGAACTTATAAACTCAGAGATTAATAACCCAATAACCAAATGACAAATGACTAATAAACTGACAATGACCTGATTCAATAGATCGGATAAATACAAAAAGAACAACGGAACAAGGAAGAAGGAACCAAGAACGAAATGTAATCAAGAAATTGATAATGAACATTGTAAATCCCTAATAATGACCATTAAAATGTATGTTAACAAATGCACTAATGTAATTAGAGTATAGATGATATGTACCTAGGGTAATAATGTTAATGAAAGATAGTAATGTTATGTATATATTATTAATGAAGGAATGTACTCATAAACATAAGTTAGGGAGTTAATAATACACCCACCCTAATAAATAGTGATAAATATAATCAAAACTAGTAAACAATATCCTAAGGCAAATAAAGGCCACAGTTAATTACCAAAAGTGATCATTAGTGAAGGGAAAATAAAATAAACACTTATAACCAGTAACCCCATGATGATATTAACATAAATAAACAACCCAGTGAATAATCAAGTGAGTGGAAGAAAGAGTATATTAATACAAAAGTGGTGATATGTAGTGATAGCATGTTGCATATAATAAGTGAAAGTGAATAAATCAAAAACCTTCTATGAAGGAAAAGTGTAGTTGGTGAACTTGAAAAAGTATTCTAGTTAGTAGACTGTATTGGAATAACTGGAAGACCTGTGATAAACTTTGTACTAGCAAGTAAGAGGAACTCATTATAATGTGATTAAGTTAAGCAATAGTTAATAAGAATTATAGGATAAGATAGAAATTAAGTCATTGGAATGAAAGGCAAACAAGAAAGATAGACACTGTTTTATAGTGAAGGAATGAGGGAATAGAGTATATTGTGAAAAGCACACTTTAATAGTAGTATAATAAGAGTGTTATTATTGTTTAAAAAACCAATATAATATAATGAATCATCAATTGAACCAGATAGTAGTAAGGAATAGAAAGGTAGTTAGAAGTTTTATTTCAGGCTTGAACCTGTCAAGAAAATGTTTATTATTATAATAAGAGGTGTAGTTAGAAACATCAATGTTTATTACTTGTTTCTGTTAAAAAATTGTTTTACAGTACCAAATATAAAGGTAAGAAGTTACAAAGAAATGTCAGATAGTAGTATAGGAAAATCTAGGCTCTAGGCCTAACTGTTAATGATGAATTTTGTAAATTAAAGAACAAACAATAGCCCAATATCAAAGCAGAATATACCAAATGTTTAAACAAGTTAAGTGGGTATTCCTGATACCAAAATGTATAAATAACATCCAATTTTGGATAAAATATATATAAAATATAAATAAGGAAAATAACAAAAATATGATTAGCTACCCAAAAGTAACCATGAGGGGTATCAAAATGATCCTTATCAAAAATTATGAACAATGGTATTCATGTAATAAACCTAGCTACTAATATAAGAAAGAAATCTTAATTTGAAGATATTTTGTAGATTTAAACTAAAATAAGACGTCAGAATATAACAATGACATAAATTAACGACCAATGAGAATTAGCATAATTTATTAGGTAACCATAGCAACCGAAATTTATTGCCAAAAAACCGTTGAATTTTCGTTAATCCATTATTGACCGACGCCGAGGGCGGATGAATGTAGCTCTCAACTCAAATTTTATAGTAAATAAGTGAATTTTGACGGAAATCATAAGAAAAGAAGATAGTATTAGCAGTCCATGGAACACCTGATAATATATTTATTATTAAAATTTTCACAAACCAAAATTATCCGTGGAATTTAAGAAGACTTCTGGAATAATAGCTGACGACTCATCCCGAAGGAAGACCAGAGGTGACCTACTTCAACCCAAGAAGACGGACGATTGCAGAACAAGTGCGAAGCCGAACTTTATGGAAAACCCCGTCTGAACGAGATTGACGAATATCCGAAGAATAGAAGACGACCAGATCCATCCGGAAGAAGCAGACGAGCATTGTGGAAACCTCAGCGATAATCGATGAGTATAAAACACTAATCTCATTAAAACGAATTCCCAATTTTTCTATCAAAAATAACAAACCACAATTTTCACTTCACTGATCACTATTCTGAATTAGAACTGAAAGTATTTATAATATTACTATTATTGAACTTTAATCAATTGATAATTATTTAAACTGAGCTATAATAAATAATTAATAAACATAAATTGTTGATAAAATCCTAACCAACAAAAATTTAGACTAACTCTCATTGTTGGTTACTTACTTGGATGTATTAAAATATTAAATGTTGTGTACCTAGTTTTAAGAATTATTATAAATTTGTGCATTTTAGCCGTAATCCAATACTTCTGTAGCCAAAAGGACTTATTAACACTCCCTGGGTAAACATTTTATTGTAAACAAACGGTATTCGCCAGACGGCGTGTACATACTACATTTGAACTGAGCATGCCAACTGAGCAACTGTAAAAGCCGGTGCTAAGATAAAATAATGTACTACTAACTAACTGAAAACTATTAAAGGGTTAATAAATATTATTATTCTGCAACGCTGTATGTTTGATTCGTACATATTAAGATAATACATAGAAAATTATTGAAGTGAAACAACAAACCATCACAGCGAAGTCGACACTGAAAGACGGCGTGCGCCAATCAGGCGGCGAGGCGGCAATATTCAAACCAAACGCCGAGAGATACGGTTTACCCGTAAATGGTAAGAAAAGGTACAACTCGACTCGCTACACGCAAATAACATTGACAGAAATTATTGAACTTATTAAAAACATCAATCATACACCTCTACTATACCACGAACCAAACGAGCGAGTTAAAAAACGCTCGTCACGCACACATTTACTATACGAGTAATAGAACGACTTACAGAAACACTAATTCTTAAATAAACCCGCACAGAAAGTTTTATTACAAAGTGGCGCTCACAACAGTGGGGCATCATCATCTTCTATTTGAAAGTTTTATTACAATATATATATATTGCAATGAATCACAGGATCCTTGATGAGCAGGGCAAGCTCATATAATACACAGGCTATGAACACTCATGTTTAAATTGGTAGTTTGTTAGATTTGGTTGTGATATCAGTTGTATTTTAGTAAGGATAAGGATTTAAGTTTAGTAAAACTGTGTATTATTTATTTGTTGTTTATTCATGTACTATGTTTGTGGAAATGTGCGCGCGTGCGTGAGTGATAAACGTTTCCCCGGCTGTGCGTGAATAAATTATCGTTGTGTTGTGACACTGAACTGAACATAGACAAATGTATTCGCTACAATCCCTGTATATTTCTGGCTATTATTTGACATTCATATATGATATTACTAGCAAAATACCCGTGCTTCGCTACGGAGCTTCACGTTGTACGTAATTGTACAATTATTGCTCCCTTAATAGTATAGCATTAGATAGATTGTACAAATTCTCAACTCTTTGTTTATTTACATTCATAGCAACAGCTATTTATTATTTATTTCGAGAAAATCGTTAGAGCCGTTTCCGAGAAAAAAACGGACATACATTTATTAATTAATTGAACTTCGAAATTTTCTCGACTGTAAGAACCTGCAAACAACGAAGTTTTTCAATTTTAAACAATGATTAAAAACTCAGAACTTGAAACTACTCAATTAATTATAAAATTATAATTAACTCTTACCTTCGGGTTTTTCCAAGAGTCATTCAGACGAAACGGCTGCAGAAAGGATTATTTGAGATACAAGGTGTAAAGATCAATACACAGTTTGTGCTAAAACAAATTGCTTCTAGTTTATTATGCAAATTAATTACTTAGTCTCCCCTTTTATGACATTTAAATTTCTTATTTCTTTTCTGTTATCTTAAATACTCGTTGAATGAAACACAATTAGTAAAAATCAAACAAAGTGACAAAATGAATATTTCTTACTTCACTAGCCTACCAAGTTTTACTGGTCACTAAAACCACGTTTGTCACATTTAATAATTGTGTCGGCTGACGTAACTATTCGAACACTTAGGACTTTCGATTTTGGTGAAGATCGGTTAAGGGGAAGGGGTAGTTTACCTGCAACCTTTTACGTTTTAACAAGAGTAAAGTACTTGAAAATTTATTTAAACTTTTTGAAACAATGGTAATTGTTAAAAATAAAATAATTTTGTTGCCAGGCAATAAAATTAAAATTTTTTCATTTTAATGTAATATAATATTTTTCATTTAATACGGCAATAAAAAGGCAGGTAACACACACACACACACACACACACACACACACACACACACACACACACACACACACACACACACACACACAATTCACGTTATTTCTGGCCTCACTCATGTTTATTTTCTTACGTTTGCACGCTTTTTAAATGGAAAGTGCCGAAACCCACACCAACATAACGCGTGCAAGCCGAAAAAATGGACATCAATTTGCTTACTGGCGAAGCTAGTAGTTAATGAATGGGTAGGCAAA
Organism: Magicicada septendecula; assembly: GCA_034769895.1. Lineage (NCBI taxonomy): Eukaryota > Metazoa > Arthropoda > Insecta > Hemiptera > Cicadidae > Magicicada > Magicicada septendecula. Next base: position 1,272,599,206 of record CM068367.1, read on the forward strand.
AATTTTATCTTAAATTTTTTTTAAGGAATCACTAAAAGGACGGTGGGTCAAATCGGACGCTGAGGTAGAGTTTGCTGTAACCGAATGGTTCCACAAACAGCCGTAAGAATTTTACTAGCAGGGAATCTACAGGTTAGCGCAACAGTGGAACTCATGTCTTAATGTTATTGGAGACTTCTTTTAAAATCGTTGAATAAAAAATGCTTTACAGCTCTATACGTGTGTCTATTGAACAATCCTTGTATTAGTCATACACAATAATACAACTGATTGAACTTCAAATTTTTAAACTTGATTAGTTTCTATATATATGTTTAATGTTACAAATAATTCAAATAACAATCTTGATCATCTGTTAGTTCAGCGGAATAACAGTGACACTTTTAATAACCGCATAAAATAAACACTTAGAAACAACACAGGCGCTTTAACTTAACTGTTTAGACCACAGAAGTGAGGCATGCCTCAACGCTCTATGTGTACAGCGCGGGACAATCCCCCCTCCCTACTGACCCGGTGAGAGTGTTGGGGAGACATGTCAGTTGCCAGACACCGGCTGGCGCCGGCGGTCTTGTTACAGTGCTTATCGCTTGCATACAATGTATGCCTGTAGCCATGGGCGTACCGCGCACACATATACGTTTATATGAAATTTAGAGTAAAATATCTGAGAAATTTTTGACGCTATAACAGAGTAGTACAATATTTAGTGACGTTAAAACCGGGAATTTTTATAATGTTAAAGATATCAGTTTGACCGGACTTATGACAAAATAACGCTACACCCGAGTTGACGTAACAGCCGAAGCCGTAATAACCAAGTTCCACTGTATATAGATGAAAGGATGATTATTGTATGAAAATACTGGTAAGGCTAAAGTTTAAATTACTTGTGTCTTTTGTAACTTTTCTTTGGAATAATGATGGGATTGTAATTTTTTGAGTGAGAATTCATAAAAGTGTTGAAATTATATTTTACTTCTTTGTAAAATGTCATTTGTGTAGGTGGGAGTGGGTGAATAAAGTAAAAGTAAATGTTTGTATTGTTGTGGTTTATGATGAAATAGTTTTATGTGAAATAATTATAATAATTACTGCTACAATTTCCATTTAAGTATTTTAATTTTAACCATCAATGTAAAATACATAATATTTCAAAAACTAGAAAAGAACTGAAAAAACATACTGGAAAAGTAACCTACCTAAGGAGTAAGAAGTAATGTTTACTTTCCCTGTAGTCATCACATTTCATACCACTTGTCCTTATATATGTTCTGCAGAGGCGTACGCAAGGGGGGTTACCGGGTTTGAATTCCCCCTTGAACGTTTAACCACTTTTTTTAATATTATATAAAATGAAAATAAAAATTGACATATTTATATTTGAGTATCTTTTTAAAAATCCATAATCATTTTCTCTCCTCTAATTTCTCACTGTCAGAGTAACAAAATTTATCGACATAAGGTACAGTCCGCCCTTCCCTTCTTCAATAACGTAATCCCTGTGCTTGGTGCTGCGGCACGTACAGTACATCACTCCACGTGGGACACAAGTAGCTGTCATTCAGCAATCTGAGAACGCGGCATCTGATGAACAGAGACCATCTTCTCGTATGGTCAGGATTGGATCACTCTTATCAAGAGACAGGGAATCTACCAAAACTCTATTGGGATGCCAGAAGACAAATGGAATGATTCAATGTCCTGCCATTAGAAAACAACATAATTGAAGTGTGCAACGACCTGATTGTTCGAAATCTCGTGAAAGAACTTAATGCCTCCAGTTGCTTCTCTATCTCGCCGATGAGACGTCAGACATGTCAAGCTTAGAACAATTATCACTGTGTGTTGTCATGTTGATAGAGAAAATTTCACTGTGAAGGAAAACTTTCTACAATTCGTACCATTATATGATGTGACCGGAAAAGGAATCGCAACGGCGATATTGGACAAGTTGTGTTCATTAAATATAGACTGTAACGGTACAAACCAAGAGGTTTAGTTTAATTTCCAAATAATTGTAAAAAATTAGTAACCAACCCAAGCTGAACGTTTTGATCACGAAATTTCGACTTTTGGAACACCTTGTAGTTCATGCGTAACCAGCCGTACAAGGTACAAAAGCTATTAAAGCATCTGGGAATGTGTAAGGGCGCACACCTCGGCCAACGTTCACACAAGAAACGGCACGAACTGGTACATTCTTTCGCTTTGTGCGCGCAAAAAACTCGGCAGTCGACGACTAACATCTGAAGGCAGTGGACGCGATTAGTGGTGTGCGTCGCCGGCCGGGCAAAGTTTTATCTATTAAAAATGGGAAAATAGTTAAAAGTGAGTCGACTAAGAAACCTTTCCCCGGCCGGGTGAACACATAGGCGTGAGCCTAAACTTTAGTGTAATATCTTCAAAATGTTATAATGTGAACGAATAACAAAACACGGAGTTATACCAAGAGTATGAGTTCAGTTAACAGTGACTAAAACGAATTAAAGTACTCAAAATTAACAGTGGGAAACATTCGGACAAAAGTGAACAAAATTTCTCGAGATCAACAAGTGACTTGCAGGGACACCGATACCACGTAACCGTATATTACACAATTTAATTATGAGAATTTAAATAAAAAAGCGCTAAATTAAAAATGGTATGGGTGTGAATGAGAGAATGTGCAGATACTGGGCTGTCTTATCTATAGATATAAGAAAGAAATAGTTAAGCTAACTAGAGTTGGAAAGCTATATTAAATTTCCGATGTAACATTAGCATCAGTATTTGTTCAAAGAAAAGATAAAGAGTAGAAATTTGAAAAGAGAATATAAAGAAATGTATAAAAAAGAATAAATCCATTACATTATTTCACTTGATATATATGTGTGTTAGAATAAGCATTTCAAGTACCTAATTTCATTTTCTGTGCTGGTAAATTCGCTGTACGAAATAGGGTTACACCACTAGACGATCTGGCCAGAGAGTGACAAATAGAAGGTAAGTGGGAGTTTAAGATCATTTGTAATTAATTAAAAATATATAAAGTTACAAGACATAAATAAGATTCGTGGTCAAGGGTATGACGGAGCTATGTCCATGCCAGGAAAAGTAAACGAAGTCCAGGCACATGTAAAGACAATAATTCTGTCAGCTTTATATGTCCACTGCTCAGCACACAGCCTCAACTTAGCTGTATCCAGTGCCTGTGAAGTAGCTGTCATTAGAAACTGCATGGGTACAATATCGAGTCTGTACGAATTTCTTAATACACCTAAAACGCAACATGTTTTAAAATCGGCGATAAGTGAAATGGAAACTACAACTTGACGCCGTGAAAAACTCGTTGAACTTTGTGCAACACGTTGGTTGGAAAGGTATAACTCCATGGCCGCGGTGATGGAATTGTATGACCCTATTATTGCAACCCTTCAAAGCATAACAGAGTGGAAAGACAAAGACTCGTTCTCACAAGAAAATTCACTTTTATGTGCTCTGACTAACTGTCAATTTGTGATATCGCTGTTTTGTATTCAGAGGATGTTTTCTTTAAGTCTCCCACTGTGTAAATTCCTGCAGAATTCAACTATTGATCTCGTGGAAGCAGTAAACCTTGCTGAAGATATTAAACAGTGAAATGAAATCTATACGCAAAAATGTCGATGAAGAATTTTCTAAAATTTTCATTTGTGCTTCTGAAGTCTTGAATAGGTTGGGGTCCTCCATTCAAATCCCTTGCATGGCAGCGGGACAAAAAAAAACGTGTGAACTTGGACTTATCATCAGTGACGCTAGAACTTTACTTTCGTGTCTCTACTTTTATTCCATTTCTGGATACCTTCATGTCCCAACTAGATTCGCGTTTCTTGAAACACAAGGAAAATTGAAAGGCTTTCAGTGCCTTTTACCTACGAACCCAGTCCTTCTCCCTTTGCCATCTCAAGTTTCTGCTTTCACTTCACTCACAGAGTTCTACGCCAGTAACATAAGAAGCGGTTGCCAAGAAGACCTAAATAATGAATTAAAATTATGGTACAGAAAAATTGCACATCTTGAGAAGAGAGACCAACCGAAAACAGCCGTAGATGGGTTAACTATATGCAATCCCAACATAATGCCAAATATATTTACTTTGCTAGAAATACTAGCTGCGCTCCCAGTGTCCACATGTACAAATGAACATGTGTACATTCTCAACATTACGCCGTCTAAAAACATATTTGCGTAATTCTACTGGAAATATGTGTTTGAATGGATTAGCACTCCTCAACATACATAGAAATTACACCCCAACTGCAGAAGATGTGTTAAATGAACTAATGAAAAAAAAAACGTCGTTTGGACATTGACATTGTATTGTGAATGCTGAAATTTCTGAAGTGTAGTGACATTATATACTGTAGGCTACGTACATTATATATACTGTATATATTAATTTAATTACCGGTACTCGTTTTATTCAATGATTTTTCAAAACAATAATAGACTACAGTAGAATATTGATTTGAACATTTGAGACAACTGCATTCCATTTTTCATTCAAATTCAAATTCAAATTCCTTCATAGAGTGTGGATTCATCATGCCAGTTTCATTCTTCAACCTTGGTGAGTTTCATATTGACATACTGTGTTTAATTAAATTTATTTCAATATATTTGATTGCTTCCATGGATTTTCCTGTTATGTAAGTGTCTTACCTATCGTATACAAATAACCGTTGACTAAAATATATAATTATTGTGTAGCCTAAGTGTAATAATGGCATGTGGGACTGGCACAAGCATTTTTATTATACAAAATGAAACAGATGTTAAAATTTGTAAAAAAATTGTAGCCTAAGTTTGTGAAAAAATACGTTTCGAAGATTTTATTAGGGTATTTATGAATATGTTCTATTCGAACATAGTATAATAAATATATCGTAACATGATATAATGTTAATACACAAAATTTAAAATACTGATAATGTCAATTGTAAACAATTTTAATAATCCCCCCCCTTAACAAAATTCTACGTACGCCACTGATGTTCTGAAAAGCACTTTTGTTCCTTCTGGGCTTGAAATAATTGATATGACATTATATTGCCCCTTTTTATTTTGCACTCACTTCAATTTTGTTTTTAGTTGGATTATGAAGTAGATACAAATCAACTCAACTACTTCAATTTAACACTTCCTTTTTGGTTGGTAAGTTGTATTTAACATAAATTTTATATATTGAAAGAACAAAATATAATTTTTTAATTTCTTTCTTTCACAGTAAAATCTTAGGCACAAAGGCAACATATGCATAATGAAAAGAGCACTGACGTAAATAGTGTCCAAGGTAAAAATATATGGGCCCAATGCTGACAGCTTATAAAATTGAAATAACATCTTGTCCTCTTCAAGAAAGTTCAAAAAGCAACAGTAGAAATATTATATATAAAATATAGCAGGACAAATACAAAAACGTGTACACAATACAATTGGACACATTAAAAAAAAAAATTAACATACCAATGTTAAACTGTGTGATATAAGTTCTCACATAACACTAAAATTTTCACAGAATATTTAATATTATTATATATAAAAAACTTTCACAAATGAACTTACTTTTGTTCTCACTTTCACAAACGTTTCAAGGTGTTGTGCCTCTTCCTCAGTGTGAGTAAATACTGAATGTCATTGTTGCAGAATAACGATTATGGACTATAGGTGTGTGTGGTGGGAATTGATGATGGGAGGGAATTGGCGATGAGGTTCAAATTTTGTGTTTGGATCAGTGTATCAAATAGTGTATGTGATCTGTAATGTACTTGTTCATTCAATATGTTGTTTGGTTGTAATGTGTGATATCTGTATATTTCAAATTGTTCAGCTGTGTTTAATTTTCTACTTTTTGATAAGTAGTGTAATATTTCCATGTTGTGTTCTATGTTTGTGTATCTATGGTTTTCATTTTGTAAATGTGTGGCAAATGTGGAATGTATGTAATTTGTGGTGAGGGCTTTTATATGTTCTGAACATCTGGAATAAAAAGATCTTCCCGTCTGGCCGATGTAGAATTGGTTACAATCATTACAATTTAATTTTAAAACTCCTGTTTTACTGTATGTGTCTGTGTCTTTGTTAATATTTATATGTTTCTTAATGGTGTTGTTGGTTCTGTAGGCTATTTTATAATTGTGTTTTCTAAATGTGTTAGCAATTTTGTGTGTATTGGAGTTGTAGTATGTAAGTGTTATGTACTTACTGGGTTGTGTGTTGTTGGTCTGATGTGTTTTATTTTTATTTTTTGTGTTTAGGATGCGTTTGTGTATTTTATTTACCAAATCGGGGTTGTATCCATTTTTAACTGCTATATATTTGATTGTGTTAAGTTCTTCTTGGTAATCATGTGTGTTTAGGGGTATTGAAGTGAGTCTATGGAGCATGTAGTTGAATGCTGCATGTTTGTGTTGAGTTGGGTGGTTGGATGAGTTATGTATGACCATGTCTGATGTGGTGGGTTTCCTGTATATTTTGTATGTGTGTGTGTTGTTTGTTTTGGTGATTGTGAGGTCTAAGAAGTTTAAACTATTATTTATTTCTATTTCAAGTGTGAATTTTAATTTATGGTGTATAGTGTTAATTATAACATGGTGTATGTTGATCTGTTATAATTTTAGTTAGATGTATTATCTCATTTATGTGTGTTTCAGGTATGTTGTTTAATTTTAGTAATTGTTCTAATGTAATTAAAGTTTCTTTTATGGGAACTTTGGTGTATAGGTTTGTTATGTCAAATGAAGCTAGTGTGGAATTATGAGGTATATGGATATGTTGAGTTTTATTCACTAGATCTAAATTATTTATGACAGTGGTGTTGTTAGTTAAATTTATGCTATTTCTGATTAATTTATCTAAGTGTCTAGCTATTTTGTGTGCAGGTGCTTGTGTGTTGTTTATAAGTGGTCTGATTGGAATATTTGGTTTATGTAATTTTGGTAGTGCATTAAGTGTAGGGGCTTTTGGTTTAATTTGTTTAAAATATTTGATGTTGTCAGGTGATACTATGTGTTTTGTGTTATTTAAGGTTTTGTTTATTTGTTTGTGATAATTTGGGGTGGGATCTTTATTTAATTTAGTGATGTTGTTTTCATTAAAAAATGTTTCGATTTTGTTGTTTAAAGTTTGTTTTTCTATTATGACATTAATATTGCCTTTGTCCGCTTTGAGTATGGTTAGGTTGTGTTCTTGTAATTTATGTTTTATGTTTTTTAGTAATTGGAACTCATTACTGTGTTGTTTATGTTCATATTGTTGTTCGTGTTGTAATTTACGTTTGATATCGTGGCGTATGGTGTCTTGGTCTATGTTATGCGTGTGTTGTATGGCTGTTTCAGCCTCAAGGACTATGTCACGTGTATGTTTTTTATACATAAATAATTTAGATCTAGTGAATAAAACTCAACATATCCATATACCTCATAATTCCACACTAGCTTCATTTGACATAACAAACCTATACACCAATTACGATTATTTTCTAAAACTTCCGGGCTGAAAGGCCGTGGTCGATTGCTTAAAATGCTGCTAAACGTTTCGGCCGCACCACCGGTGGCCATCTTCAGTAGCAAAAGAAAAAGAAAAGTGTTCGATAGATGATACGCCGAACACGTCTCCCAATGGACTGGGAACAAGCAACCAGTAAGCAACTTGCTTGTTCCCAGTCCATTGGGAGACGTGTTCGGCGTATCATCTATCGAACACTTTTCTTTTTCTTTTGCTACTGAAGATGGCCACCGGTGGTGCGGCCGAAACGTTTAGCAGCATTTTAAGCAAACGACCACGGCCTTTCAGCCCGGAAGTTTTAGAAAATAATCGTAATGACACCGGCCGTGAAAGCCTACGCACTAAGACTATACACCAATGTTCCCATAAAAGAAACTTTAATTACATTAGAACAATTACTAAAATTAAACAACATACCTGAAACACACATAAATGAGATCATACATCTAACTAAAATTATAACAGATCAAAATTATTTCACACACAATAACATGTTTTACACACAAACAGATGGACTACCCATGGGCTCACCTATATCAGGTATACTAGCCGAAATATTTGTACACACCATAGAACAAGAACACATATTACACAATAACAAATATACTGATAAAATAATATATTAGCACAGGTATGTTGATGACATTATACTCCTATACAACGGCAACAAAAGACAAATAGAAAATTTCCACAAATATATTAACACTATACACCATAAATTAAAATTCACACTTGAAATAGAAATAAATAATAGTTTAAACTTCTTAGACCTCACAATCACCAAAACAAACAACACACACACATACAAAATATACAGGAAACCCACCACATCAGACATGGTCATACATAACTCATCCAACCACCCAACTCAACACAAACATGCAGCATTCAACTACATGCTCCATAGACTCACTTCAATACCCCTAAACACACATGATTACCAAGAAGAACTTAACACAATCAAATATATAGCAGTTAAAAATGGATACAACCCCGATTTGGTAAATAAAATACACAAACGCATCCTAAACACAAAAAATAAAAATAAAACACATCAGACCAACAACACACAACCCAGTAAGTACATAACACTTACATACTACAACTCCAATACACACAAAATTGCTAACACATTTAGAAAACACAATTATAAAATAGCCTACAGAACCAACAACACCATTAAGAAACATATAAATATTAACAAAGACACAGACACATACAGTAAAACAGGAGTTTATAAATTAAATTGTAATGATTGTAACCAATTCTACATCGGCCAGACGGGAAGATCTTTTTATTCCAGATTTTCAGAACATATAAAAGCCCTCACCACAAATTACATACATTCCACATTTGCCACACATTTACAAAATGAAAACCATAGTTACACAAACATAGAACACAACATGGAAATATTACACTACTTATCAAAAAGTAGAAAATTAAACACAGCTGAACAATTTGAAATATACAGATATCACACATTACAACCAAACAGCATATTAAATGAACACGTACATTACAGATCACATACACTATTTGATACATTGATCCAAACACAAAATTTGAACCTCAGCGCCAATTCCCTCCCATCATCAATTCCCACCACACACACCTATAGTCCATAATCGTTATTCTGCAACAATGACATTCAGTATTTACTCACACTGAGGAAGAGGCACAACACCTTGAAACGTTTGTGAAAGTGAGAACAAAAGTAAGTTCATTTGTGAAAGTTTTTATATATAATAATATTAGTAAAAGTGAACAAAGAGGATGAATCAACAAGATATTTAGAATATTTAAACAATCAATGAAACAATGAAGAAAAAGGATATCTCTCATAACCTGTGCATCACAGTCCATCTCCTTATATAGAAAGTATCAATTTTTCAAGTAATCAAGTGGGATTCATTTTCTTCCAATACCTTACTTTCTTAAATAACCCCTTAAAGCATATCATTAATCTTTAAAGTTGTACCATATAGTAATAGTAATGATTAGTTTAGTTTAATGGCAGAAACACATACAGTGTGGAAGAATTAGTAAAGGTAATTGTAATACCATATGGAATGAAATTTATTAAATAATAAATACATTCTTAAAGAAGCAAATTAAGAATATTTAAAATAAAAATTTAAAAATTGAGGGAATTGAAATGGATTAATAGAATTTGAAAATTACTTTCAAAAACTTTGCTGTATAGAACAGGCAAGTGCCTAATCCTTGTAGTGCAGAAGAAGTTTGCTGTTTATTTTGAAACACTGAAATTACGGAAATATAGGAAACTGCTGATAAAATTTGTAATTATGAATAAGAAGTTATATTTAAATATTACAGTACTCATGAAATTGATAGTTTCAATGTTCTAGATTTTTACATATGTTTCATGTGATGTGTGTGTGATTTAATTACATCATAAAGTTTCTTACCGTACTAAATTCAGCTGAAGGTTTTGTCTGAGATAACAATGGAACAATAGTGCTAGCAGAATGGCCACCCACAACTGGAACTACAATAGTTTCTGGTTTTGCTGACAACACTTCACCAACAAATGTATTTTCTCTGACACAGTCGAGTGTAGTTACACCAAATATGTTCTTACTGCAGTCCTTATGACATTTTTGTTTGTAGACTTCACAGACAACTGGTACAATACTGTTGATAGGGTTTGTGACTACAGCTAGCAGTGCCTGACAAACAGTAATTTCTCTAAATTTTAACATTTCTAGACATGCATATATAATACATTCTTACGACTCAAAATTCTATTAGTATACTTTTTTATATTTCAACATAATCAATTAATATTTGAGTTATCTCAAGTAACCAAACTGATAAACCAACTGAAGCCCAATTTAAGATGGGATTGAAATATGCAAAATGAGTTGTTTCATATTTGAATTTTATCTGGCAAGGAAAAAACGTATAGTCACTCAGTAATGTGTTTAAACATAAAATCTGCTCTCCTTAGTTGTACACCTTAATGGGGCCTAAAGTGTCATAACTATAAGCCGCTCCTGGTGGAGGAGGATAAGACTACCTTGAAGGTTAGATTTTATATTTTCTTCAGGACAAGTGAGAAATTCAGGATCTTCCCACATAATTTTATAAATACATTTTATAAATTCTTTATCTCAAATGTTTTGAGTAAACCAATGTGAAGTATAAGAGTTGAAAATAATATGGAAAAGTGCTGATTCAAAATATTCTATCTTGAGTAATTATTATTCAATTCAAAGGTAATAAATCTCATGATTAGAATTAGAAATCACTTAATTCTAAATTTGTGTTCTTAATAAAACCTGTCAAAATCCAGTGTTATTATCCCTTCAAAATTTTAATTTAAGGAGATGTCCCAAGAATGTTTTAAGCAGCTTATAGTTTATGTTCAAGTACCGTATATTATTTTTTACATAAAGTTCATTAATAAAATCGTACTATTTTTTATAAATTAAAGTCAAGAAACTACTAATTTCCTTGTGCAAAGATGACTGTTCAAACTAGTCTTGAAAAATTAAACTACAGACGTCATGAGATAGACAACACTGAAGTGCAAGTGTGTCTGGACAGAAAAGATAAAGGTACATTAATTGGTTCTGCCTTTGTTTTCTGGTGCATGCATAATTTTTAATTAACTTAAGGCTGGTAAATACTATGTTATTTACCAAATGTTGAGCGATTGCCATTATTAATAAAACCCTGTTTTATTAATTTACAAATAATGTATCTTTTATTTCTATAATTATTTATAAGCCTTATTTAATACACGCAACTGGCTTTTAATATGCTTATGTTAAGGAATTATACTAAATTTTTTAATGATTCTAGGGGGATTGATCCCCTGATCATCCGCCTGCAGTTATGCCACTGTCTACAGGCATATAATCTGGTCAACTGTTTGACTGTTAGTATCGAACCATACATGCAGCTTCATTTGCTAGATCCCCAGTTAGACATTGTATTTCATCCAGGCCTCCACTTAGTAGTCAAGCTCTTAATCTTTTACGAGCAACTTGTACTTCTTCTATTAATTTCCCACGCCTGGTTTTCTTCCTATGATGTGACCAAAGTAACTTAAGATTTTAGTGTTTACAGTTGATGATAACTGGCAGTTTATGTTTAATTCCTCTAAAGGAGGCAGGTTATTTGATGGCATACACATAGTATGAGAGGTTGTCCTACTCAGGTGTACCTTTTGAAAACAACAAATATCTTGTAGTCACTTGTGACTTACAGTTACAGTCACTTTAAGGTAGTATCCAAATCTCTGCCATGTGTAGGAATACAGAAAATACGAATGTATGGACAAACTTTTTCTTTGTCATTATTGTCATGCTATTATCCTTTTGTATTCTCATGAAGTGGCTCATAGCTTTTTTTGTCATATGAGAATGTTCTTCATCCCTTCCTAATAACTTCCATTATTTAAAACAAGTGAACCCATATACACATAACTGTTAACGATGCCACATCCTACTACTTGTATTGATCTGATGATTGACTAGTTGTTGTCTTCTGGAGATGCAGAAAGCTCCCTCCCTGACTTTAAAGAATGATTTTGGTTTTAACATAATCTAATAACAAACTTTTATCTCTACTAGTGGCTTCCACTTTATTAATTAACTCTGTTCATTATTAATTTTGTGTCTCTTATTAGTGTTCCAAAAGTAACCATAAGAGGAGCGATAAATTCTTTTTTGATTAAATAACCAGAGGGAAACTTAAATGTTGCACCCCTTGTAATAATTACAGAGTGGTTAAACCCCTTTTTAGTTTTACTTTTTATTTTCTGTTTTAAACAAAAGTAAAGAAAGTACTTAAATAGTCCCCCCAAAATTGTGTTCTACTTGAGATGAGCTTTCTGTTACATTGCCTTCAAAACAGAAAGGGAAAGGGCAGAAGAAAAGTATTTTAACTTGTGCGTGTACATGTATAAGTGTCAACAAAAAGTCAAAAATTTATCATCATTATCATCTTCAACAAGGATTAAAGCAAAACTGGTTTGTTCTAGTACCAAACAGATATACTAGAACTGGTCACTCCAGCACTTCTTCAGATGTCCCACACCTCTCTGCCATTTTGGCTTATCTTCTTCTTCTCTTCAAGGATTAGGTTATATAAACGTGTTCTGGCACCCATCTTATCCTTGGACGACCCACATCTCTTCTACCAATGGCTTGATAGGCATTCGGCTTATAATTCAGTAATTGTTTGGAGATGTGGCAGTCAACCATTCAGTTAAGATGTTCCAACCATATTTAACCGATATTGCTCAATATCAGTAAAGTCAAAATTTTGCAGCATGAATCTAAAAAATCTAAAAAAATGTAACAAAGTTTACATAGAATGTGTTATTATAAGACATCAAAGCATATTTTTCAAAAATTGGTTAGAACAATATCTCTTACACATTCACTTTTGTCAAGTGATAAAGACTCAACTTCTTGAGTCTTTGTTGTTGACTGAATTTTTAATTTTAAGCATGTTTCTTTATATTTATACAGATTAAAATATTACATTTTTGTATTAAATAAACAAAGTATTACTTTTAAACATATTTGTTCTGTTAATATTTTTTTGTAAACATGAATTTATAGTGCATTTAAAGACTCCCAATGCACTTTTACATACAGTATTTTTAATTTCATAGACAAAACTGTTTCTGTATATAATTAAATGTACTTTTAATAATGAAAGTACACTATATCTTCATTTATTCTGTCACTTTTAGTTTTTACGCCCAACTTTGTTTTAATTTTGGTTGTAGATATGGGCTGACAAAGACTGACCAAATATATTTGCAGTACCAGTGGTCACTATAAGCTAGTATTGCTCATCTAAATAACTGATGTGCAGTTCAACAGTGTTTCTGAGTAATAAGTATGCGAAACCTAAGTGAAGGTAATCTGCTGTTCTTATTAGTCTGCATGATTCCTCTCCCCTTTTTCTCGCAGGAAGCTCAGTGTTTGAAATAGTTCTTCAGTTATGTGTCCTATCTTGAGTCAGCCTCTTCATCTCAAAATACTTCTTACATTTAACATCCTCTACAGTTAGTTTCATATAGTCTAATTCTTCATCCTTCACAATCCTTCTATCAGTAAGGTTGTTAATTCTAGATACAGCAACTTGTACACTACCAACCACTAGCCTAACTTTACTTTTCTTCTATCATTCTTAGAGCAAGTTCATACATTACATTATCAAACTATTTATTTCTTACATCATCCTACACCACCATATTACAAAGTCCTCTATTTGTTAGTCACTATCTTTCCCTGTTTTCCAGTATGTATATCATTATTAACAGCCACCTAGTTACATGAGCAAAAATGAAATTGTGAACAGACTTTGGCAGAATATAGTTACATATAGGTTCTTACAATCTCAGAGTCTAAGATTATAATAACCAAACGCCACCAAACCATTACTATCATCGTTGCTATTATCGTCATGTTGCATAATTAATATTTATAACTTTGAATGATAAATATAATATAAAGTCTTGGATTTCGTTGTCCATGACGTGTCCGTTACTTAACTAAATATCACTATAGTATTGACGATTCGGAACACTAAGTTTTTTATAAGTAAAAACGTAAAGTTTTACCTTACAGCCTAAACCGGCTTTCACCTTTAGAAGGCTTCATCAGAGGCTTCATGAGAGATTTATATTTAAAATCATTTTTGAAATAAAATATTTTCATAGAACCTACTAACGCTGGGGAAATCTGAGGAGCCAATCAGAGTTGGGCCTACCTGTCACTCTGCTGAATTTGGTGGAAAGCCCTGTCACTGTCGTCAAGTCCCCACCTCAATGAAGAACCCATTGTTTTATAAAAATATATTTAAATTTTGAAAACTGAAAATTCTTTTCTTGTAAATATTTATATTTTATAATCAAAATGACTTTATTTTTGTTACCTGGCAACAAAATTATTTTATTTTCAACAATTACCATTGTTTCAAAAAGTTTAAATAAATTTTCAAGTACTTTACTCTTGTTAAAACGTAAAAGGTTGCAGGTAAACTACCCCTTCCCCTTAACCGATCTTTACCAAAATCAAAAGTCCTTGAGACCTCTACAATTCAGGCATGTATGCAAAAAATTATTTGATTCTGTTTGAATTTGCGGCAGTTATCGTTTGCCATAGAAAAAAAAAACGTTGCAGGTAAACTACCCCTTCCCCTCAACCGATCTTCACCAAAAACAACAGGTCTTGAGCACTCTGCAAATCAGGGCTGTATACAGAAAATTATTTGATTCTGTTTGAACTTGCGGCTGTTATCGTTTGCCATAGAAAATACCCTTGTTAAAAAAACGTTGTAGGTAAACTACCCCTTTCCCTTAACCAATCTTCACCAAAAACAATAGGTCTTGCGAACTCTACAATTTAGGGCTGTATGCAAATAATCTTTTGATTCTGTTTGAATTTGGGGCTGTTATCGTTTGCCATAGAAAATACCCTTGTTAAAACATAAAACGTTACAGGTAAACTACCCCTTTCCCTTAACCGATCTTCACCAAAAAGAATAGGCCTTGAGAACTCTGCAATTCAGGGCTGTATGCGAAAAATTATTTGATTCTGTTTGAATTTGCGGCTGTTATCGTTTGCTAAAAAAAAAAATTTTCCTTGATAAAAAAAAACCGTTGCAGGTAAACTACCCCTTTCCCTCAACCGATCTTTACCAAAAACAATAGGTCGCGAGTACTCTACAAGTCAGGGCTGTATGCAAAAAATTATTTGATTCTGTTTGAATTTGCGGCAGTTATCGTTTGCCATAGAAAAAAAATCTACAGACAGACAGACACACAGACAGACACACACACAGACAGACACACACACAGACACTTTTCGGAAAACGACTTTTTTTCATGTTTTGAGTGTAGTAGAATCAGAATCTGCAATAATCTCGAACACGATTTTTTTTGCCATCACCATACTTCCATTCCTTAAGGAATATGGAAGTAAAAATGAATTATTAAAATTAAAAAATGGTAGAATTCTGTCTGTCTGTCTGTCTGTCTCTCTCTCTCTCACACACACACACACACACACACACACACACACACACACACACACACACACACACACACAATGTATACATTATAAAAATTTGTATAATTGGTTCACCCAGAAAGGCAACGCCATTTTTTAAATGTTTATCTTTTTGTATGTATACAATATTTAAATATAAGAAGTAAATTCTCATAAAAATACAAAAACAACATATTTTCATTAAGAGAAAAATGAATGGTAATCTCTGCAAGAGATCTGAACACGTCAAAGCTTTAATGGCACGCCTAGGGTAAACATTAAAATACATAAAACCACTTGTAGCTGTAGATTTTCAAACATACATAAGCGTACACTCACTACGGGCGACCCTTTGCATGCTTGTATACGTACATTAAAATTTACTTAGTTTGCAGAATTTAAAATGTATTAGAGTTACAAAAATCATTTTTTTTTTTTTTTTTTCATAAGTCAGTGTCAAGTGATTGTGTATGTTTATTTGCAGTGTTCATGTGTACAGAGATTTCCTACATATATATATATAAGACAATGATTATCTGTTACAGAACGGCTAGATTTTAAAGTAATTATATAATTTGATACAAAATTTGTATGTGTGATATAACTGTGTGATAACAGTTGTCGGAAAGCTCTGAAACGCGGAGAGTAAAGTAAATCGTTTGCAGTTATTGTTCCCTAGTTTAAAACTGAAGTAACATAAATATTGCTGTTTTTGGTGCTGTTATGTTTACGCGCTAACGACGAAGCTGCAGCTGACGATGAGGAGAACAACAAAGGATACCGATCTATCAGCGTTTGCCTGTAATTAATTCGACTGTTTACAAATATTTCCTTTGTATCGCAATCTGATATTTAGTATTCATGACGCTGAGAAAATCTGAGTCAGTAATTGACAAAGTTTCATCCGGGAGAACTGATAAGTAGTAGGGCAAAGGTATATATAATAGCGTCTAGTTACAACTTACCTGTAAAGAAATATAATTCTTTTTACAATCGCAGCTTAATATAAGTAAAAATGTTCAGTTTTGTAGTTTAAATTACAAAATGGCTTTTTGTGCGTTAAAGTAACATTTTTAAGGACACATGAGTAAATACTAAATGTTTGCAAAGTCAATGTGCACAAAGCACATTTCGGAATACTTTCAATATCAGAATTTTATGAAGCACTTATTTTTTAAGCAGATTATTTCCTGAATATCTCTGTCAAAGCTCTTACAAACTAGTATAATTGTTTATAATCAACTTCATGGGAAGCGGTTGTCACCTTGGCAAATGAACAAAATTATTTATTTTCATTTACTAAAATAATTGTTAAACGATGTTTGTGAAAAAAAAACTTCTTCCTAACATGTTGCGAAATAAGTGTTTTAGGTTATACCGTGTTATTCACATAGCTTTGATTATTGGATAATTTTCACATCGCGTGCCCCAAACACTCCCATTTCGCAACTTGTTATGACAATAGTTATTATCTTCGTATCTTGAACAATAAATAACAAACATATTGTGATATTTGTAATCGACTAACGTGATGTTTTAATATGGTACTGTCTTTCTGATAATTTAACCGTTTTACAAGGATAAAAACTTGGTGACAATGAACATCATATAGTTTGGAAACAGAATCATTGTTTGGTATTATACAAAACGGCAACTATACTTATTGTTGGCCTACAATTTAAATATGCATATACCTAGCATATATTGAAAGATAAGGTACTGCATGTGACCACAAGAAAAAAGAAGGCACTAAGCTAAAATGAGAGAGAAATTTTAAACGAAAAGAACATAAAACTGAGAATAAAGCGGCACACGATGTAACATGAAGGGCATAGTTCTGTAAGATAACAGAGGTGTATGTGAATTGAAAATTTGGCATACAACGCCAACCGTTACAATATTATAAAAGAGGTTGATATCATTATACCTAACCACTTGACTAACTCAAATCTTGGGTTCGAAAAAGTGTAATTTATTTTCCTTTAAAAGGTTTATTCATCCAGCGGAAAATACTGGGTGATGCGGGACACATTAGCCAAATATGGGGACGTCTGGGCACATTATGATTACGGATACTTCCATGACTGGTTTAAATACTATTTTGAATTTTAAGCTATAATGATAATGAATAAAATATTTATATTACTGAGTCAACAAATTTTAAAATTAAACCTGGAGTGATCCCGGGTAGAAAACAATGAGATGAGGATCAGCTAGATAAACACGTCTGTGCTGTTTGTAACGTTACAAGAAAAGGTTAAGGTTAACTAAATTAACGGGAAAACGGGCGTCATCAGCTGGAGGAAGGTAATTAGTGGCCACAATACGCACACTCTGCACATTACCATATAGATGAACACTCGCCCTTTCACCGTCCCTAGGAGCCTGAGGGCGTTTCAAAATAACTGACGTATTACGAACCTACATTTGACAAAATTTGTTAATCGCGATTTGTGTACGATAGCACTGAATAAGTACTAGCTTTCACCAACAGTTATAATCTACATTTTTAACGAACTCTTAGCCTTATTGGCGTTTCCTCAGGTTATAACACTTACTTCCTTACTTACCCTTTTCTTCACTGACTAAACGTACTGGTTGAGTAAACATTTGTCAAGTATTTATCAGTCGCGCAAAGGTGTATTATCATTTACGTTTATAGCTTATGTAGGTGTCATGTTGAAAACAATAAGCGTATGTCATCAAATACCTTTAATTGCGCAATGTTAAGATACACTGAAGGGTGTGTGAAACGAGTCGGTAAGTTCGGGAACGCGGAGAGTAAAGTATTCGGTTGTGAGTCGTTGGCTGCAGCGAATTGTTCCCAAGCTTAAAACAGCAACAACACGAATATCGTTGTTGTTGTCATTGTTAGTGTTATTATGTTTATCCGTTAAGAACAACAAAACTGCTGTTGACGTTGAAAAGCAGAGTACAGGCTAATCAGAACCTGACTCTCAAAGTTCGTCTGTAATTGATCTGATCGTTTTGAGAAGTTTTCAGAAGTTGGATATTGGAATCCGATATCTAACGTCGATGAAGATCCTGGAAATTAAATAATTAGTTTTAAAGAGAAGTCTCGCTTACAGTGTGAAAGCCAAAATATTCTTGAATCAATTATGTGTCTTACAATCAAACGTTATCTATAACCCAAGTTGTTATAAATAAATTTGTATACGAGCGCAGTGAATATAACTTTGATCAACAGTTATAATCTACATTTTTAGTGACCTCTTAGCCTTACTGGCGTTTCCTCAGGTTATAACACTTATTTTCTTACTTACCCTTCACTTCACTGACTAAGCATTCCGGTTGAGTAAATATTTGTCTAGTATTTATCAGTCGTGCAAAGGGCAATCTGTGTCAGGCGGGGACAAGAGTGCACTTACTTGAGGCGATCGTGAATTCTTTTAACCAGAAATATTTTGTTGGTATAAAAATTGCATAATCTAATTCCATAAAATACCCTACATCCGGCACACTAGGGGACGGCAAGTTGTCGGTCATAACTGCATCAGCCAGAAGGACGATAGTAGGAAAACTTTGATGTAACAATGTGTTCTTAAAACTGTGTGTCTGTCCCGACACTGTCTGTGTGTACCAGTCACATTTTTCCGTTATAAAAGTGACGTTATGGCGGCTACTCCATGTGGATTCGGCGTCACCACAATTAGTATTCATTAACCGCAGCTTATTACCTTTAATTAAGCAGAAGTGTCGTATTTGAGGCTCATTCTGCTATCCGTATAGGCGTTGTTTAAGTAATGTACACAAATATGTCAACAACGTAACTACGGGTGCAGATAAAAAATATTTACAAGTGATAACAGTATGTTGTTTCGATTCCCGACGTTCACGATATAAATGAGGGAGCTGTTCCAGATATTTCCGGATAACAGTATATCATTTATGTCACTCATGTCCATTCTTGTAATTACAATTATAATATTATTAGAACATTTTATTAAGTACTTTAACCTTTAGTTCTCATTACACCCAAGTGCTTAAGAACTAAGTTTAAACCTAAGCGATTTAGTTCTTACTATCATAACTGTAATTCAATGTATGTTTTATTATACGTGGAAAACGACATAATAAATTCTTGCTGCATATTGTATATTCGTGTTTTTAAAAAGATTGCTCAGTTTAACTAGTCTTTAATGAAAATTTCATTTGTACAGTATCGTAAAAAGTAAGATACGGTACTGCATGGTGAAAACGTAAACTAAAATAAAGCGTAAACAAAATTGTAAATCGATTTTAAAGAAATGTGGATATCTTTTGAAAACGCATTTACGATGATAGGGTGAATGTATTCAGTTTTTCATTTGCACATAATTTATACTATGCCAATTACATGATAAGCAAATTTTACGTGCCATATTATTCGTTCCTTTAAAATATTATGTAAAATTTTTTATTGTGCATTTTTTTTAAGCAAAAGCTACGTTTACTTATAAAGTAAGTCTCTACTTTGAACGTAGTTCCCTATGTGTCGTTATTCAAACACGTTTGTAATTTTAAAACGCGTCGAAGTTGTGTACGGTAGATAGTGTAACGTGGAAACCAAGGAACAACAAGGGTAGTAATGATCGGGTCGTGTCTAAGTTAGGCAGGCAATTATCTGAAGTGGATATGTGAATTTAGGGAGGCAGCTCGTCTCAACTCAGTAGTGGTTGATACAAGATATGCTGATTAATTAAACCAATTAACTACACCATTGCTTCCTTGTAAACAATCTAACAACAGTCACAAATAACGTTTGAACTTGTTGAATTTAATTCCTAACATGTTGAATATTGAGTTGTGGCCAATGCGTATGGTTTTTGATGAACTTGAAAATGCTTCGAAAATTTACAAAAGAGATTTATGAGTTGTGTTTTCAAAATACAAGTTGTAAATTATATAAAAAAATACAAGTAAACGTTTAAAAAAATTAAATACACGTTGTGACTTAATGATAAAAATAATTACTTTTTCCTATTACTGATCAAACTGCGTTAATGATTTTCAATCATATTTTAATTTATTGTTTCCAAATAAAAATAATTTTACGCGTTATAAGAAAAAATTGTAAAGTATATCAAAATAATTAACAGTTTTGATATAATCTAGTTTGATCACTAGAATTTAAGAATTTGATCAATAATTATAAGAACTAATAACAATAATCATTAAAAACTAAGAGTTATATTCCTATACAAACACTACATGCGTATATACTAAATAAAATCCACTATTATATATAATATATATTATATGCCTATTATAGCATATGATAATTATATTTTATTATAAGTCTAAAACTATTATTGAAATACATACAGAGAAATCAGGAAGAAACATTTTTGCCCCTTCAGACAGTAGATATGGATTTAGTTAGTACTTGCCACTTGAAAGTAAAGCTTTTTAAAGGAAAACATTACATTTATTGTTTGTTATAAAGAGCACGGAGAATATTTTTACAGGTTTTATTTTGTTCAATTCATTCGTAAATTGCAGGTACAAAAACAATAACACTGAACATAAATTACTTATCTGAAGTAAAATATTCAAGTAAGTAAAAATACTGTAATGTAAAATGATCAGGGAAATATTAGTCTGATTTTCCCATTGCCCTATAAAACTAAACTATCCTTTTTAGTCAACAAGAATTGTTTGGTATTTGAAATAATAGAGTAATAATTGGTACTTGATAAATTGGTACTTAAACACATAGGCCTGTAATTTATGTAGTTGATTTCCATCAGAAATTTTTAATGCTAAAGAATGTGCAGCCAATAACCCATAAACATACTAAAACAACAGATTACCACACACAATTTCACTGAAAAAGTCTGTCCGCCTATCCGTCTCTCTCTCTCTCTCTCTCTCTCTCTCTCTCTCTCTCTCTCTCTCTCTCTCTCTCTCTCTCTCTCGCACACACACACACACACACACACACACACTCACTCACTCACTCACTCACTCACTCACTCACTCACTCACACACACTCAATGTTCTCCTTGTCAGTCTTACTCTATGTCTGTCTCTCTCACACAAATCTACGTGCAATAAGGAGTGTTGAATGAATTACGACTTACGCAGAAACGCGAGGTACATCGGTTTTGGTCACTGGCGGAATACAGTATAAACTTACTGTTACACATTAACAGTTACAGTTACTGTTACCCTTAGAGTTACACATTTTGGTTAACGTTACCAACAGTGAGACCAGCTGTTGACGACAACAAAGTCAACGTAGGATTATTGAAACTACTGCTCATCATTGTCTGTAACTGACCTGATTGTCTGGTTAGAGCCAAAGATTTCGGAAAGTTGACTCCATATCGGAATCCGATACGTAACGGCCACGAAGTTTCTCAGAAATATCTCGCAAGTTTTAAATAAAAGTCAAGTTTAAACTGAGGGAAATAATCGATTTTAACGGCCGATTACAGGAAAGCAATGTTCCGTGATATTTTGAACGAAATTTTGTACGTAAAGTTGTTTTATTGTCTGTATTAACAAACCTTTAGAGATACAGTAAGCATATATTTCGGGACAGATTCAAACATTTACCGTAATAGTTAGCGTATGCCAATATAATACGTTTGGTTAGTGTGATAACAAGACAAAGATTTCATACAATCTGGCACATATTATTAAGACTTACAATCTGGCATTTAATAAGTAAACCCTTATTTTTGTAAAAAAAAATTGTATCTAGGCTACTAAGACGTTGTCAGAAAGGCGACCGTAAATTCTCAGTTTGTACGTAATCTTAAAGGCGTACGTCAAAAAAATGAGAACTGTAAGGAAATTTAATAAATAAATAAACTTTACAAAAAAATGAAATTTTGCATCACAATTTTGTTAGAATTTAGGCTTGCCGGGCTGTAAGGCCGTGGTCCAAAGTTGTTGGATGCGAACGTTTCGGCCGTACCTTCGACTGCCATCTTCAGTGCAGAAGGCTGCAACACACTAACAGACGTTTCGTAGTCAGTGACCACGTCTTACAGTCCTTACAGTCCTGCAAACCCCGAAAATCTAACAACCGGCCTCAGACAATATTTAGATCACAATTGTTTCATTGATAGTTCAAATCTAACATCTGAAGCTGTCTCGTTACTGGTCGTTGCTGGTGAAACAATTGTCATGATAATAAAAAGTATCTGTGTTTTATTGACTTATCGAAAGAAAATGTTATAAATGAAGAAGATGAATATGTCTACTAGTTTTTGTTGATATCATATCAATTAATTAGAGACTAAATAAACTACAATTTTACACACTTTTCTTAAGAGTGAGAATATTGTTAGCGTCATATAACAATACAGTCACGCTCAGTGTACACAATTATCATTGAAACTTAACGTTAAAATTGTATCGACATTATACAGGCTAAGGTAATTTATAACTAATTGAGCGTGGTTGTAATAGTTTACTTCTATTATTGCCCTTAAAGTGGGATACGGTATTAAGGGGAAACGAACCTATTAAGGTCAACGGCATAGTATGCGGAAGGCAAGGGGAAACCACCGCATTAACGGCCCTTAACTTCTTATCTGTAATCCCACTGGACTATACTCTCAAGTAAGGTAGTAGATTCTGAAAAGCACCTTTCAGCACCACATATAGCATAGAAACTGTCTGCAGGTGAGGGTCGTAGAAGAAAAGGTAGAAGGGGAAAGGAAATGAGAGGACTGGGGAGAAGCAAGGTAGGAATGATTAATAATATCAGAAACGGAAGGAGCTATAGACAGATTAACTCTATATTTAACTATCTACTCCTCCCGCTTATCCCGCATCAAACACCCTGTTTGCAAAACAAGTGCTAATATAAAGCAGTTTCCTTAATGTCTATTGGCAAACAAAGTGTTAATTACATTATGGCCTCTTACTTACTTATCTATAAGAAAATTCAGGTAAAAAGAATATGCGTTTTACAAAGTAATACTGGGCCTGTGTTACCCGTAACATTGATGATGAAAGCTTTAGTTTACGGATCTGTGCACAGATGCCTTGTCAGTATTATCTGCAACGTTATCTGTGTGCGCTCCGTATACAGTTTGCTCTTCTCATAACTGAGACCCCTGAAAATTAGTTAATTAGCTAATATTTTGGGGTATAATTTACGTACTTTAGGTTGAGTAGCAGTTTACAAATTATGTTAATTAATGTAATTAGCCTAATTATTTCTGGTAGGAAAGATTGCTGATTAATTATTCGAACTTATAATGAAACAGTTACAGACCTATATTTCTAATTTTAACTTCCGTTATAATTTACTTAAGACCAAATTTTGTTCATCTAATATTTATATTCTGCTCTCTCTCTCTCTCTCTCTCTCTCTCTCTCTCTCTCTCTCTCTCTCTCTCTCTCTCTCTCTCTCTCTCTCTCTCTCTCCCTGTCTCATGTCACAAAAAAGTCGCTACATTTATCACATTCCTAATATATACCTCTGAGACGTATGTGGTTGTAGGCCTATATCGTGAGTGCGTGAGACGACGTTTGAGAGATATATGAGATATATAATTCTTAAGTATAATTATTATAATGTAATTAAAGATATTTTTTCATTTATGTATATTGCAACTAGTTACAAACTGTCAAGCAATTTTATTGTAAAAACTATGTTCGCAGTGTATATAATTTACTCCTCACTACAGTTTACACATCGTTCGTGCGCAGGTATTTCTTGAAACACTTTACTTTCCTACAACAGTTCAAACGATTTCTGTCTCTGCAATTGCCGAACAAGTACAGCATTATCAAGAAGTTTTAGCATTCCATAATGTTGATGTTTAGGAAGCTTTTGTTCATATTTAGCTGCAAACCGTTTGTAACCATAGGTATTTTTGATAGATGTCACTGTTCCTTACATACCATGGTGCATAAACAGTACTGTAAAGCACTTTATTTTGAAAAGTTTGGATTACTTTGATGTCGGATTCCTGTGTGCAACCCGAAAGCTGCACACCACAAACTCACACTGGTTTCAAAATTTGTCTGCATAATAATAGTTTATTATGCAGTGACAGTTCAGAGTGTCTTCCAAGTAGCCACCACATTGTCTTGAATTTTTTCCAAGTTATTTACTATTTTTCTTGATATTTTCTTTCCATCTACTCTTAACATCTAGAGTCATGCCCATATAATACACGCCTTTGTAACGTATTCACTAATTTAAAATTTTTTCTAGAGAAACTTTCCGATGTTAAATTTTCAATTTCAGAATTTCATGACCTCACTCATGGAACAAAAGTTACAAAATAGTTCTTATGAGTCACCAAACGAAACTTAATCATTATAGAAAAAATTGAGGCGTACACAGTTTTTTTTATTGTATCTCTCCGGGAAGGGCTATAAAAAATAACGTATTTTGTTTTTAACGTTTGTTAATAATTACTTTTTTTTATCAAAAAAGTAATAGAAAAGAGCGGGTGTTGCAGTTCATAATACTGATTGTCGAATCCAGAGATTAATTAATTTATTAATACTTGCTAATGTTACTCGTTGAAAGAAAAATGCAATCACTCAGCATCTTAATCACTTGCATGTAACCGTAATGGCCGTTACAAGCTCATCGTTTCACACACACACACCACACACACACACACACACACACACACACACACACACACACACACACACACACACACACACACACACACACACACACAGAGTTTTCATTAGTAATCTACAACACGTTTGGGAATGTCGGCGTGGCGTAAGGTGAGGAATATTTATTGGCGCTGGAATTATTGATTGCTTTAAGTGGCGGTTGAACGGTTGGAAGTAAATTTTTAGAACAAAGCATTAATCAGCGACCCCTGGTGACGCGATTAGAAATGCAAGAAATCCGCGCTGGGGCCACCCATCTTGTCTCGTGAAGCCCTCTACAGTTATCATCAACGGGGAGGCGGCACGCTATTCTTACGGGACCAAACCGCCCTTGTTGCAACCTTATTCACGACTCGCCTCCGTGAATTTACCTCGACATTAATTTTGGTGTAAACAAATCATTATTCAACAATTTCAAGAACTAATTCTTTTTGCTATTTAAGCTTATTTAAACACGAAATCCGCATTTCTGAAGAGGTTTTTATTTGAAAAATTAATTAAATTAATTTTGTCATTAAAATTACATTAAGGAGAGATTAACAGTTTTTCGGTCAATTTTTTTTTGTATTGTACCAAAATATTTTCCATTTAATCCTGATTTTTAAAAAATGTATTTTTATGAGGTTATCTACATTAATGTGGCCATAAAAAAATTAAATAAAACGTATTACACGTTGTTTTCGGCTCCCTTGCTTAGCTTTATGAGCGTTTTTCCGTAACCATGGATTTCAACAATTAGGTACACTTTCTCAAAAATTATAAGTGCTATTGAGTTCAAATTATTGTGTGGTTAAACAAATGTAACAATCAAAATGTAGTAGAATTAACCTCTTCCTTTAAAAAATTAATTTTGTAAAAAATTTTTAACTAAAAATTTTACAAAATTTATAAAAAGTAATTATTTTTTATAGTAAATAGTATTTTTTATTAAATTGCTTTTTTATACTTGTACACTACATTTCAGATATATGTTAAGGTATTTAAGGTATGTTAAGCTATGGTAGAAATTTCAAATACATAACTTCAATAGATAATTAATTAATGGTACCTAACTAAACCCCTGTTCACCCGTTTAAAATGCATTGGATAAAAATAGCGCCGATCTCCCCTTAAACAGTAATACTAGCGGTTTACTGTACAAACCACTTTAAAAAGTTTCTTTGTTCTGACCAGCGATTATGGTTTTTACACCATTTTCTGGTCAGCTGTTGATAGCCCACGTCGTGACAAAAAGATAGGCTGCTACAGTAATCGAAAGTCACTGCCACTTTGATATGTACCTGTGTAAATACTACTGAAATAATATAAAGCAGGTAATAACACGGTAAAGGAAGGTGAAGGCAGAGTATGTCAATTTATGAACCTACACTAACATATAGAAAGTGAGTCATGGGTTCAATAAATATATATAATAAGAGCTATGGAAATGGATTACTGGCGGAGGTGCAATAGACTAACAAGACTAGATAGAGTGAGAAATGTAGAAATAAGACAAGCGATGGGAATCGACCTTGACATTATAAAAACAATAGAAGAAAGGAGAACAATTGGTTCGGACACCTAAAAAGAATGTCGGATAAGAGATGGCCAAGGAAGTTGTGGGAATGGACTCCACCCTCTAGAAGAAAAAAAGGAAGACCTAAACATTTATGGAAAATGGACGTCGAAGATACAATGAATGCAAGAGCATTTACAGAACAGGACTGTTTAGACAGGACTGTAATTAAAGGCGCCAGGCGTAATTAAATCGCCTAAAAAAAGTCATGGGTTTTATGTGGAAGAAAGAAAAGTAAGAAGCTGCACATATTTATAAATTACTTATACCGTGTCACAAGCAAGACAGAATGTGAAATATAGAAATAGAAGAGATTTTAAAATGACATCTTATGAGTCTTATATAAACTGTTGCGTTGATGGGGACTCTAACAGGGTATGAAGATAAGGCCAGTGAAAAGAACTTGGATAATAAGAACGGCTGGAAATAAGAAAACAGGAATACTTAGACAATAATAATTCAGAAACGCGACGTCTAATATAACATGTGAGTATTTGGCAGGAGTATAAGTAATTTTAAACTGACAAAAATTTGTAGTACGTTGTTGTTTGGTTTTATGTTTATGTGTTATCGGCAAGACGATGAGCAGCGAGGTATAGGATAAACGATCCAATTTCTAAACGATTACTTCTGATTCGCCTCATTGCCGAAAAGTTTACAGAAAACCGTTTTGGAAAGTTTTCATTGGGATTGGAATCCGATACCCAACAACGATAAAGTTTCCCAGAAGTTAAGCAATAAGATATTATCAAAGTGACTTAAATAACTTTATGTGAATTCAAGTAAATTAATGCCGTTATTTTCATATGTAATACGAGTATATAAATACACTGAGAAGATTTATAAGACGTAAGTAAATTTTGTCTAAACACTTCTATAATAATTTTCCATCGAACTATCGTTTTTCTGTATATGTGTAAACAGGTTTTAACTTTCTTAGTCTTATATAAATAGATTTAATAATCTCGACTTTTCTTTGTAAGTCCATAAACCCTTTTACGTGTTTACGTGTCTGTGTCTCAAATTACGTTCTCTATTCCCTTTTGCGAACTCTATCTTGGTCAACTGATACTTAACCTTAAGTGACGACTAATTTAATATCTGCTTCAGTAGTCTTTATCCGGTAATCATTGTATATGGGCTTACCAAACTACTAGTTTTGTTTTAATATCATCCAAATTTGTATCTTCAACACTCACTGTTACTCGAATTTTATTCTTGGTCTATAGTTTGTCGCAAGACGTATACATCTGTAGTTCCAGCATTGTACTCCTCTCTTAATTGCCGTACTTTGGAGCAGAACGCAAACTTGAATTGCGAGCAATTGTCAGTCTATTAACTTGTCGGTACTGAAAATTCCTCTTTCTTTATACGTTTATGTTACGGTTAATAATTCTGGAGCATTGCACAAAATAATAACGCGCTGTTATTGGTGAAGACGCATTGTAAGTACAAAGAATACTACGCGAGGACAGTCTGCAAACTACATGGGATTTTCGATAAACAAAATGCACCCAATTAGTCAACAGTTCAGAAACTGTTTATAAATTCAAAGAAACAGGTTCGACTGTTGACATTAAATTTCGCGAGCGTTCTCGTGCTAGTCGCTATTTTATGGCAGACATCACGTTGTGGCAGAATGTGTTGTGGTGAGACAGTCTCGTCTCACTCAACAGTAACCAGAACTGGCCTTGTGACATTGTTTGCGAATGCGGGAACAAACTACAAATAAATCTTAAACTCAGGGTGGAGATTAGACGCGTTCGGATTTGGAAAAATTGAGCAGCAGCTTATATGGAAAGATCACCGAAAATTTCGTCGACAGAGAAAGGTCGTGGCGGTAAAGTCGCGAAGGATATTTGCTCGTATAGTCGCGAAGGATATTTGCTCGTATAGTGTTACACAATTAACCGCAGAAAATACACCTAGTAATACAATTAAAATGTCTGTAACTGTTTATATAAATAATAAATGTATTAAAACATAAAATCATATAATCTTTATGGAACATCCTACATAAGGTGATATAGTTGTGTATGGACCCTTCGTTTCTTCGACTGGATATGTTTCGATCCCACAAGTCTACATTAAGCACCTCTCCGTTTACTCGATTTTTAGCTCTCCTGACTTGTATGTTTCTTTATATTTTGAAGACTTGTAACGTTCTCTCCAGTGCGCTGTCGTGCTTACAGAATTATATTTTTGCACTATTTGAACCGCTTACGGTACTGTGTCTTTTTGGGCTTCTTCAATACACGTCTTCTTAGTTTTACCTATGTTTGCCTCTAGTCTCACCTTTTACATTTTCTACTAATTTTCGTGCCATATGTTTTATACCGTCATGGTTAGCAGTTGGTTAGGACTGCTTGGTCGTCAGCAAAGCTTAGTGTTTAAAGGATCTAAAGGACCTAGCTGTTTTTTCATGAGAATACCCAAGCATATTCTGTTCCAGGCTTTATGAGAGTGTATGTATAGTTTTTGCGAGCAGCTAATATCAGGTGATCGCAAAGAAATAAGTACTAAGAAACTCTTAAATTTTTGATTGTCGATAACACGAAGTTATAGTTTTAATCATACTTTGTAATAACATTCTGTGTTCCTTAATTATATACAACACTGTTTATAAACATATACAACTTCTTTAGTTTATTAATTTTCTTTTTACCCGTGGAACGAAAAGGACTTGCGTGAACATAGAAATCATTCGTTCTTAACTTTTGAAACGTAATATACTGTTCATTAAAAATTAGAATTCGCAGGGAACGCGGTAGCAGATTGGCAGATAGTTATCACTGAAAGAAACACTTCATAGTGTTCCAGGTTCTTATTGGTGAGATGTAAAGGTGCAGTGCCCAAAAATATGTCTGGTCCAGTACATCATTGCTCGTCATTAACAAGTTTATTTAATTTAGAATGTTCGTCTCAGCTTTGTGACTCAAATTTGAATTCGATATTGTTTTTAAATCAATTTTGACATAATTGTGCGAACCCTGAAGGAACTACAACAGTAAAAGCAATTTAGACTCAAAGTTGGATCTCATACGTGAACGAAACAGAGCGAGCGTATGGGAAGAGTAATAC
This sequence comes from Magicicada septendecula, assembly GCA_034769895.1. Taxonomy (NCBI): domain Eukaryota; kingdom Metazoa; phylum Arthropoda; class Insecta; order Hemiptera; family Cicadidae; genus Magicicada; species Magicicada septendecula. The sequence continues at coordinate 1,272,629,015 of CM068367.1, forward strand.
AAATAACGTTCAAAGCGCAGTTACCAACTGTAAATACAATTATGAAAACTGAAAAATCTGCACTTCATTTACTTCTGACGTTTGCGATTGACATCTTGTGATTAGTATGTTTTTGTAACACACTTCTCAAAATTTTACAAAAAATAAAATTAACGTTTTATAAGGTGACAAAATACGGTCTCGGTCAAGTGCGCCCAGCACCTTCACTTACTGGCCGAATCTGTTATTTAGAAACGCTCCTATTCTGAGCTTTCATGAGATTTCAATTCTGCAACTTTTCATTTGTGCGAGTAAACTCTTTCTTCCAATATTTTTGTTACGTTAGGTCAGATAAGGTTAGGTTAGGTTAGGCAAGGAGTGAATAGAATTTTATTGGTAATTTCTGTATTATCATAATAATAACATAAAAGTGCAATTGACCGCAATTGACGTGGCTCAGATTTCCACCTCGGTCGCAACTGACCGCGGTCCACAAAATATAACGTGTATGGCAGGAGTCATCTGCATTTACCATACTTACATCATTTTTGAAGACTTTAAATGATAAATGCTTTAATATAAGTTTTCTGTACTGAAAATAAAAAATTGATAATGCGTGTTATAAATGATTTTGAAAATTATGGCTACTAAAATTATAAACAACCACCTGAACCTCATCTGAAGGATCAGAATTTTTAGTGCTGATAGCATTGTTGGATTGATGTTTCAGAGTGAAGGCAACTTGGAAGCAATCGCAGTGTACAAAGAGTGAATGCACCCTGCGTCATAAGAAAGACGAAGTGTGTGTGTGTGTGTGTGTGTGTGTGTGTGTGTGTGTGTGTGTGTGTGCGACCCGTGTAATGAGAGTAAGAAGGAAGCGGCCCATTCATAATGGTAGTTTGTTTGAACTAAGCATGCATGCTCGAGGCCGAAGTAAAGCGAAAGCCTCGTCATCTGCATTGTCCCTTTTGAAGGTTTTTCCCATCTATTGAAGAAAATAAATATTATAAACAACTCTGTCGTATACTAATATAGTTACAGCTGACGTTTATGTTCTGATGGATCGCTTTCAAAACACATAACATATACGTAACGTTCAAAACACAATTACCAATATTGTAAATAAAATTAAGAAGGCTAAGAAATCTGTACATTATTTATTTGTGAAGTTTGTAATTGACATCTTGTAAATATAATTAACATATCTTATTGCAAAACAGTTACTTACTTAAGCAATTCCTAAGACATTCGCGTCCGGCGTCAACATTGTTGAAATTGCTTTCTGACATAAGGCCGTGGGTCTGCTGCTTCAATTGATTACAGACGTTTCGGCCCCCAACATCGGAGGCTATCTTCATTGTAAAACGGTAGAAAAATTGGCACATTGTTCACCAATTCACCCCAGTACTAAGGTACAGACTACGGATTACCTAAACTTATCTTTGTTAGTAGGCTACTTACTGAAACCAGTTTACTTAATTTGGGCCAAATTCCCATCAATTTGGTTATTCCAATTTCATTCAAGAAACTACCTCATCGTATGTTCTCCGTAACATTTGATATTGTTTTAAACTTTTTATCAAACCATTTCCTTATCCAAAACAAAAGTTATGGCTTTTTTCTAAGACAAATCATATTGACATACAATAGATATACAATAGAACAAAGATTGTCATACAAGACTCGCCAATGGAACAGGTGCCAGATTTTAAGTATCTAGGGTCAGTATTACATATCAAGATGATAAGGAGGTGAAAGCAAAATTAGTCTCTTCCAGTCGCTTTGTGGCTGTATGATTAAACACTTAAAGAAGAAAACAAGGAAAGAGACGCAATTGAAATATTATAATGTAATGGCCATACCTCAACTACTCAACACTAGTAGTTGACACTTCAATTAGAAAGGCCAAAGATATATCCTAGAATAAAAGGTTTGAAATTTAAATTTTGAATCGAAGGCTGTAAAGGGTTGTACCAGGAGAGATTATGTCAAAAATTATCATATTAGAATGGGGCTAGGCATTGCTGAAAGCCTAAATGAGAAAATCTCCCAGTACAAAACGGAATGGCGGTTACACGTAGAGAGAATGGGTCCAACTATATATATAAATCGGTTCATAACGTTATCCTACGTCTTCCGATCCCTAGTCTCCATTGGTCTCGATCCAACCAAGATTCTTCTTCCAATTCCCGGTCTCTCATTGCCCGATTGATGCCTTCTCTCCAACTCAACCTAGATCATCCTCTTCGCCTACGACCATATGGTGTCCATCCCAAAATTTGCTTGGGGAGTCGATTATCCGGCATTCTTTGCACATATCCAAACCATCTTAGCTGTTTTGTTCTTATGTCGTCAACAATAGAGCACTGTACCCCCATTATCTCCCGGATTCTGACGTTTCTTACTTTTTCCAGTTTTTACCTCCTTGCCGCTCTTCGCCAATAATCCATCTCAGTAGCATCCAAAAACTTGTGTTATTGGCCATATTTCACACCCGTATGACTTAATTGGTTTCACAATTGCATTGTATATACGAGGTTTACTTTGTTTTGATATTTGATGGTCCCACAATATGTTGTTCAGCAATGCTATTGATTTTCTTCCCAAGTTATTTCTTTCTCTTATCGCTTTGTCTAGACTACCATCTTGTGCAACTGCTGTTCCTAGATATTTATAGCTACTGCAATTTATTATTTCTTGTTCGTCTTCTAAAATTAAATTCTTCTGTTCCCCACCATTGCACATATACTCCGTTTTCTTTGTGTTTACTTCAAGGCCCCATAGCTTATATTCCTCTATAAGTTTTCGTGTCATGTATTCCATGTCGTGATAGTCCTGCGCTACCACGACTTGGTCGTCAGCGAAACACAGTGTGTATACTGTGTTGTCAATTAGAGGTATCCCCATTTTGTGGCATTTCTTTTTCCAGGTTTTGAGGGCTTGTTCCAAGTATATCTTAAAAAGCGTCGGTGAGAGACAACATCCCTGCTTCAGGCTCTTACTAACATTAAATCCTTTTGAGACTTTACTTCCAATTTTTACGTGCTCTTTCAATCCGTTATATAAAATCTTAACCGCTTCGATTAAAGTGGAGGCGATGTTTGTTCGTTGAAGTGCCAGCCAAAGTTTGGTGTGGGGAATACTATCATACGCTTTCTTAAGGTCAACATATAGACAGTGCACTTCTTGGTTTACAGCAGTTTTCTTTTCTATTATTTGCAGCAAGCAAAACAAGTGATCTATGGTTGATCTCCCAGCCCGAAAACCAGCTTGTTCCTCTGCTTCCATGTCCAAGTACTGATGTTCAATTGTTTTTCTTCAGAAGTTTTCCATACACTCTACTGATTGAACCCGTCACCGCAATTCTACGGTATTTGTCGCATTCAGTTGTTTTACCTTTTTTGTAAATGGTTGATACAAAGATGTTTTCCATTCTTGCGGTATTTGTTTATCATTTATCCATCTATGGAATAGTTTCGTGAGATGTTCATATAAATTTGTTGTGCCATATTTAAGCAGTTCCGCCGGAATGTTGCCAGGTCCGGGGGCTTTACCATTTTTCAGATGTCGACATATTTCCTTTATCTCTTCCGTGGTTAACCTTACAGGCGATGAAGTCGTTCTAATGTTGTCGAATTCATAATCGGTGTTATTTAGAAATTCTAGTGTGCTTTCTCTTAGGAGGTTACTAAAATATTCGTCCCATTTCTGTAGAGATATTGGCGATATTAAATGTTTCTTTCTTTCCCATCTTATCGACTTTAGGAATTTCCAACTTTCAGTGCATTGCCTGCCTCCTATATAAGTATTCAGTCGGGCGCAATTCTTATCCCACGTTTCATTTTTCCTTTGCGTTATCATTCGTCGCACCGCTGCTTCTGCCTCCTTGTATGTTATTTTGTCCTCAACTGTTTTAGTTGTTAGAAATTTTTCGTATTTCTCTTTCTTGTTTCTTGGGTCCAACTAAATTTAAAAAAAAAGTTCTTGACTGTCATCCAAGGGGGAAGAGATGTGTGGGAAGACCCCGTAAGCGATGGTTCGATGATTTCCATTGAGACTGGAACAGACTACTAGCCTCAGCCGTAAAGGATGACGACGACGACGACGACACATTTGTATTCTTGAGTCGTGTAAATACTTTTCATTGTCGAATTATTTTAAAATGATAATGTAGGCGAGTTTAATAATTTTACATAAGTTACTGAGTAATCCTTTATAATTTATGTTTTTATTACAACATTTATCACTGTTTGTAACAACTACCCTCCACAGTGACGGACATCGCAAGATTGTAAGATATCCTTGTTTATCTACCTAATATTATTTCTTACCGTACTTTACTTCATATTTCTTACCTGATGTTACTTGTTGCATTAATTTTTATCTGATATTCACACTAACGATTACTTAAAATCGTTATTAAGTAACTTTCCTCAAACACCCTGATGAATGTATTTTTAGTATCACTTTTTTTTTTTTTTAATTGTACATGTTACTTACACTTGAGAACGTGATACAAACCTTCACGGTCAATGTGTAGGGTATAATGCCAATGGATTGACATAAGAGTGAGATAATATTACGTAACGTTTTAAAGAAATTTATTGATAGACTTAACAAATGGACCGCCTTCCGCTTAAATGTGTAGCGATTAATGGCATCTGATTTTGGTATAAACAACTTTAGAAAGTTTAAAATGGCTTAGAGTTGTTTGACAAACAGCAGCAAGGTAGGGCAACATTACTGAGACGAGGTAGGCAATTATCTCAAGTGGAATTAAGGAGGCAGCTCGGCTCAACTCAATAATGGCTGAAACAAGATACGCTGATTAATTAAACCAAGTATTGTATATCTTTGTGAAGAACAAAACACTGGCGTGGTGATGCAACTTACGGGCGAACTTCAATGACATCACTTCTATACGTTAGATAGGTGGAAACGTTTTCCTAATGATCTTCTACTACTATTTTCCAAACGGGAACTTGCATTTCACAATATCAGTAAGTAGTAAAACTCCTTTACGGGGAGAGAAAAGAATAATATTTACTGACAGCGTTTTGTGATTACAAAAACTTAATTTTTGATGGATTAATTGATAAAATATATTATCTTCATATTCTGTGATCCGGTTTTTAAATACAAAATAAAGTTTCTACTCAATTTATTTTATTTTTACGTGTTAAAGCAATGAGCAATTAAGTTTTAATTCAGATACCGCATTAAGTATATACTGAGCGATGTATTATATAAGTACGGTGTTTGGTACCAAAAATTATTATTTTTGAAAGCTGCGACGTGCACATATTAAAATTAATTTGTTATAAACGTCATTTAAATGTTATTTATTTTATCAAATAAGTCCATTTTGGCCGCGCTGCTCATTTTGTTCTTTTCTCTTTTTCCAGTAAACTCGTATTCCCTCATTTCTGACATTTCTCCTTCTGTGATTTCATCTCGCCTCCCTTGTTCGTTTGTCGTTTCTTCCAGCTCGAGTTCCTCATCAATATTTTTGTATTTGTTGCTGTTTTTAATTGTTTCTTTACCCACATTTAGTACCTGTTCTAAATTTTTCTGTACTTCTTTCTTCCATCTTAATTTGTTTTCACGTCTCTTAGGTACGAGGATTGTTTAATAGAAACACGTTTGATCTGCGCAGCCGTGACTTCGTCGCCATAGCAGAGGAATTAATTTGTTTCTATTGTCTAAGTACTAGTGACGCGTCTGTCAAAAATATTTGACAGACGATTCAAGATCTGGTTGGTCGTATGAAGTGGGAAGTCTTACAAAATCCATCTTACAAGTCCCGACTTGTCCCCGTGCAATTATCATGTTTTTGGCCCATTTAAAGGAATCACTAAAAGGACGGCGGTTCAAATCGGACGCTGAGGTAGAGTTTGATGTTAGCGAATGGTTCCGCAAACAGCCGCAAGAATTTTACCAACAGAGAATCTACAGATTAGTGCAACAGTGGGACTCATGCCTTAATGTTAATGGAGACTTCTTTTAAAATCGTTGAATAAAAATTCCTTACAGCCTATAAACTAAATATAGGCTGTAAAAATAATACAGCCTATTTTCTATTGAACAATTTTCGTATTTAAATATCTGTTTGGTTAATCTTTTAATTTATATTCTTAATAAATGTCCAAAAAAATTTAATCTTCTCTTCCGCATTTCTATGAAAATTTTAAATAGATCTTTGTAAATTTCTTCATTTGATTTTAATCTGAATTCAAAATCTTTCATTTACCAGTTATTTAATAAATGAAAATAATTTTATCTATTTGTCGACGTGACAATCGGTTTCTAGGAAATTGTTTACAAACAAAGAAGCTTTTGACGTTATTCTTATAAAGCACGTCTAACAGTACAGCTAAAACATGTTAAGTACCTGTATCACATATTTCGCAAATATTAGAAACAAAAACATTTCTAAAAATGTCACTAACTATTTTTAATTATTGAATTATTTTTAATAACGTAATTATTTTTAAAAATTAGCAGAAATAATTTTGGCCACTTATCAACGCAACATCTGGTTCCTACGGTATTGTTTATGGAGAATGTTTAATTTATTTGTTCAAAACGATTGAAAGTGTAGGTTTCACGGAATTACTTAGATTTTTCTGAAAACTATGTGATTTAATTATTTTAGTTTTTTAGAAATTATTGAATATTGTGTAAATAGATACTGGATATATTTTGTACATAAACAGATGAAAACCAGCTTCTTGAATATTTTTTCTTTTAAACACGTGTGTTGAAAGTTGTCGCTTTAAAGCACAAAATTCTTAAAAAAATAACAATAGTTTTAAAATTAAAATCACAAATATACAATTTGTATTAAACGGTGGTTCTGTAAATATAAAATTTTGTATTAAAAAATTAACAAAATTTAGAAACTAATAATTATTTTAAATTTCTTCGAAAATAAACTTGATAGGTTTGTTTAATGTTTGCGTTGAACCTTGGGGAGGACGGTGAGTGTCTCTAGTCCTTCAATTCTTGAAAAGTTGTTTTGTTTTCTGATCTGAGAAAAATTACCTCGTTACAGAAACTATCCCTTTTTAATGCTTATAAGACTACTATTTCACGTAAACACTGAAACAAAAGTAGTGAGGCAGCAGACACGTGTCACTCACTGAGACACTGACACTCGCTGTTGTTACGTATTAACGAAGCAGAAGCGTCAGCAACGTGTTTGCCTCTACTACTACTGTTCCACAGCTTTCGTATTGATAAGTTAGAATTTTCGTGACAACACTTCGTTCTTTCTCATCGAAATGTTAGCCGTTTTAACGCGCGAACCTAAGATGTTATCTGTCAAAACATTTTTCGTCAAAACAAATAAGTTAATACTTCTACTTGTTTTCACTGAAAATATTAAACATTTGGAAATCGATATTTAAATTCATAATGGTAACAGTAATATAACGAGATAGATGAGCTATTGAAGTATGAAAACATCATAAAAACTCAACGTGGGTCACCCAGAGCGGATGGATGATCAGCGTATGCCAAAGGAAATTCTGAGGGCATAGGTGTATAAAAGCAGAAAGAGAGGTCGACCTAGGATAAAATGGTTGGATAGTGTGCTTGAAGATCTCAGAAGAATGGATGTGAGGGGTTACGCTGAGGTGGCAACGAGTATGAGACACTGGAGAAGATTAGTGTTGGAGGCCATGGCTCACGTTGAACTGTAGAGCTAAAAGAGAAGAAGAAGAAGAAGAAGAAGAAGAAGAAGAAGAAGAAGAAGAAGAAGAAGAAGATCATGATGACATTAGTTTTGAAAATTTTAAAGCATAAATATATTTGCACACCACTATATAGGTAACTCATAATTAGTGCTTTCCAGCATTTCAGCTCATCTTCAGACACAGCACACAAGATGTGCGAAAAGGCTCGAAAGCGCTAATCAAGGAGTTATCTACACAGTGGTGTGTAGCAGTTTTGTTTTCTGTTTGATAATATATCCACTAACAAATGTTTTCTATATATAGTTTATACTTTACAGACAAAGTAGAACTTTAATTTTTTTGTTATTTTAAGTAACTATTATTAGTTAAATTTAAGTTAATTAATTTCTGTAATTATAATGCAGAACGTTGTTTTTAATTGACGGTTAATTCGTGTTCTAACTAACAGCTTCTCTGAGCTAAAAAGTGTAACAGTTCACTCCATAATAGTTAACTTAGACTAGATTTAATTCATAATAAATGTTAGTAAACTAAAAGGACTATTTACGCGTAAAAGTTGTATTATATAATGCCAACAAGCTTATAGCGACAGTTTAGTCGACGAGAAATAAACTAGCTTGTGACAGCTGACAAACTTTAGATATACCACGACGCGCGCGTGAGTCTGTGTGTGCATTAGAGAAGGGGGAGTGGGAGAGAAGGGGAGGGAGAGAGTCAATAACATTAAACGATGTACGTTGATTAACATTAGGTTATTTATCGGAACATCAGATTAGTTAAATTAAAACGTAAATAACGTTTAATCTTTGGAAATTTTGTGTAATCTTCCCTTTTAATGTTGTAACTACTAACCTGACATAATAAAATTTTATTAAATTTAATATTTATAAATAAATTTACCTCAAGATATACTTTTTTCCTTATTAGGAACATGTTTCGAGAGCTCCCGTGCTCTCATCTTCAGCGTTCGCGTTCTTGCGTCTGGTGAAGTATTTGTCTGTTGGCTGGATGCTATTAAGGTTGTTTGTTGGTCTCTGGTATTTTAAAGTTGTATTATTGTGTGTGATTGTTGTATATTACAACGCTCCCTTTCGTCTAACACAATTATCTAATATTTGTGATGTTAGATAAAAAGTTACTTACCCGTGATTTTACTTTACCTGGGCGCCAGAACAAATCCCAGATACAAATGACACGGTTTCAGCTTAGCTCAGCGCATGGAGACACTCTTTCTCAGGATTCGTTCAGTGATTGTGCTTTTCAAGGGGAATCGTTACAAATAACTCTTTAAGATTTGCTTGATTATTATTTTAATGTTTTAATAAATGATTTTGAAACTTTAACTTGTTAATGGTAGGACTTAATTCTACCCTAACCTTATAATTATTGAGTGAGTGTGGAAAGTAATGATTAAGACGCTCAAACGACCTATAGCTCTTATCTGGTCTGATTAAGAAATTTCTATCTCCCAAACCAGTGCTAAAGAACAGGTGTACAATAATTTGCACGTCCAATACTACACACTATTTCCCATTCAACACTCTTATACTAAATTAAAGCTAATCTTACAGTTAAAATACAATGTGTGCGTTTCTTAGTGTCTTTTTAAAATTGTTTATTGTTTTATTATTTGTTTAGCGCTTATATCATTGATCAATGAACTTATGTCTTACTGTTTTGTTGCGTTGACCGAAGGTAGGAATCTGTAGAGGTCCTCCTTTCGATGGTGTTGCACAGAAGAATGGGTTGATCAATGTTGTGGAAGATGCCCTGGCAATTACAGATGCTGTAGCCTTCTGTAGCACAGGTCCTTCACGGCTGATGGATTAATTAATTAAGTAAGTAATTAATTAACGGTGATATTACGCAGCTAGTGTTATTGAATGTTGTAAATTCATCTACACTGCGGACTACTTCTCGATTTATAACTGAATTTGCACTGTTGTGTAATTTAAAAAATTTCTGGATGCGAATTATACACGTCTAGTGTGTTTCAGTACCGAACGAAGAGTGATGCTACCCCACGCTTTTAGCTGGCGTCTGTTTTAAATACGGGCTGCTGATTGGTTGTACAAATAAATCATGCGTTTTTCCAGTTGTGCCAATTCTCGACCAGTTGTTACACGTGGTGACAGGTTCCAAACGGCAGAGAAATTCTTGTAAAAATCGTACTTCCTGTATTTGCAAATCGATTGATTACAGGTATTTGCAAATGTGTTTCCGAAGATCTGACCACAGAATATTGTTGCTTAGGTCTTTATCTGTGTGTGTGTGAAAACACCTTGTTCCTACGTAGCATAATTCTCTCGTTATTCCTGTTGGCGTGCGTCATCCGTATAACTTCTTTATTTGTTAATTATATTAACTGAGCTTGCGGCTACTTTAAAGCTTTTCTTGCTGAATACAATGCTGTTTTAGAATTGCCGTATATTTACAACTTTTGAAGTTATTGCAGGTTGAACTGATAATTCGCTTTGAGTAAAATTACCTGTTTGAACTTGATTCTACTGTAGCAGTGACTTGGTTAGAGTGAGATAGCTGCTATTATGCGCTCTCTCTCTTTCTTACTGCGTTACGCTCTTACTGTTTATGGCTTCCATATAACGCTCTGATAGGACGCTATTATGAATCGTCATAATGTGTATTTGTATTTTGTGTATTTTCGATGTTGAGTGCTTTGAATATTGTGTCATGTTTTGTATTGATTTGTGTTTGTTCAGGTATTAGGTAAAATTTTATTATACGCTTATTCCATTGCTTCTGTATTTTACAACTTTCTCTCCCTAACCAGCACATTTATCCAGAATTAACGAAAGATGTGTCAACGCTAACTTTCCAACCAAAACTACTTCCAGCGATTTGTTTCGTTCTAACTTCACGATCACGCACGCGCGCGAGAAGGTATAAATAAACTGGTAAGTGTAGTTTATAATTGAATACTTTTTTAAAAGAGGAGAAGAAATGCATTTACGCACGAAGTGTGAGACTCCCATCTCAAGTGGACTACCCACTAAAACCCCTACTCCTTCGAACGCACTAGCCTGTATGTTTCTTCGTCTGTGTTCCTATATACGTTACTGAGCCCAAATACTTCTTCTCCGTAGAACAAAAAGAGGAGAAGAAGTATTTGTGCTCAGTAACGTATATAGGAACACAGACGAAGAAAATTGTACAGTGCTTTCAGAAGTATGGAGTGGACGTAGCAATAAAAAGGTGTAAAACATTATTCGATAAAATAAAAAATAATAATATAGAAACAATACCTATTTTGCAGAAGAATGGGGTATATAAATTAAGTTGTGAAGAATGTAAAAAAGTGTACGTGGGCGAACCGGGCCGCCGATTTGAATGTAGATTGGGAGAACACAAGAGAGGAGAGGGAAATAGGACAACGAATTCTCTTTATGCTAGCCATTTTATAGAGGAAAATCATAAATTTAATAATCCATTGGAAAATTTTGATATTGTAAAGGTAGTTAATAATACGACGGAAAGAAAGCTCATAGAAGAATTAGAAATTATAAAAGAAAGGGGAAAAGGTATGAATAATTTAATGAATATTAAGATAAATTTTGAAAATTAAGAAATATTTTATAATATAATAAAACGTGAAAAGGTAGGTTCGGTAAGGAAAGAAAACATAGATATGGGTTGATGGTTCCGCCCACGTGTAGGAAGTAGTGTTGACAAGGGGTTTACCTGCGTGACGTTGACGCCCTCGGTAGAGGCAGGTATATAAGGGGATATTTTAATACTAATAGGCCTAACACCAATAGCATTAATGATAATTGTCATCATTATGATATTAATTAAAAGTTGACTATAGTTACACGATTGTACAGTATTATTACGTAATATGGAACGTTCTACAAGTATCTCGGCCAGCAGAGCCCAGCTGTAATGTGTGTATGCGTACATATTGCTGCTACTTTGAGATGAAAGACAATTATGTGACACTTATCATGCGTAAACAATCGAGGCTATTCCAGATCGGTATGGTCAGCGCACTGTGTTCAAGGACACTGTTTCTAGTGGATTCGAGAACGCCTGCAACAGGTGCTTGTTTAACACGTCATCCAAAGTGACAAATTATTCTGGCATCTCAACGGGGTATAAATATAAGCATTCAGCGACGGTCAGTCAGTTTACGTCGGGCGATTACTCATTGCGTTAAAGTAGTTGTTAGTGAAAAGTGATTATTGTGCGGGACTCTATTAGTTGACACTAAGTGTGAACTCTATTGCGTGTGGACAAATTTGTCTAAATTATTGTACGAGTATAATCTTGCGGAATAACTTGTTGATTACAAACTGTTATGTGTGATTAATTAAAGGTGGTGATTAGTAATCTTCATTGGTGTCTTGTATTTCGACTGTACCATACAGTATTGTATATACTTTGGTGTATTGTATTGGTGCTTTCCACTGTACCATACGACGATCGGTGAGACGATGGATGGGTTATTCTGATAATTAGAATCCAAACATACGGTAACAGGTTTATGAAACCATCCAAGTTTATGGTTATAAACTACGTAGTTTATCATAGTAAACAAAAATGCTGTATGCATAGTGAATAAACTTCTGTGACTCAGATAAAAATGATAAACGTAAAAGACATAAAAAATTATCCTTTATTTCTAACCTGTAATTAAATTTATCTTATGTTGTAACTAGTAAAGGCATGCGATATGAACTGTACACCCCGGATTTGCATTGACCACCCTGCTACCTAGGTAGTGAGAGATTACTGGGTGTTACGAACCTAGGTAGTGAGAGATTACTGGGTGTTACGAGCATTGTCTGGAGTTATCTTGGCCAGCACATGAATCATACACACATCATTAAGTGAGGACGGCGGCTGGACTCGACGATAAGCATGTTGCTTTGTTTTAGCAAACAATTCCTCCTCTTCCGAACAATGTGTTGCAGAAGCGAGTAAGCGTTAAACCATTCATTACACACACGGGTCGCAGAATCGTTTCCTATATGTTTATATGGATACAGTATCAACCATACATTCGTGTATGAAGGTTATCCAGCTGCGGATGAGAGAATTTTTCAAAGTTGTCTTTTTAATTTTTTATAAAAATTAAAATAACCCACATGTGATCACTGTATCGTTTCAACATATTCTGTCTTTGTTATGCTCAGTAGACTACCCATTGTGTTAGAATCTGAGGGCTCTCGAAAAAAAAAGAAAATATCGTAATAACGGTTAGTTGGATTTTAATACAATAAACATGAAAGAAAATCTTGTTTAATTCCACGTTACAGAAATGAAAACAAAATAATACTTTTAACGTTCACGTTATTTATTTAATAACAGAAAAGGAGACCATTTTTTCGGCATTCAGGAGGCAAGCTCACGTTTGAAGAACTAACTTATTATACGAAAACCGTCAGTTGAAGCTCCACCAAATTTTAATAGAATGGAGTTTAAAAGTTCCTGAAGTTACTTTTAAAATTAAATTTTTTAGAATCTGTTGCACGTTTTCTGAACCTTTTTGATCACACTTGTTAGACGTCCTATAGTTGTAGCAACAAGGTTTGGCTTTCAGAATGTGATGTGGTTTTAAATTTAAAACGTTATATTACTTTTATAAATTATTTTAATTGTAATTTATTATTGAAAGTTTAACATTGTGGACTAAAACATCTTTACCAGTAAGGTTGTGACTCTTTTAATGAACAACTGACAGTGTGCTTTATGTTTTGAGATCTGCAAACAATTACTTTTATATTAAAATAATATCATTTAAAGCTTGAAAAACAACTGTTTATTGTACCAGAGAAGAAGTGAGAGTAAAGCAGTGAGGCAACAGACACTTGTCACTCAGTGAGACATAACATTATTAAGTATTAATGAAGCAGAAAGCTGTTGTGACGTCAGCAACATGTCTGTCCCAGACAGACGTATCACACGGCTTCTAATTAACAGACACATTTTCTATGACAATGCTTCGTTCTTGCCCGTTTAATGACTCAAACGTTCGTTTGTTGTCTCAGACGACGGCGTCAGCTGGATTTAACAAATAACACAAACAACGTTTGTGTGTTCCTTTCTTTTTTACTCGGGAGTAGTATATAAAATTCTTAAAACTTGTTGAAATAAAATGACCATTCATTGTGTGTTTACTGCTATTAGTACATACTTCTTGGTCTGTTTTGTTTTTGTTACCATTTGAAAACGTCGGCATAAAATGACTATTTATTTTGTATAGTATTAAAATTTATCATTTTCTGTCTAGGTAACTCGAAGTTCCTTGCAGCAAATATATAATATTGTGATGTTATTCAATATAGTTTCTTCTGCAAGTAGTGTATTGTGTTTTGTCGTATTAACACCTGGGAAATAAAAAAATTACAAATTGATTTACTTACAAATCTCTAATGAGGCTCATATTTTTCAGTGAAACGTGCGTCAGGTGTTAATACGACAAAAACGGAATACACTACTTGCAAAAATAACTTACATTGAATAACATCACAATAGTATTAAAATTATATAACTTTTAAAATAAATTTTTACTTAAGAACTATAACAATGCTGAGACAATGCTTATTAAATTTAACGAACTTTTATTTGAAACCAGGATATCTCTTAGTGAAATTAATATTTATATAATTATTCGTGTTCCCTTTTACATAACAGTTTTGAATTCAATAAGATGTAGGCCTATATTAAATCAGAGAGAGTGTGTGTGTGTGTGTGTGTGTGTGTGTGTGTGTGTGTGTGTGTGTGTGTGTGTGTGTGTGTGTGTGTGTGTGTGTGTGTGTGTGTGTGTGTGTGTGTGTGTGTGTGTGTGTGTGTGTGTGTGTGTGAGCAAATTATAATTACTTCACCAAGCAGAATGTTCTTATTTTTTATCGTTGAATTTCAACCTCACGCATGTTTCACTGAACGCCTCTGTATCATCTGAGGATTTTGTATGAATTGGGACTATTGAGGTTTCTATATTAATAATTGAATATTTTATTCAATTAATATTATACTCGCGAAGCTTAAATACAAAAAATATTACGTCCAAATAAATAATCACAATATTTATATTTGAGCTTCACGAATCACCATCAAACCATGCTTTTTTATCCAGCTAAAAAAAAAGTAATTTTTGGTTTTTCGAAATAATTTTATGGCTAAAAAACAATATTTTGATTTTTTATATATTTTTTAATATAAAAAAATACAATAGAAAATTATTTTTAAAAAATTAATAATTAAATAATTAGAAAAAAAGATTAACATAATTAATTAATAATTAAATCAGTAATTAGATACATTTTTAATCAGATACAAAATTTATCATTCGAGTTTCTTCTTGTTTTCTACACTTCAACATATGTGAATTCTTAATATTACAAAATCTATCGTAAGAAAATGTTCTGTTTAATGCTAAACCTTCTAAAGTTTTTACTCTCGACAACGCAACATATGTTAAACCAATAGAAGTTTCCTTTTCTCCAATATCTACAACAGCTCTATCTAAGGTTAAACCTTGAGACTTATGAATTGTAATTGCAAAGGCTAATTGTAACGGAAATTGTTTCCTTGAACAATTAATATTTCCAATTTTCCAAAATTTAGTTATAGGTGGAATTGGAACACAACCACTATTTTCATAAGTTGAATGAAAATAATTTTCAAAACTAACCATTATCACTCGTAGCATTTGATCAGGTGGACCATGATTTTCTTCATAGATAATATCTTCAACGTAACCTAAAGCTCCGTTCACTAAACCTTTTTAAACCCACAAATTAGAACGTAACATAACTTTAGATCCAATTGATGAAATTATAAATGGTTCAAGTCCACCTGATAATTCTGCACTTGCTGATTTTTCTTTAGAACAATTATGAATAGCTGGAATATAAGCAACTGGTTGACGAAATTCTTTTAACTTTTGATTACTAAATTCTTTTACATTTTTATTTGTTGCAAATAGCCTAATTGCATCGTTGAAAAAATGACGTTCATTTTGTGAAAAAGTTTGTATAAGTTACTACGTGTCATTAATATTTCATAGTCCTGAACTGTACATTCACCATTACTAACACGATCAAGTATATCTCGAAATATTTGTTGAGATTCATTTTGTCGAAATGATGACGATAAAAAAAATACTTTTGAATACTTGATGTAAATAATAAGTTTCCTTCTAAAAGGAATTCACTTTCTTCAATTTTATCACTGTAAAGTGGTCTGTCATTAACAGGAGGTAACTGATTAATATCCCCCCAAAAAATACAAATAATCCACCAAACGGTTCATCTTGTCTTGATGGAATAGCTCTGCGTACTCTTAAATCAATTTTTGTCAAAAGAGCACGTCTAATCATACTCATTTCATCTATAAACAGAAATTTACAACCATGCATTTCCTGTTGAAATTGAGCAAGTGAGTGTGAACTGAGTTCTCTAAATGCTTTATGTACTCCTAATAAAAATTGGAGTGTATTGTTGATCCATTAATATTAACAGCAGCAGCACCAGTTGGTGCAAGCAATTTAGAAGAAGATGATCCCAATGTTTGATTCAATCGACAAGTGAAATAATTAATTAAAGTACTCTTTCCAGAACCAGCTTTTCCTTGAATAACAAAGGACTACCTCTATGTTGAAATTCAATGCGAAACCAGAAATCTTTGACTTTGAAATATTTTTTAAAAAATGTTCCATAAAAAATTCTAACTTTTTATGAAAAAAATAAGCAACAATTAAAGGATTAGAATTCAATAATTTTGATATACGAATGAATTCAGTATTTTTATTGAGATTCGCATAATCATAATCAGGATCAAGAATACGATAAATCTCTGGCCAATATAAATCAGCTGCACTTAATCTAATAAAAAGAGTAGGAGTTCCTAATTCTTCAACCATATCCAATAATTCTCGAGACCTCATGTACTTGATGACCTTAGAGCTTGATGACCTTAGATTAACATTGTAAGATAAAATTGATTTATACAATTTTGGTTCGCTTAGTAATATTTCTTGAAGTTGTTCGATTGTTTCAATACCATGTAAACGTGATTTTTTTTTAACACAAATATTCACATTCTGCAAAGCTCTCCAACGCATCAGGCTGTTAAAAGCAAAAAATCGAAATCTTGGATGTTGAGCAAATCTGTCATCTTCATACATCATGAGAAATTTAAAATACTCACTATTGGAAATTTACGAAACCTCGCATCTTTAAGATCTCCTTTTCCACTAGGAAATAAAGTTGGAAAAGCTCTACAAATATATATCCGTCGCCCGTAAATTTATTAATAGCTACAGAATTTATTCTAGGCCAAGGTAAAACACGAGATCCATCATTATCTTTCTGAATTCCCAACACATTATTTACTGCCTGTCGATTATATTTAAAAGTGACCGTTGGAGCTCCAGATTCATAAATAATATATAACAATGGATTTTGGTCATCATCTTCACTATCCAAATTAACATTATCCAAATTAAATGAAATATTTTTCCACAGATGGCGACACTTTACATACATACCACGGAACGCATTAGTAACAGACTATATAGTAATATTAAAGAAATCCCACAGATGGCGACACTTTACATACATATATATCGATATATACACGTGTATAAATGAAAAAAGTTATTACAATTATTTCTTGTCAAAATTAATTTTTTATAAAAATAATGATTGATGACGCATCTAGACATGAATATGAATAATTATGTTCAATTTCAAGTCTAGAGATTCAATAGTTTTTCCGTAAAGTGTACCACAAAAATGTACCAATTGTTGCCTAGTATAGGGACTCGCTTCGCTCGTCCTAATTGAATTTAACATTAAACAATGTAATATGTATAACGTTAAATCGTCTGTTAGTGTTCCTGTGCGAAACTAATGAATTAAAAACGAATTGAAATATTTTCTTATACATCTGTTCCAGATATCTTTCGTTTCCTGTACCCAACTAAAGTCAGTTAATCGAGTTCTTGCTGTACTTTCTACCTGTTAAAATGAAGATTGCAAAGAGCAACAGAGCGAAGGGAACAAAAGTCAGAGAGAGAGAGAGAGAGAGAGAGAGAGAGAGAGAGAGAGAGAGAGAGAGAGAGAGAGAGAGAGAGAGAGAGAGAGAGAGAGATTAAAGTGGGAGATATAATTGCGAGATAATTGGTGCGAGAGTTCATTACCTCGAGGTAGAATAAATTCAGGCCAATATTACGTAAAAATCACATGGACATGAGATGTAATTAAATTATAAGACTAATTCGTTAATTAAATACGAAAGCAAATCTTAACAAAACACAGAATTCGTCCGGTATAATTAAATAATTTTAGCTTTCACGTAATGCGTTTCTCTGAATGAAGAGATGTCATCAGAGATTAAAGAAGGGGCAAACATTTGTATGACGGACTTGGAAAATCACGTAACGAGGGGTGCTAAAAGTGAATTGAAGTAAATATATCTACTCCAGCGCCGTTTAATTACAAGCTTTTTCTTGGTAATGCGATGTGAGTTTTATTATTGTATTCTTAATTCATTGTATCGTACTATTACAGTATCGTATCGCATATATTATTGGTATGTGCATTATGCTGGGCAGTTATTATGTTCGCCAGATCTCTCCAGTATTGTGCTGACTCCACAGTTACAGGGCACGCAACACCCTACTCACACTTTTTTCATTTTCTTAAATAAAAGGGTGATGTCAACTATAGATAAAAATAATTTAATGCTTTTCTATACTAGAAGACTGCGGTTCCAAGGGTATAGCAAGGGTCCTATTCCAAATTTTTGAGCAGCATTGAGTTCGGCCCGGCCTCCCTCCCTCCACATGATCAATCTTAATTCGGCTAACCATAGAGGAAGATACTTGCCGACGTATATGATGAGATCCTTCACGTCTTTTTTTGTGGCATTACGTCATTCAATCAATATTAATTCTATCGGGTGATAGAATACCAATTCAATTTACAGTGATATGGATAAAGGACCCAGCACACAAGGACCCCCTTTTCACTTATATTAATAACCTACATCGCTAAATACTTCCTCTTTACTCCTTCCACAAATGTACTAATTCGCTGCTCAGGATGTTCTCTGGAAAATCTATTCGTTTTGTCTGAAGCCAATCCATAATTTCTTCCAACATATTGTTGGTACTGCTTCTTTTAATCTACAATGAAATGGGACATTGCTCAAGAAAGTAACAGATTTGATTCTAAGACTTGGTATCTCTAAACCATAGTTAAAATTTTGAATCGTCCATTTCATTATAGTTTACACATCATTATACTTGGTGCTCAACGTAAACGGTTGTAACTAAGTGTAACGCATTTGCTATAGTTTATGAAGTATTCAAGTAAATATTATAAAAACTAATGTGGTATTAAAAAGCAACTTACTTAAACTATACAGACGTTACATGTTTTTCTGCGTTTGCACACTTGTGGCACCAAGTGCTGGCCGATTGATATACTTAGTGGTCAACACAAACATCTATATTTTCAAAATCTGTTTTTGATAATTTCATTTGCATAGACTAGATACCTGTTTCTAACAGAAGAAAAATTTCTCACAGACTAACTATTTTATGTCGTAATTCGAAAAAATTTTAACCAAACATTACATAATTATAACTTTTTTTATAAGAATGCAAGGTACGTACAAATAAAATCAAGTATTTTGTCACTTCACTGATATATTAAGCTACAAATCGAAGTACTTAATTAACTACGAAAATACTTCAACTTATGTTTTAAATTTTAATAAATTGTTGAAATATAAAAATTTATTAATTTTAGATCTTATAAAATTTTATTTGTGTTAAATTAATTTAAAATTTTCTAGAATGATGGTAAATAGAATGATTGTTACATTATAAAAGTTTACCAATGTTAATCCTGTAATTTTGTAAATTTTGGACGACTAAATTTTTATGTCTCGCAGTATATACAAGCGAAAACGAAAACCCTATATACTCAATATATTTCCCTATTTTCCCCACTGTAACATGTGACATCTGAATGAAGTATAAGTGAACGGGTGAACAGCTGTGAGTACAGATCGAACGACTATTGCAACGATAACGCATCGGGGGTATGCATCATGTAGAAACAATTAAGGGTATGTAGAGTTCATGGTGGGATTGATAAATGCTCCATCCTTTTTGCAAAGTAACCCCAAACAATGTAATTGTTTCGTTGCTACCTTAACGAGAATAATCGTAAATCCCGGCCATAGGATTACAGGTATTACAGTTCTGGTGAGAGCATGGAATTGATATTGTGTCAAAGGAGGACAAATTAATTATCTCTGAAGAAAATAAAATCACTGTTCCGGCCTGCATCAACTCTTGAGACTCTTCACAGCAACAGAAACTTAAATGCTTTTCATAAATATTATGTTTGCAACTACTATCTCCAATTTATACGCTTTCTGTTGTATCACGACCATTTACAGTAAATAATATTAAGTATTGTTTGTTAAAAATAAAACGGTGAAAAAGTTTTGTGTCGCATGACAATATAGTCACATATGATAAATATAATGTAAAATATAAAAAGATGGGTATTTTTCACTTGTACGTAATCTTCCTCCTCCTTGTCTTCAATCCTAAGATTGGTTTGCAGCAGTCTTCCATTGTGATCGATCTTGTGCTTCCCTCTTCATTTCCTCATAAGTTATACAATTTACATCCTCATAATTTGCTTTATATACTGCAACCTTGGTCTTCCCTTATATCCTTTACCTTCTATTGTTCCTTCCATTACCAGTTTTAGTAGTCCTATGCCGCGGTGTATGTCCAATAAGTTCTATCCTTCTTCTAATTATGCTTTTCAACAATTACTTCTCATTGCCTGTTCTGTTCAGCACCTCTTCATTCGTAATTTTGCCAGACTATTTTATTTTTAGCATCTTGCGATAACACCATATCTCAAAGCTTTTTCCTTCATACCTATTGTCCATGACTCGCAACCACACGTGACAATGCTCCGTATAAAATTCTTTAGGAAACGCTTCTTTGTTTTAAGGGAGATACTACGAACAGGATGGGCTCGAAGTAGTCAATGAAGATTGCAAAGAGGGAATAATAATCCACGGAGAAAGAATAAACATCCTGAGTTTTGCCGATGTACGTAATAAATTACTTGCAAATTTATTCAAAAAACGGTAATTGATTTAGCTGATAAATTTTTGTCTATACGAAAATTTACGAATTCGTATTATGAGCTACCGTGTAATTAATGTAAGCCTACATATTATCATATACTTATTATGTAATACTATTTGTTAGAGGACACTAAATTGGTATACACATATAGTTTGCAAATACGTAATACATTGTCATGACACAAACTGTGCATATCACACTATAAGAAATGAATATTTACCCCGTTATAAACATTACTAGCTGAAGTACCCATTCTACGACCGGGTGGCGAACATTTTTATTGGCACATATTGATAAAGCCACGGCTGGCTATGAAATTTAATTATTGGGCGAAAACTTCTATGTAGACCACATTTTTGGTGTAAACTCTGTGGTCTTTCTTTAAGTTGCCTTGTTGGTCAGTTCCTAAGACTTTTACCTTGACTTGCTGAAAGGACTTTGTTCTTGAAAATGCAACATAAAGTTGTTCATGACTGAATACTGGAGATGGCAAATAAATACCAACTGAATCCAGTGTTTGTCCTTCGCTTTTGTTGATGGTCATACCAAAAGCAAGTCTAAATAGAAACTGTTTTCATCTTAATGTAAAGGGAAGGTCAGGGTCACTGGGTGCAAGAATAACTCTTGGAATAAATACCCTGGTACCTTTAAAAGATCCGGTCAGGATTTCACAGTCAATTACTTTTGACATCATTTGCTTGACGACCATTCTGGTGCCATTGCAAAGACCTCTTGTTGAGTCAAGGTTTCGTAGCAACATTACTACTGCACCAACTTTCAAGTTAAGTCTATGAGAAGCCATACCTCCAGGTGTTAAGCTGTTCAAAAACTCCATAGGATAGTTTGCTGCCTCCTCGGCATTTGCACTGTCTTGCTGAATAGAGTCTATGATGGTATAGCATTTCAATTCAGATTGAATTCGTCTAAGGACACTTTCATTAAGTTCAAGTGACTCGTGGTTTTTTGGAGTCAGGATTGCATGGTTAGCAATGCTGTCATCTCCTGATTGGATGACCTCAGGAAAGACAGCATGAACAATTCATCCATTTTCAATGCAGACTGGAGGAATTTCCAAGATGCCTTCCTCTAATCCAGGCTCTTGGAGTTTTCCATTCCCAAGTTTTAAAAGCCAATCGGAAAAGCCTCGGTGTTCTGACGGGACATTGTCCTCATTAGGACCTGAATATTTTTCCAACACTTACTATTCTTCATGCATAAAGAAAGTATTTCGGTTCTGCTGCCATGTAGAACAACAGGGAGAATTTTTCTAAAATCTCCACTGAAAAGGAAGACCGCACCTCCAAATGGTTTTTTAGAAGGAACTTTTGGATTTTCAGCTGAGAGTTCTTTATACAGTGTGTCAACTGCATTTACTCCATGTGCTGGGGCCATTGAAGCTACATCCCAGATTATCACTTTGGCCTTTCCCAGTTCATTTGCCGTATTAGTCCCATGTCGAACATTACATGTTGATGTTTCATTTATTGGAATAGGCAGCTTGAAACGACTGTGGGAAGTTCTGCCTCCCTCAAGCAAAGTTGCTGCTATGCCTGTAAATGCACATGGCAAGACTAATTCATTTTTGCTACGCACATAGTGCATGATTGTGTTGTAAAGGAAGGTTTTACCACTTCCGCCAGGTCCATCAATAAAGAATAGACGTTTGGGTAAGTTAGGGTTTTCAATTGCTTCCCTGATTTTGTCGAAAGCCCGTCTTTGCCTTGGGTTGAGCATTTGAAACTTTTCTTCGAACATGGTTTTTTCGGCAATTGGATCGTAATATTTTCCAGAATGGATTGGCTCGTCATAGCTGCCGACTGGAAGTTCTAGGCCAAAATCTACCAATGACTTTCCATGTGTTCGAAGGACAGAATTAATTTCTTTAAGTGTCAAATAGACAGCTTTTTCTCCATCAGGAAAGCGTTGCGCCGTACTGGGTTCGGCAGCGTATTATAAGAATTTTAAAAACGAGCGCCGCTGACGTCACGCACGGCCACACGGCTACGGTAGTTTGTTGTCGGCACACAAATGTTGTGCAGCTACGCAATACAGCTGGCGCTGCCAGCTGTTTCTGTACGTTCCTGCATCCAGAGTTTACTTGGCTAGGCCGACACATTGAATCGGCCTCATTTCTATTCTATCCTCCAACCTGGTCATCTGCTCTCGACTGGCGGCTACCGTTTGTTCTGGACTTCCTCGGCTATCACTATGGTTGGCTAGATAAAGTGTAGCTCCAGGTATGTACAAGTCAGCGGGTTCTGAAAATATTCTAACCCCAAATATATTTTTACGTTTCAGCCTCTATTATAAATTTATACTTGTGTGTGTGTGTAGAGCAGTTTTCGATGTGTGCGTTAACGCGATTACCAAATTAAATTGATATGAGTGTAAATGTTGTGGGCTAAATTGACTTCAATAAAGAAAATACTAAAGCATCTCGCACTCAGCTGTGTTTGGTGTTATTAACAGTTATGAAATGCGTAATTAATTAATTGTCATATTTCAACGAAATACTTAAAAGGTAGTTGGTACATAAGTGAAATAAGTCACAGCTGAGCAGCTTAATACTGTTTAATATGAATTAGTGGCGATGTGTGTGTGCTGTTGATGTGTAAAGTTAGTGTTGGAAGTTAATGTGGACGGCCTATGTGGCGTATTTTCTTTATGACACCCTCTACAACCTATTGTATGTCCAGGTGCTCGAACAAGGGCGAGATGGGTGTCGGGTGGACGTACATCTGTCCACCCTAATGGCAGAGACGATCTTATAGCCACGATGCCGTCAGTCGAGGACAACTTAGGACTCTTCCAACGCTAAGCTGCACCCGGGACTTGTGACACGACTGTGACATCACTGATCCGCGCCTATACGGACTAAGTACACCGGACAATCCAGGTGGGAAAATTCTGATTATCTATTTCTCTCTCTACAACATGGTGAATGCACAGAAGCCGCCAGAAGCTCACTCGTGAAGTTCTGACCGTTAGACTCTAGCACAAACTCTCATGTTCAATTATGTTATTGCATGTGTGAACATTACCGCAGTACACCTAATGAAGTATCTTATAACTGTATAATGTGTAAGAAATTACACACATACACACACATCCGCAGTTTGCTGTAAGATCTAACTTTTCATCTAATTAAGACCATTAGGGAGTTAATTATCTTGTGCTATCTTGTCATCTGGTCATGGCTGAGTTTTAATCACGTAATGGGGGCTGTCTGATGCTTTAGATGAGAAACTATTTTCTTTCACACACATACTTAGCGCTTAATGATTAAAGTCAGGGTCGTTTAGCTGGTTGAGTTTCGGGGCGGTCACTTACATTCTCTGGTGTGAACTACCAAGGCAAATCTATGCTTAGGAGCTGAGATATTCAGTTTACGCTGTCATTTATATTTGTACATATCTATACATATTAGGGTACATTCATTTACTGTAGTTGGAATGGGTTTATGAGGAAGTTAGTACTGAAATGAGGGATGTTTTGTTATTCATGTCGTATATGTGTTTGTGTGTGTAATTTTACTATATTTTGCTGGGGGAATATGTAACGGATTTAAAAAAGAGAAAAACCATAAATGTGCTTACTGAGACAACAGGCTAGCCTATTTGATACTATACTACACTTATGGATTAGTATTGCTTTTATGAATGAGATTATTACTAACTTTGACTCATACATAATCAGGCAGAAATTTTGCAATTATGTTAATATCAAATTCACTTACTTTGTGACATTATGAATTAATTGATATACATATATATATATATATATATATATATATATATATATATATATATATATATGTATATAATTCTGCCTTTAATGGTGTGCTCACACAATTAAGAACTTGTCATTTATGTAACATCTTGCAGGTTTAATAAAGCACACGCTTGTTGGTTAAAAGAGTTTTTCATTTGCAAGTCCTGTCATTCACCTGGGGGGACATGTCTGTAATTGTATTTGGGCCTTGCACACTTTTGCTTCCTCTAGGTTTTCCACCTAGTTCTAAATATGATGTCTCTCCCCTTTTACAAAAAAAACTTAAATAAAAAAAAAAAAAATTTTATAAAATTAAATAAAACAAAAATTCAAAAAAAAAATTACAAAAACTTAGAAAATTAAAAGGGGGGTTTCAGCGTCTCTTATAGTCTTCCATAAGATTGTCCTTATGTCTGTCGAATAATGCTGCTGCATCCAACGGCTCACACGATACAAATAAATGCAAGCAACTGCCTGAGTTGTACTGGCATTTGATGGGTTGCAGCTTCTGTTAGGCAAGTATCCCACTCTGAGTCATCATCAGTTAATCCCCTTGCAATGGAAAGTTGCAAAGGGGATAGGATTTTCTTCAACCTTTCTTAGGTCTTCGAAAGATGTTGCTCCTCTAACACTGAGAAGGAGAATTCGGAGGAACCATTTTTCTCTATCCGTGGGACTTACGGCAAACATTCTGCCAATTGTAGTTTCATGTCTTCTAAGACGTGGTTTCCATTTAGAATTTTTGTCATCCCAGGTATAGTGTTCGGGAATTTTAATATATAAATACTCTCGGGCATTAGGGTCTTCCTGATTAAGTTTAAACCAAGCCAGAAGTTTGGACTTGGTGGTTTTTTGCTGTACAGCTTCAGCTTCCTGCCTGGTATAAAACATATTTTATGCTTGTCCTCAAGGTGGACATGCAATCTTTCCACATGATCAGTTTGGTGGTGCATTTTGTATTCCCTGAGCCTCCAGCATGCTTCAGGTGCACTCACATACCGGGTCTCCAAGTAATTTTTTTACTTCGTCCCATTCAATAGTAGCTTCCTGTTCTGTGGGAACAGTAACGAATTGAATATTTGCACAGTCATGCCCCTTGTAAACGTATTTGAATAGGTATTTAACGCTTTGAATTGAGCTACAAATCTCTACGTTAATGTGGGCGTTGTATTTCAGAGACAGGTACGGGTTGTATGGCACCATCCATCTGTTATCCACTTTGTTTCCCCCAAGTTCAACAAAGTTACCATCATCTCGGCGTTGATATTTTGGGTAACCATTGACATTGCTGTTGGTCTCGGCACAGAAATCTTTTGGGAATTCTTTTGTGCATTTGCCGTTTTCCATACACCGTGCGTTTGGATTTAATGGACCACATGGGCTGTGTATCATACAGGATTTTACAATTTCATG
The DNA here is from genome assembly GCA_034769895.1 of Magicicada septendecula. NCBI lineage: Eukaryota > Metazoa > Arthropoda > Insecta > Hemiptera > Cicadidae > Magicicada > Magicicada septendecula. The sequence goes on from CM068367.1 coordinate 1,272,655,025, forward strand.
TAGCCTCGGTTGGACATCTTTATCAGGGAGTTCTGCACAGACAATTTTGTCAATTATTTCATTTTTCCAGGCTTTGTCTTCCGGGGCCATGAATAGCATTATGTGCCCATGTGGTATACCACGTTTTTGGAACTCGATCACGTGGAGCATAGCCCTAACACTTCCAAATCTATGGTGTTTGGTTAAGTCTTCAAGTAGCAATTTCAGTTTCAACTCAAACACTCTTGCCACTAAATGAGGCCGGTCGCATGGTTGCTGACCGGGAAGTAAGTTTTCCCTGATTTCCCTCCATTTAGGATTCCACGTGAATGTTACAAATAAGTCAGGTTTGCCATATTTCCTGACCATGGCCATAGCATCTTGGTAATTTTGAGCCATATTTCTTGGACTCCCTTGGAAGGTTGAAGGCAATATAACTTTCTTTCCAGGCAATATGTTAACATCCTCAAAATTATGGTTGTTCACAAATCGGTGAAGGACATCATAGTCTTCAGCTCTTACTGTGTTTTGATTTTTTCGAAACCAATTCAAACGGTTTGCCTCGGTCTTGCAATAGGCATCAACCATGAATTGGTGAGTCAGCTTTACTGCGTTGAGGAACTCGTTAAAGTTTCCATCACGAATGGCATAATGGTATGAATACCATTGAAGCTGGGACACATTTCCTTGACCAACAGCTATCTTTAGATCTGTGGTCCACCCTGAATCACCATATGGGAAAAGCAAAGGGTAGCACATTGGGTCACAGAGTCTACTCAGGATGGATATATCTTGTAAAATTCCGCTTTTCGGATAAATTGTAATATCCCGATTTTCTGGGGGTGTACCATCTGCACTGTGAGAAACTGCAGCAATTTCTCCTCTGGCAGTGGGAGCGTTGGTTCTGCCGGGGTGCACATTATTTACTCTTTCTCTCAAGAAAGTCATGCTATATTCAATTGGCGTTGGGTTTTCCCGATTTGCCTTTAGCATTTCGTCTTGTTCAAATTTGAACATTTTCTTGTATTCTGTAGAGAACGGATTGATATCTCCAAGAAGTTTTTGGAGGTTCTCCATTACGACACGAATACATTCATTGTTTGCTTGATTGTTCATTCTTTCTGTCAAGGCTTGGGCAGAATCCAAAATGTACAGTTGGGCATACTTTGGTAATTCACCTTGATTTGGGTGTAATGCAGATGTAGCGTGATAAATTTGCCCATGGATTCTGTAACAAAAAAGACCTGCACGTCTGGTCACTGATTGGTCAACTTGTGCTCCCATTGAGGCAAAGGCCATTGCACTGTTGTAGGATCTTATGTTTTCCAGAAAATTTTTGGAATTTGGATCAGATCCATCCAGACACACTGAAATAAAAAGTGTTTAGATCATTAGATCACATGTCTGTTTAGCTAGTAAGATTATATGGTTGTTTATTTTTGTATGTCATGAACACCATAGAAGGATATATTGTATTTTTTGTAAACTTATAAAAGAGAATATTTTTTTTTATAATTCGAAATTTTAATATTTGCATATTTTCTATTAATATTAATATGTCATAGAATGATTATTTTGAAACGGTTTCAATTAATTATTTCATGTCAACGACATCTCACTCCTCTTTGAAAATTATTTTATTATTGTGCAACTACATATACTTGACGCAACGAGGAGGGGGAAGCGGAGGAGGAAGAGGAGGAGGAAGAGGAGGAGGAGGAGAAAAAGAAGCGAAGAAGAAGAAGAAATATACATTCTAATTCATCAAATCGACTGGTATTATAAAAGCATAAATAACCTAACTGATTGTTAAGTTTATCCTAACTGTTTTATTTTATCACTGCCATTCAATAACGTCGGTATTATTTTTTACGGAGATGTACTGAAAATTGTACTGAATGTACGAAAACGTATTTTATCATTCCCCGCAAAAACAGCAAAATTCAACTCTTTACTCGGATCCGAACACTGGACACATAACCCATTGTACAATATTATAGACTGTTACTTTGTAGATCTTATAATGACTGATTATAACCAATACCTACTACACAGTAATACCCTGGCTTCATCTAGCAGGTATTCTTGAAATTCGTGTGTAACACGAAGAAACGCACATACACTGATACAAAACTAAACAAACTTGCACTGATCGCTCGGCATTTGGCAATACATTTTATAATATTTAATATTAATAAATAAACGTTTGGTTTACTTTCTATAGATAGTTTTTATTAGTCTTAAGAATGTTTCCATCAGTTACGCCGGCTTCAGAGGTTATATTTGAACTTAAAATTTAACCTCTGAATCCGCTATAACGCATGAAACAATTGTCATAATTAATAAACATATCCGTTGAACTAAACAAAGCGTTTATTCAGCATATCATGGAACTAACAAAGCACTGTCTGACCTCCATACCGTCCTACTTTACATACAACAATAATTTCTACAGGCAAACAGAAGGCGCACCAATGGGCTTACCGTTATCACCGGTCATCGCAAACCTCTTCATGGACAACCTCGAGAAAAAGACAATAAGCACAGCACAGCTAAAATCTTCCTTGTGGATTAGATACATCGACGACTACTTCGTAATCTGACCACACGGAAAGGGCACGTTAACAGAGTTCTTGACGCATGTCTAAACAGCAACCACTAGAAAATAGATTTCACTATGGAAATGGAGACAGACCACGGTATTGCATTCCTTGACCTTTTCAGAAAAGGTCATATACAGAAAACCCACACACAGAAATACATACTTACATAGACAGTACCATCAACATCCATCGCAGTTACAATCTGTAGTGAGACACTTACATACAGATCCCTTCAGACACCTATCGGAACACGGGAAACGAGAGATGAACACTTTGAAGGTGACGCTGTTTTTTAATGGATACACTCCATCTGATTTAAACAACACCATCAAACAAAAGAAAATAAACAAAACGCAACCGGAAAAATAAACACAGGAGTACATCAGCACCTTAACATTACCCATATAAAGAGCACAACAGACATAACAGGGAGAATACTCAAGAAACGTCACATGAGGACAACGTTCAACACGCACAAAAATAAACGACTTTCTAAAAATCCAAAGAACCGCATACACTTAGAGAGGCAAGGTGTATACCAAATACCGTGCAAATACTGCGACCGATTTGATATCAGCCACTCTGGGAGAAATATCCGTCAACGCGTCCCCAAACGCTAATTGTCAGTAGCAAAACAAGAATACAACACATCCCTGACGAAACACTCTAAAGAAACAGGACACACTTTTGATTTAAAAATCATAAAAATCTTGGCACAAACTAACAACAAGAAAATCAGGCAGTACAGGGAAGGCATGCAGATCTACCGGATGAGGTAACCAGCGTTTAACGACAGAAATTAATATACTAAATTAGCGACAACTTAAAATTTCCTAACTGACTGTTCTCAAATTACCAACAGCATATCACCACAACACACTCACCCCCACGGTCGAACCGTCCCATGCCAACAATCACAAGGGAAGCGAGATATAAACTCAACATCAGCAAGCCCTGCTGATGTTCCGGTACTACGGAAAGAAACGTCGGCAGTTTAAACATCACATAAACGGATGTACCCAAAAACCTGCTACAACATATATATATATTACAACGATACGTTTAGCATAAGTATATGTATCAACCCCTGACTGAGGTATGATAACGTGCTTTCGTATATAAGTATGAAATATGTAAGATGTACATAATAAAAATGATATATTAAATATACGTTAGGTATAAGAAATAATGTAATAAATATAAGTAGTATTTATTTTTAAATAAATCAAATATTGTAAGTAAGCATGTATATGGAAACATATGGCTTAGTTGGTTTTAAATGTAACGAAGGGAAGCAATTGACACGCGCTAACTCGCAGAGGTGACGTCAGAACGACATGCGGTCGCCTGTGTATGTGTACATGTGTAAATAACAGACAGGTTAAATTATGCAAACGAGGGTGGAAGATTTCATACAGTTTTTTAAGTACTGTACGTGAACCATAAGTCACACGAATCAGCGACATATGTAAAAACATAGCTGACGCCTGGCGTTTCAATTTGGCGTTAAGTGGTCATTAATCGTGGGAACGGTTCGGACACCGTGTGAAATTTTGCCATCACTGCCATAATTTACACAGTGTAACATTCAAAATTTGCATAAATAAGGTTTAATATTATACCTAACGATTTGTGTAATAAGATTTATAAAAAGTGTGGGCTTCATAGAAAGACGCGTAGGTTGAAACTAACGATTAAACCGACGCGCCGGCCTGTTCAATGTTGTCAGAACAGTTTCCAACAGGAATTACAACGAGGCAGCAGTATAAAACCTCAGCGAGCGACACACTCTTTCTCAGATCAAGTTTATTTAGTACGAGGAATCCACGCATCTCGACACCGTAAATTTTACAAAGTCGTAGTAATGTTTTAAACGGTAGTATATAAACTGAAGTGCGATGAAACCGGCAGTACGTCGGTGCAGTTATTAAAGAACTCGAGTGATTTGAAACAGACTATATAAATGAATCTACGAGAGTTGAAACTATATAAATGAATCTACGAGAGTTGTAACTACATAGAACTTATAGACAGCTACGAGGGACAAGAAAGAAGAGGACGACGAACTAGACAAGAAGACGAGAGGACGCAGGGACAGCACATGCAGCTACATCCAGCCGTATATCATCACGACTAGAGGTCCACGTCAGAACTCAGCATCTAGGAGACGGAGCGAGGAATTCAACGACGCGGAGACAGAGGAGCTGATACCGAAGAGGATCAACAAACTCGAGAGTCCAGATGACGGTAACAGCAAAGTTAAATGGGTGCAGAAAAATGCAGGTGAAGTCGAACATTTATTTAATATTATAAATGACCCTGAGGTCTATCGCCAAAAGCTCTAGTTTCCATATTCAAGTTTACAAGAACATTGAAATATTTTTAGTTTTTAATAATGAATAAATAATTGTTCAAAATATAATCGAGTATAACTGTAGTAATCTCTTAAAAAAATGGTCAAGCAAGAACCATATTATTTTATTATATTTTGTAATTGATTAATTGAGTAATTTTAAATATGAGAATTACACCATTAGAAGATTGTTAATTAATTGAGACATTAAAAATAGATTCAATTAACGTAATAAATGTTCTATATTAATATTTTAATAAATATTTTAATTAATTGAAAGTTTTATTTAAGTGGTATAGATTGAAAACCACGCTTGTAAAGACAAGATCAATATTTAAATGTTATACGTATTAATCACGTTACTATAATATTTATATGTGTTATATGTATATGTCTGTGTACTATTTCAGGTCATATATAATTTGTGTATGTGTATACTATGTCTTAGAACTTTAAGAAATAAGAGTTAAACACATTATGAGTACATTATATTCAGATTGAATATAAGGGTTCATATAATAAGTAACCCGCATTATACATTTAAATAACATAAGAATTTGAATTTAATTTTTGAATAAATCTAATGAACATACTTTTCTTAAAACAGTGGTACTAATTTCACAACCAGTATTAAATCCTCTGTACTCTTTACACATAAAAAGTAAGTGTATAAAAATAACGCTGTAATATATATTTTGCGACATATTAACATAGACCTATCAACATGACCTATCTTCTTCATGTTTAGAAGATTCCAGCTGCTTTCCTTCAAGAAATAATAAACTGTTGTTGTATCAGTTGTACTAACTACTAACACCCCGATTAATACAGCAATACTATTCGCAGTAGTAATCTCAGTAACAGCAATTATTAATTTACCAATTGAAGAACAGTACGTCATACAATAAACAACTACCAAATATGTTAAGAAATTTGATGTGTTTCAAATTGCGCTGACGAAACTCCGTGTATCCATTCTGTCGGTGAATACAAAACCGATGTTTCTAACAAAAACCAAGCCTCAAGGATTATCCATTGGCGCGTGAATTGTTACAAGATATGAGTAGTAGCTGGATAAACTGGAGGAGCAAATTTTTATAACAGAACATTAATCTACGATCCCATGTGAATCGTTTAGACATGGAACAAAGGAAGCTGTGGGACCACCAATTTTATCACTTAAAGTTCCCTCCACTACTCACGACAATAGCAGCCCGCTATATTTACGGAACCAACACAACCCTTCTTACACATTTGTCTACAGATCTCCCTGACCGTTAAGTAGAAAAGTCACGACAACTTTGAAAAAACTTTGTACCTTGCCATTTCAAACCTGAGAATTTTTTTTCATGTTGTTTATACATTTTGTTTATAATACATGTGATTTTTTACAATTCCCACCATAAATACATTTGTCTGTATTGTCAGTGTCGTGTAAGATATTTTGTTAAAAATTTTTAAAAATGCTTATCACAATAAAATAAAAATATCAGTTTTGTCTTCGTGAATAAACTATTTTATTGTACGGTATCTATTTTTAATAATCGTTTTCTTTCTAAAGGGTGATATTCGGTTTCTAATATGTTTCATAAGTGACGTTACCTTCATTAAATAAATGAGGTCTAGCCCGTTGTTAGTTAATAGTGTGTTTGTATTAATTGTAATATTTTCTGCTAGCTTAGTAATTTATATGATCGTCAAATTACGCGTCGTATTAAAGACGTTGTGAAAATACTGTTGGTAAGATTAGAGAAAAATTAGCCAACTTTGGAAAAACAGCAATCGTCCTGACCGAAAGAAGTTGAACAGTTCAACAATATGAAGCTATAGTTCCTATGATTTGCTTTATTTTATTTTTAGTAGAAATTTACTAATCACATTACGCAACTATTACTGAAGCTATTAATGTGTGGGTATGAATTATAACATAAAATATATTAAAATTAGATCTCTTTGGACATTCCATTCATAACTTGTTTTCAAAATACGACCTAAAAACACGAGGTAAACAGATAATACAGATACTTCGTGCAATGAAATAAAACTAACTTGAGTAACCCTTATACGTAAACTAGACTATTCAGTTTGTACCCCGTTGAGAGGGAAATTACTAGTGGCGCCTTATACGCAGTAGTTCAGATCTACTTGTCAATTTAAAAAGTCTTAAATCATGACGCTCAACAAGAAGTTGCTTACTGCGCGCAACTCCTCGTTTTTTATTAAGTTTCAATTTACCAGGCTATGGATAGGGCTTCTTACTTTCACCGTAGGATATGTTAAATGTTCTTACATTCTTAACCGTACTCTATCGACTTCGTTTTTACACACCCCTTCACTCACGTACACATACAATCGCTCGCTCACGTTCATACAACAAAATATTAATTACCATATTAAGTTCATAAATAAACACACATTTCCTAACACACAAGTCCTAATATATCTATTTTGAATGTAGAGTAGCCTATTGTATCATTCTGTCTCATAACCAAAGTTGCCAGATCCTTGACCACCTGACACTAAGTCTTATTCTAGTCTTGGCCACCTGATACTAGACCTTCCCTCTCTGATTCTCCCAGAGACACCTTCCTCAATCTCGACCTGCTTTCTATTCTAAATATATGACCCGCCCATCTAATTCTTCAAAACTTACAATTCCCCGTTTTTCTTCCCGTCCACCTAATCACCTTCCCTGGTCTAAATATTCTCATCAACTTACTGTTCCCGAAAACCATAAGTTTTTCGACACTTTTGCTTATTGTCCAACTCTTCATTTAATACAATAACGTTGTAGTGATATTGGAATTACAATAAAATCTCACTTAGGCTTCTCTCGACCGTTATATTATTCTGAATTTTTTTTCACAGTATAAAACGCTCTCAATGCTGCTTCTATTCATTTTTGTATTTCATAACCCCTTTGTTTCTTTTTTATTAAACCCTCACATAGTTAATCTCGTCAGCCTTCTCGTAAACACGATTCTCAATTTGTATTTTATGTCAGGTGTCAGTTCCAGATTGCCTATTCGCCTCCATGAATTCAGTCTTTCCGTCATTTACCTCCACGCCCAACTGTCCGTACCGATTATCCGTGGAGTTGAGTGCGCGATCACCGCGGATAATCGAATTCCGCGGATAATCCACAATGTGTATGAGAAAGGGTAGAAAGTAATGAAAATTGCTTAATAATCTTAGCTGTTATTCAAAGTAAAACAATACAATAAAACCCCGTTAAGACGCTCATCGTGGGACCTCGTGAAAACCGCGTATTAAGAGGGATATTACCAAGTAGCAATGTATTCATACTGAAACTGTGTAACTAATAATCGCATTTTCTATGCAGCTGAAATATTAATTCACACCAACTGACACTTTCTAAGAAGAAGTTATAAATTGTCTTATGTGTATCATCTACATTGAGTATTTCCCAAGTTACTACCTGCATACGTACAAAATTACAATATAGGCCTACATAAAATCAAAGCGAACGTCTCCCACGTTTTCATGCGTATCCGGGGTCAGATTCAGAGATGGATTACCGCAAAGGTATGAATTAAAAACTGTCAGAAAAATACATGTTCATGAAGTCACAACTGACCTGTCGGAAACTATGGCGACGTTCAACGTCAACATTCAATTTTTCACATCTGTTAACTAAGCTAGTAGAGTACAAACGGCTTTAAATTATACAGCATAAACCTAAAGGCAAACATACTGAGAAAAGTAAATGCTCCCGCAGTCGCAGTAAAGTACGTTGGCCTATTCCCGGAAGACTCATGGTAGCCAGCTGCCGAGCGACAAACAACACTGACCTGTCGGTGAGCGGTGACACACTCCGTCACTCGGACATACCTTTAAATAACTTACATAATTCTGATACAATACTGTTAAGGGTAGTTAATAAAATAGTGTATTATGATGGGTGAAATAGAAGCTTCATTATTCAGCTAGAATTTATTTTTGCTTATTAAAAAAAAATCCGCGGGTGTTCGCCGATAATAGGGAGTTTACTGTACTTTGGCCAATGCTCTCAGATCATCCAAATTTCCTGTCATGATAGCCACATCATTAGCAGATATACCATATTCACTGTTAATACCAATCTCCACTCACGTGCTCCTCGTTCTGTAAATATTATAATGCATATTTCGCATTACGTAAGTAATAACAACTAAATTAAAAATTTCACAGCGAATGTTTCTCAAAGTGATTACGCTTAGAAACGAGGTGAATTTCAGAAAATTGAAGAACGAAAGTCTCTGATTGAAAAATATCGGTCACTCAAAATAAAGAAGTTCTGTATAAACACAGAGGGGATGAAGAGAGAGAAAGGGGGTGTTTATGTACGTGTCTCTGGTGGGGGGGGGGTTAGTGTCCAGTCTGATGAACCAAAGTTGATGGAAGACGCTTCTTTACACGGATTGATAGCACATAAATGCGGAAAGACACGGGTTTACACTTGGAACAAACTTTACTTCCTCCGGTCACACCCACCAAGTGCACTCTTACGTAGAGTAACGCGGTACAGTACTGTAACACAACCAACTGTACCTAACTTGTACCTAACCTAACGGTCAAGCAATGTTTCCTGCTCTGTAAACTACAGAACAAGGAACTACACAACTATGTTTTCCTGAGAAGTGCAACTTCAAACCAGAACTGCAACGTATTGTAATATATCACTACTGAATGAAAGTCACTGACAACATAAGAAGTCAAAGTTTATGGTACTTTACAATCAGTAAAGAAATTAAAAACTGTAAAATCTGTAAACCATACAGAGTCATTAATTAAATATCACCATTACTTTAACGACTCGGAACACTAGGTTTTTTATAAGTAAAAGCATAAAGTTTACCTTACAGCCTTAACCGGTTTTCTCCTTTAAAAGGCTTCTTCAGAGGCTGCCGCAGGTAGCGCTATCCGTCTTGTTGTGGGTGACGAAATCGAATTTCGAAAGATCGATGCTGTGTGTGTGGGTGAGATATGTTCGAATAATGCGTGCGATTTGAATTGTGTCTGTTCGTTTAGGATGTCGTTTTTATTTGTTTTTGTGTGTTTGTATATTTCCAATTGTTCTAGAGTGTCTAGTTTTCGGCCTTTTGTGTGTACGTGTAGAATGTTCATGTTATTGTTGATGTTTTTATATGTGTGGTTTGCTTCAATGAGGTGGTTTGCAAAGGTGGATTCTGTAGTGGAGTGGAGTGCTTTTGTGTGTTCAATGTATCTCTGTTTGAAGCTACGTCCTGTCTGGCCTATGTAGAATGTACTGCAATTTGAGCAATTTAGCTTGTGAACACCGGGTAGATCGAATTTGTTTTGTGCTTTGTGTGTGTGTTTTGATAGTGTGTGTTCTGTTTTGTTAGTAGTTTTGTAAGCGATTCTGTATCCTCCTTTTTTGAATTTGTGGGCTATTTTCTCTGTTTGTTTGTTGATGTATGTTAGTGTTATGAATTTGTTGTTTTCTGTCTTTGTCTGTTGTTTGTTTTGTGTTTTGTGTAGGAGTTTACTGACTATTGTTCTGTCATATCCGTTAGATATCCAAGAGTCATTAATATTTCTTTAATTGTAGGCCGTAACAACGAATACTTGTGAGTAATATTGTAGCACAAAAATATGTTCCCTACGGTTATGTCTAATGTAAGTGATACATTGTAAGAATTATAATATTTCATTCAATTTCGTCCGAGAAAAACTAAACGCGAAGTTGACATCTTTGCAGTGGACACACACTGTGTAAAGGAGACAAAAAACGTTTAAAAAGCTTCAAACGGAAAGAATTGGAAAACATACTTGGTCCGATTAAAGAAGACAATTGTCCATGGTGAAGCAGAGTGAACTTGGAGTGAAATGCCATGATACATTATGAACGTATAGTTAAATTCATAAAATCCCAAATGATAAAACGGCTAGAGCATGTTGATCGAAAGGATTTGGTTAAACCACCAGCGACGTAACCGAGTGGAAACTACTGTAATTGAAACCAGAAGAAGAGCAAAGGTCACAAAACGGTGGCTCGCGGATGTAGATGAGGGCTTGAGGAGAGTAACGGACATTCCAAGCTGCAGAAAAGTTGTCGAGGAAAATGGCTGTTCGTAATACAAACGCCACACAAGGTTGTGCCACAGTGGGAAGAAGACGTTTTACAACGTGTTTCAGTGATAATCATGACGTTAAAAGTGAAAACCAGTGAATAGAGAGTACGAAAGCTATACTTGCAAACGGAGCTGTAATATATTACAAGCCGCGCGTGAAAGGATGTCCATCAAATATGTTTTAAACCGTTTATTATGAAATTAACTACACATTTAGAAACTAAATACTGTTGCGACGGTCAAACCGATCGTCGTGTGGTTCAGTGGAAACAGAATAACTGACGCCAGTGAAGCTAATTACTAACTTTAATGAGACACAAACAACGGTGATAAATTAATTAATAACTCTTATAGAATCAATTTCCAACTCTTATAATTAAATTTGTCCAACACACAACAATAAATGGCACCTTATTACAGTTCCTCACTAATTAACACAATGCTTACTTTGCCGCAATATTCGATCCACCGCACTGAATATCGCCAGATTTAAAACTAATTGGTCCCCTTTTAAATCCAGTATTTATACCTCCGGCGCCTTGCACTGTAGTCAGGTGGCAAGCACAAATGCTGGTAGAGTAGTGCATCAATATTTGGAAGGGGTAACGGCATTTTGCGTGACGTAGCAAGTCTCGGTGTACGTAATTTTGCCGCGTACAATGATCTGTAAACGTCTGAAACAGTGTCGCGCGCCGTGTGCCCAGAATCACGTATACACTCAACGATGTGGTACTATTTATTTCATCAGCGAAACAAGTGCTACTTAGGCCTACACTAAGTAGTACAATTATAATAATTATAACACAATGGTAATTAAAAGTGAGGCGATAAAGTTCAGTAGTAGTATAGTAGTAATAGTAGTAGTAGCAGTAGTAGTAGTAGTAGTAGTAGTAGTAGTAGTAGTAGTAGTAGTAGTAGTAGTAATAGTAGTAGTAGTAGTAGTAGTAGTAGTAACAATAGCAGTGGTAGTAGTAGTAGTAGTAGTAGTAGTAGTAGTAGTAGTAGTAGTAGTAGTAGTAGTAGTAGTAGTAGTAGTACTCCTTAATTCAGGACAAGTTAAGAACATTAAGAAAAAGTAATCATCTAATATAAAATTATTACATGTAAATTTTTGTATGGAGCACATTTTGTTAAAATTCTAATCTTAAAATAAATACGTAATAAAAATTCTTAATAATATTATTATAAAGTTATAATAATTATAAAAACTTAAACAACTATTGTAGTACTTAATATTAATTACTAATATAAAATATTAACTCTTACATTTATTAAAATTATATTATTAAAAATAATAACAGTTATTAATAAATACTCCTTACTTCAGCAATTAATAAGCCTACTTATAATTGTGAATATAACAAAATAATCACTTGAAAATTTTATTACAAATATATGTATTTAATTATTTTTAATATACAATTTTTTTTTTATGATTTTATTAAGAAAAATTTAAAAACTGAAAGAAATGGTGCATTAAATTGAAATCAATGCTATTGTGAAACAACGAAGGCACATGTCAAATCAGAGGCACAATTGTGTTTCTGAATATTTTAAGTCACTCAAACTCATAAACGCCTTCACGTAATCAATGATTTAGTGTAAAGATAACTTTAAACTAAAAGTCTGTCCTAATTCGCGCAAACCTTTTCACTTTATACAATTTTATCTCTTTTTATCAGATTTTTATTTATTACATTGTATCTTGTATCTTTCAACTTTCACACCTTCTTCTTTGCTTGCGTTCTTCTTCCCTAAAAAGCCCTTAACCGGTACTATACCCTTAATTTTCGTAGATTGATTAACCAACCGATCTGTCTTTGTTCTACAAATTCTTCGGTAGGCTAGTTCTATAATACTTATTAGGTGTTCTCTTTTTCGACTATATTTAACCCTATCCTTACAACTACATTTCTGCTAAGATATATTTAAACTTTCTAGTTCGTTCCCATTAGCGCTGTAACTCTAGGTCTATGTATCATTTTATAGGCTCTGATTTTTGTTTGTCTTGTTTATGAGCCCTTTGCTCAATACATAATACATTTTGTTTTTCTTCTCTATTTTATTCTTTAACTCAACCTCTTTTTCCCTCTTCCTTCTAACGTGATCTTCAAATATTGAAAGTCTTACCTGCCCTGTCACTTTTCTTTCTATCTTAATTGTGTCTTACTTTTGCCCTTTGCTCTGCATAATACAGTCCGTCTGTTTTCTATATTTTGTTGTTTAACTCTTCCTGTAGTTTTCATCGTTGTTTCAACAAAACCTCCAGATATAGAAAGTCTCAAATTTGCCCTATCACTTTTTCTTTTTGTCATAATTGCATCGTTCTTCCCATCTCGCATTATCACAACTTTGCTTAATAAGAAGATAATAATTTAATTGTACAGTAAAACAATATAGTAATATTCCCAACACAACTAATCTAAACTGAATTTTCCGAGGGCTACTTCTCTTCAGTAAATGTTGTTTAAAACAACATACGATATATATATAGCAATAAGTATAAAACAGTGTTCTCGTTAGTAAAAGTATTAATTAAAAAATTACTAACCCTACAGAGACATCAAAAGTCATAACACCCTTGCTGTAATGTACATCCATCGTTTTATGCCCTCCGGCTTATTCGGACGTACAGAGATTAAAACAAAGTTCCATATTAAAAATTAAACCATTTTTACAAAAACCGAAACTATCGCTACAGAAAAACGTCAAACAGATAAAGACTTTGTTTTACAGCTAAAGCAAATATTAACATGAATATTTAGCTTTGTAAACTGTACAATCAAAAAATGCATTTCATTATATTCTACGCACCACTTAATCTACTCCCTGAGGGACATCAGTGGAACAGCGAGCACAGATCGCAGATTAACTACTATCGTCCACGGCTTCAGAAACAAAAATGCTGTGATAACCGTTTTGTTAAAAAAATAGATTAATCAAAACATCTACTTTAACAGCAGCTCCTATAATAGGGTCATTTATTTTTTTTTAGGTTTTTAAGGATCTTTTATTTTTGTTCATTTAGAGTTTATAAATGCTTGTATAGTTAATGCTTGGTAGGCGAGTTAACAACTACCATGAATCAAACTGTTACAGTTAGCTTGCTAACTCCTACTTCTAAATTAATTACTGCATTCATAAAACCACGTAGAGGAAACTTCTCCAAAGGTTTGATAAAAAGGACATGCTTACAGGAAGATTACTTTGGATTTTGAAGGGGCTGACGGACTAGAGAAACTTTATTGATTGCAGTTTTAGTAATTGAAAGTAGAAAGTAGTTAAATTTAGACAGTAAAATCATTAAGGATGGGCGGAGTAAGAGATATATTTTGATTAGACGTGCAAAGGTAAAATCCGGATTGAAGAGAAAATATACGTTGCTAGCTGCCAGATAAATAAACCTAGAAACAACAAAAAATAATCCAAAGTACTTATGCTTGAAGCATAGAATTTTACGGCCGTAAGTCTGTGATATGAGGTTCAAAAGAAAAGAGGAAGGCTAGAATCACTTGGTGCTGTAGAAATATACAGAGAATACGGCAGATCAACTAGACCACCATTGAAGACTGTATTGACATACTAAGTGAAGGAAGAGGAATAAATAAAACAAATGTAAGACTCTAGGAAGAAACACATTTATTGGACAAATTACACTGCACCAGGGAACTGTCTAGTCAAAAACTGAAGTTATATTCAGAAAAAATAATATGAAAAGACCAAAGATCCCGTGTATAAAATAAATCATAAACGATGTATATTGCCATTCCCTTGAAGGAACAAAGGGGAAAGAACATACAAGATTTTTATAGAAAACAGTTGCCAATGAATCTAACGGTTAAGGAGGAGAGGAGAAGAATAAATCCTTGGATTTAGTGAGTTTAGACTCGTTTCTAAGTGCAAACTGCTTCCATTTTAGATTTGTTAAACGGGGCGTAGTTCCTAAAAGTGATAGAGAAGCTTCTATCAAAGTGGCTCAAGAGAAAAAGGTTATACATCAACTCAATACCGTGTTGTGGTATGATAAAATTTACAAAGAAATGACAATCAATGTATACAGAAAGTTACTGTGAGAGCACTTAACCTGTAGTTAAAAAATCTGGATGCTAAACAAAAGTAATAGAAAACTCCTAAAGGAAACAGGAATGGATTACAGGCGCAGATAAGCTGGAATTGTAAGCAGCTAGCACCGAACAAACCAGGGAATAGGAGGTACTATGAGGTACGAGGAATATCGTGGACATGGTAGGTCGAAAACAGCTGTCGCATGACAACCTTCAGAGGATGGATTATCAGAGATGCCTTGAGGTGAATAAATACCACAAGGAAGAAGTAAGAGGGAACAATACACATTTGTTTCTTATCGAATCTAGGGTACTCCAGGGAAATGTACTGGGACCCAGTGGCGTAACTACGGGGAGCCACCAAGGAGGACCAATCCTCCCTAGAGCCATTAAAAATCTCAGCGAAGTTTCGTAATCACTTTACGTAGATCTATTTCTAAGACAGTTGCGTGTGTTAAAATAAGGTTTATAAATAATTATACATGTAAAAGGAATTGCAATATTTTTAAATTAATAAAATAAAGTTCAAGTTTTCTTAACAATGACAATAATTCAACCCTTGGTGAATAACATACGTATTTGCAGCCTCAAGAAGAATTACGCACGCGCCAGGAAACGAAGGCCTATCCCTTTAACCTTTTTTGTCCACACTTCCCTTTTCAGACTTTTTTCCACATTTCCACATTTTTCTTACCTTGATACTTCACTTTGGTTTACTTAAAACTTTGAGGCGCAAAGAATTAAAAAAAATGTTTTGATAAAATTATATGGGAAGAATCCTGAATTTTGCATTTGTCCTGCGGAAAATGGGAAGTACGACCTTGAAGCTAGTCTCATCCCTCTCCCACTCATAAGAATTTCCTAGTTACGCCACTTCTGAAACCTGCCAGAAACACAAGGGCAGCAGACAACACAATAATAATAGAGGTTTTGTTTTATTGGTCTTGGATCCAGTTCTCCTCTTATTTTAAATTTTCGAATTCTGCCTCTTCATGTTTTAGCTTTCGTTCTTGTTCGTTCTTGGGTAAGGGTATTGATTCCTGGCGTACCTTAATACATGAATAAAAGGAAGTACATAAAAGTATTGCCGACTCTAACGTATAGAGCTGGGTAGTGGAATTATTTGTAAACACAAAATCAAAGAAGCGTAAATAAGTGTATAGGATGAATGGAATAATTTAATAAATTAATTATTTATTTTAATAAAACAACAATTTATTAAAATACTTATATTAAATTTTATTCATTAATTCACAGAAACATTTCATTACAACTTGTTAAAATAAGTTATTAAAATTATTTATTAATAATAAATTTTTATTTATTATATATTTATTTACTGTATCTAATTACGCAATGATGATAACATAAATTACCTACTTTTTATATTATACTAGCTTACTAGAGGTGGTGCTGAATTGTACTGTACCTGGCAGAAAAGCTAAGCACTAAAGCATACACTGAAAATAGAAGTCTCGTTAAGTCTAATAGGTAGGGGTGGGGGTAATGGATGTTCTGTTGTTGCTAAATGGTCTCGGCATGGACTCTCTCAAGGAAAGATCAACATTTAAACGTTTCTCAAGAAAAGACGGATATAAACATGTTAGACTAACCAGAAGAAACTGATGGCGTTCCACAATCATGAAAGAACAGAGTCGGATTCAGGTGCAGCATTGTTTGCGAGAAGACTTAAATGAACCTGGGTCGGACAAATGGGTAGGATGGCGATTGGTGGGAGCTTAGAACAACAAAGCTAGACAAGCAAACCCTTACAAAGATAAAGACAAAAAATAAATGTAAAGATGAAATCTAAATTTACCTGAAATATCGTGGAGAGGTTTTGTGCAGAAGCCTGTTGCTTGACCAATGGTGGTTGGGGATTGTATTGGGGGGAGGGGAGGTTATTGGTAAATCTATACAGCAATTAGTGGAATAATTAATATAACATTATTTGTAAATTTCCCGGATGCCTAAACTCATTAGAGATTAAACTCTTTGGCCAACGCTGGTGTGGGTTGTCCAATAATAATAAAGAAGAGGACAACGTATTACTGTTCATGCTTCTTTACATCCGACTCGGCAAAAGACGTTATCTGTCGGTAATATCTGTCGGAGTTTGTTTTAAAATAATTTTGTGTTTACCGTCTACGAATTACGTTAATGTTTTTCTGACGGTAGCCATCAAAGTTTAGAATAACAATAGAACATGAAATGTAAGAAACAGGTCTTGATGACTTATATACGTTGAAAAGTAGAAACTAACGATTGCGAGAGGTCGTCATGTGGCAAGATCTAAAATATCGGTATGGAGAACTATACATGACTTCCATGTTCTAAGATTTATATTTAAAATCATATTCGAAATGAAATATTACGATAGAAACTACTTCTTTCTACTTATTGCTTCAGCCTTAATCACGGTACTGTGGTCACTAACGTATACCACCTGACGTTTTCGCACTCGATTTTCACTGGTGATGGCAGTCGATGGACTGCCGAAAAGTCTGGTTTTGCAGAAAACATTGAACTACGGCTAAACAGCCCGGGAAGGAATTTTAACAAAGAACTACTTCTTTGGTGCCGATAACGTAGTACACATATAAAAAATTCTCCCCTCCCCAATCAACTATAATTTTCATTAATAGAAAATTACCCCCACCCCGTTCACCTAACCTCTTCATTTATAGATATTTCATCTACGTTTCTACAGTGGATTATTATGAGCTTCTTATTAGGATACATTATTTATCAAAATTAAGTACTTTACTCTTGTTAAAACATAAAATGTTGCAGATAAACTACCCCTTTCTCTTAACCGATCTTCACCAAAATCAATTGACATACAGTCCTCTACAATTCAGGGATGCATGCAAAAAAATATTTGATTCTGTTTGAATGTGCGACAGTTATCGTTCGTCATATAAACAATTACCCTTGTTAAAACATAAAACGTTGCAGGTAAACTACCCCTCTCCCTTAACCGATCTTCACCAAAACAACAGATCTTGCGAACTCTACAATTCAGGGGTGTATGCAGAACATTATTTGATTCTGTTTGAATTTGCGGCAGTTACCTTTCGCAAAAAAAAATTACACTTCTTAAAACATAAAATGTTGCTGGTAAACTACCCCTTTCCCTTAACCGATCTTCAACAAAATCAACAGACCCTGAGTTCTCTTTAATTCAAAAAGGTATGCAAAAACGTAGTCGATTCTGTTTGAATTTGCGGCAGTTATCGTTCGTCATATAAAAAATTACCCTTGTTAAAACATAAAATGTTGCAGATAAACTACCCCTTTCCCTTAACCGATCTTCACCAACACCAATAGGACTTGAGAACTCTACAATTCAGGGGTGTATGCGAAACATTATTTGATTCTGTTTGAATTTGCGGCTGTTATCGTTTGCCATAGAAAAAATTACCCCCGATAAAACAACGTTGCTGGTAAACTACCCCTTCCCATTAATCGATCTTCACCAAAATCAATAGATCTTGAGAACTCTATAATTGAAGGCTGTATGCAAAAGAGTAGTTGATTCTGTTTGAATTTGCGGCTGTTATCGTTTTCCATAGAAAAAAATTACACTTGTTTAAAAAAACACCGTTGCTGGTAAACTACCCCTTTCCCTTAACCGATCTTCACTAAAATCAATAGGTCTTGAGTACTCTACAAATCAGAGCTACATGCAAAAAATTATTTGATTCTGTTTGAATTTGCGACTCTTATCGTTTGCCATACAAAATACCCTTAAAACATAAAACGTAGCAGGTAAACTACCCCTTCCCCTTAACCGATCTTCACCTAAATCAATAGGTCTTGAGTACTCTACAATTTAGGGCTGTATGCAAATAATCATTTGATTCTGTTTGAATTTGCGGCTGTTATCGTTTGCCATATAAAATACCCTTGTTAAAACATAAAACGTTGCAGGTAAACTACCCCTTTCCCTTAACCGATCTTCACCAAAAACAATAGGTCTTGAGAACTCTACAATTCAGGGCTGTATGCAAAAAATGATGATTCAGTTTGAATTTGCGGCTGTTATCGTTTGCCATAGAAAAAAAATCTACAGACACACACACACACACACACACACACACACACACACACACACACACACACACACACACACACACACACACTTTTCGAAAGACGACTTTTTTTCATGTTTTGAGTGTAGTACAATCAGAATCTGCAATAATCTCGAACACGATTTTTTTTTGCCATCACCATACTTCCATTTCCTTAAGGAACATGGAAGTAAAATATCGGTATGGAGAACCATACATGACTTCCATATTCTAAGATTTATATTTAAAATCATTTTCACCCAAACAGCCAGGCTGTGTCTTACCTGCCTTTTTATTGCTGTATTAAATGAAAAATATTATATTACATTAAAATGAAAAAATTATAATTTTATTGCCTGGCAACAAAATTATTTTTTTTTTAACAATTACCATTGTTTCAAAAAGTTTAAATAAATTTTCAAGTACTTTACTCTTGTTAAAACGTAAAAGGTTGCAGGTAAACTACCCCTTCCCCTTAACCGATCTTCACCAAAATCGAAAGTCACTGAGACCTCTACAATTCAGGGACGTATGCAAAACATTATTCGATTCTGTTTGAATTTGCGGCTGTTATCGTTTGCCATAGAAAATACGCTTGATAAAAAAACGTTGCAGGTAAACTACCCCTTCCCCTTAACCGATCTTCACCAAAAACAATAGATCTTGAGTACTCTACAAATCAGGGCTGTATGCAAAACATTATTTGATTCTGTTTGGATTTGCGGCTGTTATCGTTTGCCATAGAAAATACCCTTGTTAAAAAAACGTTGCTGGTAAACTACCCCTTTCCCTCAACCGATCTTCACCAAAAACAACAGGTCTTGAGAACTCTACAATTTAGGGCTGTATGCAAATAATCTTTTGATTATGTTTGAATTTGCGGCTGTTATCGTTTGCCATAGGAAATACCCTTGTTAAAACATAAAACGTTACTGGTAAACTACCCCTTTCCCTTAACCGATCTTCACCACAAACAATAGGTTTTGAGTACTCTACAAATCAGGGCTGTATGCAAAACATTATTTGATTCTGTTTGAATTTGCGGCTGTTATCGTTTGCCATAGAAAATACCCTTGTTAAAAAAACGTTGCAGGTAAACTACCCCTTTCCCTCAACCGATCTTCACCAAAAACAATATGTCTTTAGAACTCTACAATTTACGGCTGTATGCAAATAATCTTTTGATTCTGTTTGAATTTGCGGCTTTTATCGTTTGCCATAGGAAATACCCTTGTTAAAACATAAAACGTTACAGGTAAACTACCCCTTTCCCTTAACCGATCTTCACCAAAAACAATAGGTCTTGAGTACTCTACAAATCAGGGCTGTATGCAAAACATTATTTGATTCTGTTTGAATTTGCGGCTGTTATCGTTTGCCATAGAAAATACCCTTGTTAAAAAAACGTTGCCGGTAAACTACCCCTTTCCCTTAACCGAACTTCACCAAAAACAATAGGTCTTGAGAACTCTACAATTTAGGGCTGTATGCAAATAATCTTTTGATTCTGTTTGAATTTGCGGCTGTCGTCGTTTGCCATAGGAAATACCCTTGTTAAAACATAAAACGTTACAGGTAAACTACCCCTTTCCCTTAACCGATCTTCACCAAAATCAACAGATCTTGAGAACTCTACAAGTCAGGGCTGTATGCGAAACATTATTTGATTCTGTTTGAATTTGCAGCTGTTATCGTTTGCCAAACAAACAAAATTACCCTTGCTAGAAAAAAACCGTTGCAGGTAAACTACCCCTTTCCTTCAACCGATCTTCACCAAAAACAATAGGTCGCGAGTACTCTGCAAGTCAGGGCTGCATGCAAAAAATTATTTGATTCTGTTTGAATTTGCGGCAGTTATCGTTTGCCATAGAAAAAAAATCTACAGATAGACAGACAGACAGACAGACAGACAGACACACACACACACACACACACACAGACACTTTTCGGAAAACGACTTTTTTTCATGTTGTGAGTGTAGTAGAATCAGAATCTCCAATAATCTCGAACACGATTTTTTTTGCCAACACCATACTTCCATTCCTTAAGGAATATGGAAGTAAAAACTGTTCCTTTAAAAAAATAAAATAACTAGTTGAATTATGATTACGACTACGGTCTGAATAAGACAACAGCTGTGTGTGTGTGTGTGTGTGTGTGTGTGTGTGTGTGTGTGTGTGTGTGTGTGTGTGTGTGTGTGTGTGTGTGTGTGTGTGTGTGTGTGTGTGTGTGTTCATGGTTCTCGATGTTGATTGAAGTTAGAGTACACATTTTTCAAATATAAATTATGTATACACCTGATCACAGAAATTTGAATATTCAGAAAATTTTATAAATATTTTTGCAAATAAATCCCTTAACATTCTGCAGCTCTATTGACCTCTGCAGTCGTAACGTCATCCACTGCCTTCTTCAGCGACGAAGACACAAGCGACGTCCACGGGAACAAGGCTGGTCTCGTTTACATTTCCTCGGTCGTCGCTGCGCAGTTTGGTTGCTGCTACAGATAACGGTAGGCCATTAAGTTATAAATATTATAACGTTGCAGAACTCAGACCCTATAGGGGATCCACAAATAGTATATAGATGATAAAAGTAGATGAAGATGAACATAAAAATTAGATGAAGTAAACAAACCACAAACCAAATGATCAAGAATAAAGTAAGAAAAATAAATATTCTAAAAGTTATAATAAAAAATGAGATGAATCAAGGAGGAAATGAAAATGAATAAAAACGTTAATTGTATCAATAAATAGCAACGCTTCAAGTATTATCAAATGATATCAACAGAAAGAGGTGAGAAAAAAATATGACTCGAACTGAGCATTAATGAAATAAAAAATAAAAAATTCCCTTCAAATATTATTAAGATTATTATTATTGTTAGTCACGAGATGACTGCATTGAAGAACTATTAATTAAGATTGACTGTTGAATAGGTCCAGCAATCATTTAACTGAGCAGGGATGATGTTCCCCTGACCTCAGAAAAAGTGTAGTTTTGAACGACGGAGTTAGGTTAGCCAATAGAGCCCATCCGAATCGATTTCAGCTACAAAATAGGGATAGTTAGGGAAAATAAGATTTACAGGAATAATTTATAATAAACAGTCAATAAGCCAGATCGTAGTAGGAAATAATAATGAAGAAGAGATTCAGAATTAAAATAAGTAAAAGTAAGGGTTGAACTTGAGAATTAACATGAAGCAGTAGAATTCAAGAAGGAGAAGATACAATACAATTGGTAATTTCATTAAAACTTAGAATCACGTTTTACAAAATGATCAATTTTGGTGGAAGGGCATTATATAACGTTGCAGAACTCAGACCTTATAGGGGATCCACAAATATTATATAGATGATAAAAAGTAAATTAATTTGATGAATAATGATCAAAAGTATAAAATGGTATTAAGAGAATAAAAAGAAAACTTGTAGACAAGAATAATAAATAAGTGAATAGACTAGACTGACAAACAAATGACTATGACCCCAACCCCAGAGATTGGCCAGATAAAGACAATAAAATAATCAAAGGTAAACTAATGATAAAAACACAAATAGTAAATCAAAAGTAGTAACGAGCATGATATAAAGTTAGGTAAAAGGAAGTACACTAACCATAATAAATAAGTGAAACAATTGTTAATAGATTATGTGGGTTATTAATAGCCTTATAGTGATATAAAAAAGTAAAACCTAAAATGTTGAAAGACTGACTATAAAATTATGTTTTAAAAACCAATAAAAACCAAGAGTGAGAGATAGGTAGGAAGTGGTAATGATAAACAGTGAAGGTGATTGGAGTGATAAGAAGAAATTTAGGTAAACAATTTATAATCTTAAGGAAAGAAATAAACAAAGGTAATAAACCAGAACAATAAGCAAAAGGTTGATAGGCAACTAATTTCATAGTGTTAGCTAGTAAGAAACAGAGTAGTTGTGAGTGCAATAATAATAAAACATCCTATATTACCAAAATAATCACGAGGATGATTATCACAATAGAATAGATGGTGTCAAGACACTATTCAACAAAGTTGTTATTTGTTTAGTTAAAAGAGTTGTGTTTATAAGAAGAAATATGGTTGGATAATGAACAGACCATAAACCTATTTTTATGTTATGTTTTTGTAGTAGGATTAAGTGCTAAAAAAGTGTGTAAGAGATAGTAGTAGGTATAAGCAAACAATGGTGTAAATTTAACAATTACAATATTAATCATCAGAGTAAAGTCAGAAAAAAAAGAATATCAGACAAAGAATGATTTTGTAAAATTATAATAACATTCATTTATTGTAAAACAGCCTAAAGTAATTCAAAAAGTAAATAAGTAAGAAGTGACAGCAAGCAGAACATATGGAAATAATAAATAATGTTTAATTTGTGTAAAATAAGAAGTTATAGACAGTTACAGCTTAGGCCTATAAAATGCCTAACTGTCAAAATTCAAAATAAACAATTTATAAGCAATTAACTATTGTATTTGAAAATTAAGAACAAGTAACTTATGAATTACAATTAACTAACCATAATAGTATGTCAGAAATAGAATAAACAGAAAAAATAAGTGAAATATGTAATAACATAACATTAGCAATTTTGTTAAAACATTATACATGACCAAGCCCAGCTTTGTGGGATATCTAATTAATCTTTATATGTTAATATTTCATACATTGGTAATAACACCAAGAAATAATAGCAATTATAAAATATTTATTCATTTTGAACCAAAACCCAGGATTTATAACAATAGATACAAATGTATACAACCAATAAGGTTGGAGATGGTTACCATAACAACGAAACGTTATTAGATATAAAACCGTTATAAAACAGGGAGTCCATTATTAACGATCAAGAGAGACAGATGCCAAACTGAATTCGACTCAAATACAATCAAAATTAAAATGAGATAAAATCAAGAAGTTGAACATAGATCCATTAAACCAAGGAGAAGATATAAACCAAATTTTAATAAGTAAAAGACAAAAACCCTGAATAATTGAAATAGAAGCCATAAGAAGAAGGGAAACCAAATGATGAAAAATTAATGAAAGTATCAACACAATCTGGAAGAAATACCTGTGACTCATCACAAGAAATGACAAGGTTTTGTTAAGTATATTTGAATTACCAGTAATTGCGAACTAAACGAATTAACTTTTTTCACAACACAATAACTCTCACTCCGAACTTGTTATATTAAATTCTTTCAAGGATTGATCGATAATATTTATTAAACTTGTATGTAAATGTAGCTTAACCTATGTACGAAGTCTAAAAGATTAACACACACTTTTTAACACTAAGAAACGAATTGTATGTAAACCTTAATAGTATTTAAGTACCATTGATGTAAGGTGGTGTACTTTAATAACATCTTGTTTTAATTTTTTCGTAATCAAAAGAACTCGTTGATTGAATGAATTGTGTAAAATAAATAATATCGGGAGCCATGCTGGTTTAGTTAAACTGTTCAGTCAACATAGCCAACCCCTGAGGCATAATTTGTTTATAGCCGGAGCAAAACCTTTTTATAATAATTTCTTTTGTATTTGAATGAGAAATAATTAACGATTTTGAACACTAATAAACTAGTACTGATCACTAATAACCGTCCTTTGTTTTATTTGAAATATATTATAAGATTTGTGCACTTTAGCTGTGAATAAAATTCTTTACCAGACGTGAATGTTGGCAACACGACGAACGACACGCGAGATTTGAATTCCCGCCAGTCTGTGTGGGTAAGCTGAGTTTGTTATCATCGCACAGAAGACGACATAGATAGAAACTTTTAATTGTTTTAATAAAACAATTTGGCGCCTATCGGGAAGTGAAAACATCGATTAAGGACAGGTAAGGATTAAACACGTGAAAGATTCGGTACTGGTTATTCGTGCGTTCGCGACAGACATCATCAGCGAGAGGAGTAAGAAAACGTACGACTTAAGGATTATTACAAAATTGACGACAACAACGTGTGGCATAATAATCATACAGAACTCGTGTTATTACAATATTCTTAACAAAAACTTATAAAATCTCCTTCTTATTCTATTCAAATTTTAATAAATAATAACGAATATGTAAATATTTCCTTACTGCATATTCAAAAATTATCAAAACTACTTTTACAAAGAAAAATGTTCATTAAAATCAAACTAACCAAACATGTAATAGTCTGCAAAAGTTCTATAAAGTTGGTATTCTTAAGCTAATATTTTTGTATTTAAGATATTTTAAACGTAAACACAAAATTATGTGGAATGTAAATTCTTTAAACAATAATTTTCTTATGAATTAAAATTATTTATAAATTCATTTTTATAATAATCGTTAAACATTATACGATGTTATATTATAGAAACATTAGATAACAACGTAAAAAAACAATAAAATTCTTATTTAACCTTAGACATTTCAATTCATATTAGTCTCTGTGTGTGTGTGTGTGTGTGTGTGTGTGTGTGTGTGTGTGTGTGTGTGTGTGTGTGTGTGTGTGTGTGTGTGTGTGTGTGTGTGTGTGTGTGTGTGTGTGTGTGTGTGTGTGTGTGTGTGTGTGTGTGTGTGTGTGTGTGTGTGTGGGTGTGTGTAATATTACCTAATCTTAATTATTACTCATGTTTCGTAATTGCTTGTGCCCAAAACAATTGTGAGAACTATAATTCTTATACAATATCTGAACTGAAAATAAGAATTCTTAGAATTTAACGTATCTTATTAAAACTTACTAAATCAACTGAAAAAAGTTAACACGTGAAAGATGGTCTTACTGATTAATTCATTTGTTTGAACTATTACGAAACCACAGATCAATATTTAAATCCGGAACTTCTATTTGTTATATGAAATATCCCGATTATGAAGAAATTTAATTGGATTTTTCACCACACAATTTTTTTTAACTACAGATGTAATTCCATAATGGTATAAATTTTCTAAAATAGGTAAATGTTTTAAATACTTTTAAAGCATGTTGGAAAAAGTTTATTACATGAAATAAAAATGTATTTATTTGAATGTTAAGAATTGGGTCACACAATGATAAGACACAATATGTAGTAAGCCAGTCGGAGAAGTGTGTAAAGCCTACATAACCTTGAACAACAGTGAAAGCCAATTCTCAGAATTGGAGGCTACCAGATCCATGGCATACGCAGCCGCCGATTCCTAAAATTTTCAACATAGGCATATAGGTAATTGTTTTAGCAATTTTAAAAAGGTAGAAAATAATTTTAATAAATCCTTAAGAAAATTGTACATGTTTTTGCATTTTACTGTGTATCTTCGCCAGTGGTAAACAACAGAAAGAAATGCAATTAAAAGTAATTACTTTTGCAAAAAAATAATTACCTTTATGTAAAAAATTGATTAACATGCGTTGACGACACGAAATTGCAAGTAACTTTAAAATTAAATTTTATAAGATATAAATTAAAGCGTTTTAATAGACATAATGCTGTCCCTTTTAATTAGATCTGAGGCCTTAGACAGATTATTGTAATAAAAATTCTTTATTTGAAAGGCACAGTATTAACATACGTAAGAACGTATTTCTGGGTAGCACTGAGCATTCCTGTTAAATATCCCTGTATCTAAAAAAATAGTTTTCCATACAAAGCAAATAATTTTTTATTTGTTTAAGTCACTAGCCTATATATTTTAGGTAGATCTTGTATTTAAAAGGACTAGAAACAAACGTTATGACATTTCAGAACTTAATACCTAACAGTACTGTTGAATCATCCAAAATAATGCAGAAATACTAATGTAATCTAATTGATTTGTTATATTTTATTTTAGTTACACGCAATTACGCGCGCGCACATACATATACACGCTCGCGCGTAGGCAAATATTTACTTTAAACATACGTACACGTTAATGAAATTGGGCACATAACTAAAATACTAAATATTATTACAGTGTTGTATATTACTTGTACTATACCATTTAGGTTTATATATTATATATTTACTTTATATAATGTATATAATACTTTACTTTATAACAAAGTAAATAAATAGTTAAGTGTAGATCACATTTGTTTATCAAAATATAAAACACAAACACTATGCAGTAAGGGTAATAGTTAGGATAATTTTGAATAACGAGGTTCTGCAAAGTATATAAATAATTAAAACAAAATCTTGTGATTAGATTTTCAGTAGTCTATTCCGACAGACTTCTGTCTAAGTACAGTGTCATTCACTATAGTTTTACACTATCGAAATGCGAAATATTATTGGAAATCTGTGTCTTTTTTTTTGTAATAAACACATATATATTTTTTTATTTCAGTTGTAATAGTTTATCTTTAGTGCTAAAACAGAAACCACGTATAACTTAGCACTTGGATGCGTAAATTTGATAATTTTATTGTTATCACATATTTAAAACATCGAATTCATTAATAAATTTAATATTTTTCTTTCTGTGTAGGTTTATTGTGGCCGCAAACAGCGTCACGGTTTTACAATTCTTATTAATTTACAGAGCACACGGAATTTTTGTAAGTCCGTTAACATGCTTTTTAGTTGATAATTATTTAACTAATTTACTTATCACAATTAATTTGCTCTTTCTTACTTTATGCTCTTTCAGGCTTTGTGTGTGTGTGTGTGTGTGTGTTTTGTGAACTCGCAAACTTTTTACGATACATAGAAGTATTCGACAAACAATAACATTAAAATCAACTTATTATCTAAATGTATATCATTACTAAAACAGTAACCTAAAAATAGGCCTATATTAAATTTACCTACCTTTAATTATAGTCCTCAATTAAATATATACTAAAAATGTTTTCGGAAAAATTATAATAAGGTAGTTAAATAAGGCACGTGTTGTAATTTGGTCTATTGAAATGGTTTTATTTAATGGATAACATCACTTTATTGTAGTAGTCCTGAAGAATTATTTTAATGACAAACGATTTGTTTAACCTCAAAGATAACATTAGGATATTTACAAAAGTACAAAGATGTGGGGAATTGATTCCATGGCATCAATAAGTTTTCGTAAATATACAAGACGAATTCACTAAAACACTCACACAATATACACTGAACATCCGTTGCCTTTATCATCAAAAATAAGTTTTATTTAATACGAGATTTGTAATGAAAGTTTTAAATCTGCTTTCAGGTTCGTAAACCTTATAATACAGTAAACTCAGTAAACTTGTAGTACAATAACCATATAGCTGTCTAATAAGTAAGGCAACTATTACAAACATTATGAGATTAATATTGATTAAGATAACACATTTGTATTACTTTTGTTAGTCTTTGTTATTAACCATTACACACAATAACATGAATCATCAATAATAACATCAGCTATTATCACCACTGCCTTTCCAATTGTTGGATTTCATTTTCTTAACTATATACTCACTAAACAGACATATTCGGCGACATTATTGCTGTAAGTCACACTATCAAATAATTTTACTTGCTAATATATAACTTATTACCGAATAAGTTGTAACTAATTATAACGAATGTCTTTAGTGTGCATTAGAATCGACATATGCTCCCAAGGAACTGAAATTTATATCAGCTGATATTTCACACGTGACATCATGTAAAATTAAGTAATATGAAGCTCTCGTGTTAATCTTTTCGTGAACTAAGAATAAGACGTTATTGTTTGAAAAAAAGGTGTTTTGTATGTTTATACTTTTTGTTAATTGTGCGAAACGTAAGTTCATTTCTGGAAGTTTCATACATGTATGTAGAAGAAAACCTAATTGTTAGGCCTACATTATAATTAAATTTATCATTTATACATTTTTATAAATAATTTTTTGTAGTTATAATAATAATTGTGTTTGTGTGTATTTCTTTTTTGTTTAGTTGAAATAAAATTAACGAAGGCAGGTATCAGAGTTTTTAACGAAATTTTTACCATGAGGATATATAAAATTATTTACTTAAAACCACATAAAATTTTTACAGCTCTCTTAACAATATCAGACATTAAAGGAAACTTTAGAAAATGAGATTAGGAAGAATAAGATGGAAAGTTAGAACAGTTGTTGTTTCAGAAAATTTAAGTGAAGTTATCAGAGAAGTAGAAAAGATAAATAGGAAAGAATTTAAAATTTACCTTGATAAATGTAAATAGAAAGTAATAATAATATTTTATAGTAATGTTAGGCAACATGTTGACTATATTCATAAATTTTTTGTAAAAAAATATTCGTATAAAAGCATGTAGGTCAACTACATTGGCGTAACTACGGAGGGGCTATTAAGGGGACCCCCCCCCAGTGCTATTAAAAATTTCCCCGAAATTCCGTAATCACTCAAAGTAGCCAGTTCCGGTAATAGTTGTCTATTTCCGAACCAGTTGCGGATGTTCAAATAAGGCTTATAAACAATTCTAGAAATAAAAGGAATTACAATATTTGTGAATTATTTTAAAATAGAGTTTTCTTTGTAACGACAATCACTCAACATTCGGTAAATAACGTATGGATTTGCAGCGTACTTCACCTCGGTATACTCAAAAACCTTTTTGATCGGAAAGAATTTATAAAATGTATTCGTTCAATTAATTATATGGGAATAATCCCAAATTTCTCATTTGTCCTGAAGAAAATGGTGAGTTCAATTGGAAGCTGGTCTCTTCCACTCGCCACTGGAGCATTTCCTAATTACACTACTCACAGAGAATAATATCTTTCTTCAAAACACTGAAGTACATGATATTTATATTAAAGGAATTTTTAGAACAACGTATACTAGGGTATCATGTCAAAAATCTTCGTCATCCGTTCACTTGATATTGGACCTGATGAGTGTAGTAGCAGGTAAATTAATTTTCTTATGAAACGCAATATAATCGTTTAGTTTAATTTGACAGTGTACGTGCCTTTATGTCAGCACGTATGTAATTACGTGCTGTTTTTATTATGTAATTATTCACGTTCTGTGAAAAATTATACTTACTATAAAGATAGGCATGGGGATCAAAACCTGCGTTGTGAAAAAAAAAACATGTTACAAATCTGAGTTAGGAGCACCTTGTAAAACAGTTTAAAGCACACTCTGTGTGAGTACCTTACTGAGCCTCGGTAATTTACATGTTATACTCCGTTCACTATGTAATTGCGGCATTTGTATTGACTGTCTGTAGTTTGACAAAAGTAACTACAAATACGAATCTACTCTGACTACGAGTCTACTCTGCGATATATCTCTGAAACGAGTCTACTAACGATTGTTACAGCAGTTTTTATAAAACATTTACATATTTTTGCAATTACATCACATATATTTGTATAAGGTAACATATTTGTTAAAGGTAAGAACTTTATCGTACGAAAGTTCAAAGCTTGTTTCGTGTGACAAGAACTTGTTCCTCTTAAAACTGTTTTCGTTCGAACTGCGCCTTTATTTAATTGAGCCATTACATCGCTTGTGTTGTTTTCCTAATAGTGCTATACAGAAACGAAACGTGGACAACAGCAAAGGGAAAAGGACAAAATCTCTGAACATCGCAGATGAAATTTCTCAGAAGAATCAAACAATATACAAAAGAGTATAGAATACGATACAAAACCACAAAGAATGTGCTGAATGTAGAACTGCTAGAAGAGAATACACAGAGATACAAGATGAACTGAGGAGAAGACCTGAGTAAAATGGATGGTGATAACGTGTCAAAAAAGTTGCATCGCTACAAATCTGCGGGACACGGAAATGTCGGACGTCCAATGAAAAGCTGGTGAAACACAACAGTTCCTCTGGGCAAAGCCGAGAAAGGACACAGTGATGAAAATTGTACAGTTTAATTTATTTTACTGAAAATGCCGTGGAGATAAAGACGTTATCGAGGAATTCAGTGTGAACTCTGTTGCAGCATGTTGTATCGTGTCACAAACCTACTCCTACATCTGTACCACTTTGCATCCATTGAGGAAGTAATCCATTAATTACCGAGCTGAGTGTAGTAACGTTGCTGAGTGCTTCTACAACGAAACCGTCAAAGAACTTCACCCCGGATGAAAGGATGAAGCCTACGTCAACATCCGTCTGTCAGATTATTTTGTTTAGTTGTTAAGTAAAAAAGCTAGGTAGGATGAAAGAAACCCTCTAGCGTTGCTCACAAGCATGATCATTCATTACACAGCGAATTTAACCCAGTCTTAGTCTACCGTAACCTAATGTTTTCCCATAAATGACATTTGCTTAAGTGAATTCGTATCGCAGTGTTGTGTCGTACAAACGTTTCTGAACTTTCTAACAGAAAGGCGGTTTTAATTCTTTCTTTCTGTCTTTCTTTTTTTTACATTCCCCTCCTTTATATTCTCAATTTTACTTTCGTTCTCTTTCCCTTATATTTTAGATCTTATGTTTTAATTCTTTTTCCTAGTCGTCTTTTCCTTTATTTCATAAACAGGTCTATTGTAAACATAATTTTTGTATTTAGTAACAACAAACACTCACAACCGTGCAGCGCAACCGTACGTATAGCTTACTGAATATATCTTACTGAAAAATTCTTCTTCTTCGTCTTCTCCTCCTCCACCTCCTCCTAGACCTACTCCTCCCTCTTCCACCGAACCCTCTTCCTCATCCTCATCCTTCTTCTTCTTCTTCTTCTTCTTCTTCTTCTTCTTCTTCTTCTTCTTCTTCTTCTTCTTCTTCTTCTTCTTCTTCTTCTTCTCCTCCTTCTTCTTTTTCCCGTTTCCTGATGTTGTACAGAGCATCGGATTGTGAACTAATATGATTCACTTATGCACTTCCCTCACGCCTCCCTATCTCTTATTTTTTCTCTAAAATCCTCTACTGTTTTCCTCGATTTTTACTTATTTTTCCTATCCTCAGAACCATCGTTGTCTTGTTCTCTCTTTCTTCCGTTTTCCGTCTTCCCATGGATTCCGTCCATTTTGTGTCCATCGTGGTCTATACCACTCCGGTTGTCCATGTATAATTCATGTACTGTCGATCTTTTAGAATCTTTTGTCTTATAGAATAATACACTACACCTGTACTAATACACTATCTCTCCGCTAAAAATAAATAAAATTATAATTGAGACGGGAGGTAAGTAAGTTATGAAAAAAGACGAACGATAATGGAGAATGGAAATCCATAAGTAATTAATAATCTACAGTCAAGGCCAATTAGTCTAGGCCAAGCTCCAACTCTTTGGAGCAATATTATAAAATACCGATTACCTTTGTATCTCTAAAGATAAATTTTTAAGCAATATATGCTTCGGAAAAACTGAGAAGAACATAATATGTACAGCCAACACGAGAAAATGATATCGAAGTCTGTAAATCAGCACTTTGCGGTCATGTGCTGAGAGCAATATAAAATTAAGGAAATACAATTAGTATATGCTGTGCAACAAAAGTGGAATGAATTATATAGTTTAAAGTGTTAATAAATAAATAGACAATAGTTATGACTAATCAGACGAGCTGGTGGCTGGTGGTCTCTTTACCGGATTGGAGGCCAAGGACTGTCGTTTGCAAAGTGAAGGGATGATTAGGTCAAGCACTGTGGTATAGTTGATCGTCAAGATTTGTTCTTGCGAGACAAATAGGGTGAGACAAGGGTTAGCAGCAGGAATAAAAATGCTTGTGAGAATATCATCCTGTACTCTTTGATTTATGCGGCTTAAATTATTGTCCAGCCAATTTAAGAGTATATTTAATTAAATTTACTTGGTTACGTGTTAAGCAAAAAATTATGTACGTAAATAAAAAAAACGTTAATATAATATTACATTCTCGAATTTGTTAACTTCCATGCGTGTGCACCATTTACATGTCAGTTAATTCTCTCTCGCTCAGAAGGATGTTAATCGGCTTCAAAGTAACCGTTACAAGTGGTAATTAATTTAGTATCTTGCATCAGTGCAGTAACGTTGTTGACATATTTCTCCACATGAATGGGTCAGTTCCAGTGAAGGAGACAAGCTGCGGTTTATGTATGACAATTGTGGGCAACGTGGTGCAGCGTGGACTGAAAACGGTAATCTTATGGTAATCTTATCTAACTAACTGTGCAAACTGATTGGTGTATAGAGACGGTGTCGGTACAGTGCTTACAATTAAGAACTCATTATTACGTCAAAGGCTTTCGACTGTTATCCTTCTGGCCAAGCGAGCAATACTAACATATATTGGGTATTATTTATTACAAAGGATAGCGAAATGGAATGCATCCATTCCAATCAATCTGCAATACCGATTTTATAATAATAAAATTAAAAGTGTATTTAACGGAATCCTGTTTGACGAAAAGAAAGCTGAGGGCGTAAACTGTTTTTCATTTACTGTCAAAAAATAGAGAGGGTGTTTTAATTTACGTCAAGGTACAGAGGAACACAATCTGTCCGCTAATTTACACCGTGTTGACAGTTACCTTTGACGCCTGTTTGCTATACGCTTACACAGACTTTGTAAAAGTGTGCTTAAACAGCTTTACAAATTATCTTTTACTACTCAAATCAGTTCTTTTTTTTACACTTGACCAAATCTTGTAACTTTGCACCCGTCATCGCGACTGAACTGAAGCGAGTGTCGCTTTGATACAAGTAACTAGCTTCAAAATGAAATACAGTTATACAATCGTGGTCATTTTTCCCACTATCAAACGTTGATATACAAACAGTTTAATCTAAGACATTCAGAAATATTGTGGGTGCACCCTCGTATGTAGTATACGCTGCACAGTGACTCCAACACCCGACATATGTGCTATGATATCTAAAAACGAGCAATAAGTAACTACACATGTCTCCTAGATCACTCCAGTCACACAGGTTTTCGAGCTGAAAGTGTTAAACTGTCTACCCCTTCACCTCAACCCACTGGAGGAATTAGGAGTTGGTGCCATTGGTATTTGGCTTTTCTTCATTTTCTTTTCGTCTAGACATACAATTAACTTATATAATATTATATGTCCTATCCTGATTTTTAACGTACAATAATAAATGTGGAACATTGCAATTTCGTCTTCTTCTTCTTCTTCACTACACGGCTTGTGCTATAGCCCGTTCCGACTTCACAGAGTCTCTGACCATTTTTTCCAGGGTCTTCCACGATCTCCCGTCCCCACTGGCCTATATTCAAACGCTTCTTTAGGAATATGAGTGTTTACCACCCGTTCCACATGGGACTTCCAATTCTGCCTGTATTGATTTATTCTCTCCAGAACGGAGTGTAACTTCAGGGTCTTTCCTTATGTCGTCGTTTTGTAGATGATCTCTCGTTACAATTTGGCCCTCATATATGTAATCATACTATTATCACTAACGTCGTGTACTTCTGTGCCGTGAGTCTTTAGTCCCATTTTTAAGTTTTGCTAATTTCGGTTTCTTAAAATTATATATACTGTGTGTGTGTGTGTGTGTGTGTGTGTGTGTGTGTGTGTGTGTGTGTGTGTGTGTGTGTGTGTGTGTGTGTGTGTGTGTGTGTGTGTGTGTGTGTGTGTGTGTGTGTGTGTGTGTGTGTGTGTGTGTGTGTGTGTGTGTGTGTGTGTGTGTGTGTGTGTGTGTGTGTGTGTGTGTGTGTGTGTGTGTGTGTGTGTGTGTGTGTGTGTTCTTTAACGCATTCCGACCTCCAAACTTGACCGCAATTCCTCTCTGCTTAAGGCTTGCTCTCGAGCAATCCTCTCTCATTCATGGCCCTTCTGACGTTGTCGTCCCACGTTCTTCTGAGTCGTCTTTTTTCCTCCTGCTGGGATGGTCTCCATAGCCGAACTACTTTCAGAAATCTAACATCCGCTATTCGCCGAACGTGCCCATACCATATCAACTGACGTTTTTCTATAGTTTGTATTATGGTTTCCTCAGCCCCCATAACAATCGTGACGGTATTATTTCAAATTCTGGCTAGTCGTGATTTTCTAACACATTTCCTTAGGGCATCCACATTTCCAGCACTTCTAGTCTCTTTCAGCCGCCAAGCCTCTGCGCCATAAATTGTTACACTCTATACTATAGTATCTTATATCTTTAACTTTATGTGTTTTATTATGTTCTTGTAGGTTTTTAAAGTATGTTTTTGAATTTGTTTGTGTTTATATTAATCTGTGTTATACAAAGTTTTATTATTCTATTTTATACACTGTACTCCAGTAAGATTCATGAATTGTTCGTAATAGTTTACTTTTCTGTTTTTATAAAAATAAACCTGAGTTAAGGAATATATTTCGGAAGTATTCAGCGTCCCACAAGAGAATTCAATATCCTCGTTGACACAAAAATCTTTCGTGAAATCTGATTGTTCAAACAATTATTCAATCACGTACGAGGACACTTTGCACCAGGAAATTAAGAATCAAAATTTAATTAAAAAACAATTTGTTTTGAGTTTATTCAGCTTTACGCAATATGCGCAAGCAATTCGTGCTCTCTCTCTCTCTCTCTCTCTCTCTCTCTCTCTCTCTCTCTGTCTCTCTCTCTCTCCCTCCTCTCTTTCTCTCTGTCTCTCCTACTTACTTTGGCCTACCTACTTTCACACATACATACGTGCACAAGTACACATCTGTCTACTATTCCTTATTATTTTATTGTTAAATCCCAAGTTTGGTACACTGTCAGAATTAATTTCATAATTTTCCAATCCAAACCAAATGATCACATTTCATCGATACGAAAACTAATTTCATTAGTTATACAAAATATATCGTGAGCTAAGTAAATACTTATGCAGGGAATTTCTTTAATTTTCTCCATTATTAAATTAGATGATACAGTAGAATAGGCTACTTGTTGATATGAACAAGTTTGTCTACTATGTGAGATTTACTATGGTATCCAACAGAGTTATAACAAGAAATTTGAACTATAAAATTATTTGCACACATTATTTAAAAAGTGCATTGCATTTAGGCACACGAGTACTCAAAACATTTTCGGATATGTGTGTTTGGAGACTGGCGTAATCGGAACCGATAGAGCAAAGAAGTATATTGCAAAGTTATAATTAACAATTACAAGTTAAAACGTCACTATATTTGTTTTTTATGACTGTACAAATTCCAGTTTATTTTAACGTGGAATAGCAACACTTTACCTTAGATTTAAAAGTCTTGGGAATTATTACTGTAGTTACTTGAATTAAAGGGCTTTATGAACTTAATGAATTTTAACTTAGATCTGAATGTAATCTTAATTTTTGGAAATTTCAATATTTGTTTTGTACCCAGGGCCCAAAAGTTACATCAACATTTTTTTAAATTGTAAAAATCCAGCCGGGTGTCAGACTAAAAGGAATTTTAACACACATCCAGTTGTTTTAAAATATTAGCGTTTACTGTACGATTGGTCTACAATTGTTACTTTACTAAACAAAAATTAGCCGTTACTAAAATCTAATCAGCCGTACTGTTAGATTAAATTTGTAAAATCAATGAGAATTTATTCGATATAATACAGCAAATTAAATATAATCGAGCAAAGAATAACGCACAGTTCATGATGACAGTGACCAATAGTTCTGCTATTAGACGACACATCTTCATGATCGTCAGATATACTATAGACCCTACCATTAACGTCATCCACAATCATATGTAGTTTTGTAACAAGTATCAGGAACAGCGTAGGCATTAAACGAAACACAGGCCTACGCATAGCAGACACAAAATCACAAGATATGCTTATCTGTAAATAAACCTGTAAATTTGAACTACAGCGGATTTTTAAATTCATTAGCCAGTACTCAGTATACCTTAAGTGGGTGTAAATTCCGTAAACGTTTTTAAAATTATCGAAGTGAAAATCACACGTCGCATTTCAGCCGTCGTTAATCCTACGTGAATGTAATTGAACATTTCCCTTAGTTCGTCTTATTCGTATGAATGAGTGCGCGAAATACGTGATATTTTTTGCGTGATTGTACTAAACTTATTTTTAAAACTCTGAGAAGCGTTAGTTGATGATTTACAGAAATGATACTGAATGTAAGTTACAATATATTCAGTGTGTGCAATTACCTTTGCCAGAACCTCGCGCGGTCCAGTTACAGGTAGTAGATGGTGTGTAATAAAGTGTAAAACTTTGTAATTTCTGGTCTCCGATGGGCGCGTTCGCACACATACACACAACAGAGACTGCTTTCAACGATTTGACTACCTGTTTCTAGCGTTTGCTTTGTGACGTTTTCATTCACGGCAACAGTATTCCGTAGGCATAATACTGTCAACCACTGCACTAAATGTATAATGAAGAAGCCTGGTTCACTATGAGCCAGAAACATCATCATCTTTGACGAAAATGTGATTAATTAAGAACTTATATGGGCGGTTGTTCTTTTTTTTTTTAATTTTCATGTTGCTAATTAAATAAGAACACGCCGTCGTATAATGAGAATAGTTAGGGAGTGTTATTTAAAGTATGTCCAAGCCTTGTATATTACGTATTCATAAAAATATTGCCACACTGCACGTTGGGATGTGTATAGAAATTTCAGAAGCACTGAGGAACAGTTATTAATACATATGGCTACATATGAGTAAAGAAAGGAAGCTTGAAAATAAATATTGCAATGCGACAAGCATTTCACTAAATGTATAATGAAGAAGCCTGGTTTATTATGGACCAGAAGCATCATCTTTGACGAAAATTTGAGTGCTTAAGAACTTATTGCTAGTATTAACAACTTCCTCAATTATAGACTGTGCGAATAAGAAATAATGCCACTTGCCCTACTTGTAGCGCTCTAAGATGCCGAAGAAATGATCGGAACAAAGGTTCATCTTATTTGAAATTAAAGTTAGAAAAATGTAAAACGAGAAGAAGTCTAGCAATTTATGTCAATATAAAGTTGCTCGTTATTTTTTAGCAGTACAAAACTTTTATACAGTTTTGTGTAGATATACGGATATAATTGTTTGACTCTGTCTCCATCTCGAAAGGATGTAATAGTTGATTTTGGGGCTTTGTTAATTTTTTATGTGTCGTGGTCGAGGCGGACAATTATCTGGGTACAATTAAGGTATACTGTGGTCGAGGCGGACACTAACAAAAGAAGTCCAATAGCTGTAAATCGATTGCAACTTCCCCTTACACGTTGTACGAACTTGGGACTGACAAAATATTTTGATTCTGAAATTTAAAACCTCGCACATTAAAGACATTCGTGATTTTGAAGATGTTAGTGATATTCTAGTTGTTGTAGTTGGATCCAACTAGATTTTCAAGAAAAGCCCTTTACTATCATCCAAAGAGGAAGAGAAGTGTGGGAAAACCTCGTAAACGATGGTTGGATGAATCCATAGAGACTGGAACAGGCTACTATCCTAAGCCATAAAGGATGACGACTACGACGACCAGAAGTTGTTATATTTTTTATATATAATTTCTGTGTTTGTTAATAGTTTTTATTTAATATATTTTAACTATTTATATTTTTTAATTTATATTAAAGTAAGTGGATGCTTGAGTTCTGAAGAAATTACGTATCAGCTAAAATGGTACCACCATGTCAGGTGGATTAAGACTATCCTCAACCTTCGTGAGGAAGGACTGTACTTTTGGATAAAATGTCTGTAGGTCGAACTAAGAGCTAGCTAAAGGTGGCTGCGATCTGATTCCTGTAATGAAATTGGACTCTCACTGCGAGGGGCCGAGGGATGTCTATAGTGATATCAAAGTGTTTCCTGTCAATACTATACTAGTCATTTTTCTTTTTTTAAATCGAGTCTTGATTTCTTTCTTTCCATTTGTCTTCAGATTTCCTGAACGACTATTCTGTTCGCCCGTATAATTATAAATTTCTCAGCAAAACATTTCTTCCTCAATACGTTTGTGTCTCCTGTTTAACACCCACCATTCTGATCCATGTCATAACGCTATATTCCACACAGGTTAGTAAAAAACTAGCCATCAGGGAGGTCACAATATTTTCAAGGAGGGGCAAACAATTTTCCAAAGGAGAAAAATATTTATATATTTTTCATATATACACACATGCACATATTAGTTTATAATTCTCATATGATAATAGAAATAAGTACACAGATTGTATTAATTGCTTTAATACAACAACACTCCCCAGCGATCCACAAGAAGAAAATCGCTGTCCACCTTTTCGGCTTGCACGCGTTGTGTTGTTGTGGGTTTCGGCACTTTTCATTTAAAAAAGGTGCAAACATAAGGAAATAACCATGATTGAGGCCAGAAATAACGCGAATTGTGTGTGAGTGTGTGTGTGTGTTTGTGTGTGTGTGTGTATGTGTGTGTGTGTGTGTGTGTCCTGCCGGCCTTTTTCATTGCGGTAATCACAATAATAAAACTTTGGAAAAGTAAACATTACATAATTTAGATATGCTTGCCTGCCAGGAACGATATATTTTCACTAATACTTGATTTAAATTAAAATGAAATAATATAGAATTTTGTTAAAGTGAAATTAAATGTTTCCATAGAAGCTACTTCTTTGTTGTCATTAACGTATTACACGTAAGTTATAAAACTTATAAAATTTACTTCCTCCATCATCAACTACCATTTTAATTTATAAAAAAATTACCCCCTCCCCCTTCAACTACCCTTTTCATTTATAGATATTTTATCTACCTTTCTACAGTGCATTATTATGACCTTCTTTTCAGGATACTTTATTTATCAAAATTAAGCAATTTACTCTTGTTAAAACGTGAATCGTTGCAGGTAAACTACCCCTTTCCCTTAACCGATCTTCACCAAAAACAATAGCCCTTGAGTCCTCTACACTTCAGGGCTGTATGCAAAAAATTATTTGATTCTGTTTGAATTTGCGGCTGTTATCGTTGCCCTAAAAAAAAATTTCTACACACATACACTTTTCGAAAAATGGCTTTTTTCGTGTTTTGAGGGTAGTATAATCAGAATCTGCCGTTATCTTGAACACGATTTTTTTCGCCATGACCATACTTCCATTTCCTTATGGAACATGGAAGTAATACACTTGCAGAAGTAGTCTGTTGCAGAATTATTATCATACTGATTGTACTGCCATGTTCCGAAAGGAAATGGAAGTATGGTGATCGCGAAAAAAATCGTGTTCGAGATGAGAGCTGATTCTGATTGTACTACCCTTAAAACATAAACAAAAGTCATTTTACGAAATGTGTCTGTGTGTCTGAGTCTCATTTTTTTTCTATGGCGAACGATAACTGCCACAAATTCAAACAGAATCAAATTATTTTTTGTATATGTGCCCGAGTTGTAGAGGACTCAAGGCCTATTGACTTTGGTGAAGCTCGGTTATGGGGGAGAGGTAGTTTACCAGCAACGTTTTACGTTTTAACAAGAGTAAAGTATTTACAAATTCATTTACACTTTTTTAAAACAATAGTAATTGTTCAAAATAAAATAATTTTGTTGCCAGGCAACCAGGTTGTTTGATTCGGAGGGAGAGGTAGTTTTCACCTGCATTGTTCTGTATTTTAACAAGAGTAAAGTACTTAATTTTAATAAATAAATGCCCCGAAATAAAGTCATATTAATCCACTGTGAAATGGTAAATGAAATAATTATAAGTGGAGTGGGTAGCTGATAAGGGAGGGTGATTTTTGAAAATTGCTGTGGTGAAATCAAGTAAAGTACGTATAAACTTATTTAATTTTGAAGGATCAGATACCTTAGAAATTACATATGATAAAACTATTACTATATGAAAGTGTAAATATCATTAAAAGTGGGGATCGGTTGAGGACGAGGGATGATTATCTGCGTAGTTCAGTTCCTTTACAAGAATAATGTAACTAATTTTTATAGGTAAAGTGACTCGAAAATAACATTATATTAAACGACTACCTCATAATAACAAAAATATCTATAAATAGTAAAAATAGTTGGTGGGTGGGCGTTGTTTTTCTTAGAAATTATCGAACCCATTTGAAGTAAATGATTTTAAATATAAATCTTAGAACATGGAAATCATGTATGGTTCTCAATAGCGATATTTTATTTAGATATAGATTGCATTCAGTGTTTGTTTTAAAAGAAACCTTTGACCTTTGTCCCTAGGGATCAGGTTTTAAAAATAGCGATTACTCAAACAAAATTTTTATACGTTCAGCTTCTATAAATAGATGATCGCCTTCTCACCGTCTACATTATCGAAATTAAAAATTCACAAAATAACACTAACAACAATTATAGTAGCATTGCTTTTGTTTTCAATTAACTGTTTATGATTCCTTTCGCAGAAAAAATGTAGTAACACACACACACACACACACACACACACACACACACACACACACACACACACACACACACACCAGAAAACTTAGCGCTGTGAACGGAAACACAAAGAAATTTCATTGAAAATATACAAGTGCGTGTTGATTACAAGATGCGTGAAGTCATCCGGTTATGTGATAAACACTTGTTGCTCACGTCAAAACATGAAGTTCATGGTTCTCATCCACACATAATAATATGTACTTTTAAACGTAAAAAGAGATACTTTTTCCGCAAATTAACTAACAATTTTAATATACCCTTTTCCATTCTGTATTTCAAATTGTTTATACAAATTTGTAATAAATTTACCGGTTCTATTTATGTATTTAAACCGCCTAAAACAGTAGTGAATAGAATGTATTAAAAATAATAATGAGTAATACAAACACGTTCAAAAGGTCAGCTTATAGGAATCAGAGACTACGGACGCTTTTATGTAAATTAATATTAAAACTCACTAAACCAATATTATTTAATATTATGTCATAGCTTATACTACGATTACAAGTTCAAAATAGTTAGAAATTGTTTACTAATGACATACACGATACTAAACTATGAGTGGGAAAGGGAAGGTAATTACTCGTATTTATATGTAAGAGGCACCTGGCTGAAATGGATGTGTGAAATTGGGAAGAAATCTTGGATCCACTTAATTATAAAACATAATTAGATTAATTAACCCATCGTGAATACACCGTTTTTACTTCCATGTTCCCTAAGGAAATGGAAGTATGGTGATGGCAAAAAAAATCGTGGTCAAGATTATTGCAGATTCTGATTGTACTACCCTCAAAACATGAAAAAATATCGGTATGGAGAACCATACATAACTTCCATGTTCTAAGATTTATATTTAAAATCATTTTCGAAATGAAATATTACCATACAAACTACTTCTTTCTACTTACTGCTTCAGCCTTAACCACAGTACTGTGGTCACTAACGTATACCACCTCACGTTATCGCGCTCGATTTTCACTGATGATG
Organism: Magicicada septendecula; assembly: GCA_034769895.1. Taxonomy (NCBI): domain Eukaryota; kingdom Metazoa; phylum Arthropoda; class Insecta; order Hemiptera; family Cicadidae; genus Magicicada; species Magicicada septendecula. The sequence goes on from CM068367.1 coordinate 1,272,697,402, forward strand.
GAAGTCGATGGCATTGCCGAAACGTCTGGTTTTGTAGAAAACATTGGACTACGGCCAAACATCCCGGGAAGCAATTTTAACAAAAACTACTTCTTTGTTGCCGATAACGTTGTACACATATATATAAAAAATATGCATAAAATTAATGGCTTGTATAAGTTAATGTTTGATCTCCATTAAGTAGTGCTCAAGTTTCCAAAGTTTTAATATTATGATGTCCGTAATTAAAACATCAGAGCAGGTTTAGTGTGTATGAGGGTACACCGTGGACAAAAATTTTCAACATTTCTTATAGAGCGTTGCTTAGAGTAAAGCTGTGAATCTACAGTGTGCGATTCACAGAACAAGCAAGCGGAAAAGAAGGAGCGCTCCGAAGTTACTCATGGACCCTCAGCATCTTGCAGAGGGTTCATTCCCTAAATACAAAAATTCTGTCTATGAATCGTTCCTCTGTAAACACGTGCAGTTACACTGGCCAGCGATCCACAGGAAGCAAATCGCTATCCACGCTGGACAATTTTTCGGCTTGCATGCGTTATGTTGGTGTGGGTTTCGGTACTTTCCATTTAAAAAGCGTGCAAATGTAAGAAAATAAACATGTGTGAGGCCAGAAATAACGCGAATTTTGTGTGTGTGTGTGTGTGTGTGTGTGTGTGTGTGTGTTCCCTGCCTTTTATTGCAGTAATCATAATAATAAAATGGAAACGTAAACATTACATAATTGAGATATGCTTGCTTGCCACGAACGATATATTTTCTCTCATACATGATTTACATTAAAATGAAAAAATTATAATTTTATTGCCTGGCAACAAAATTATTTTATTTTTAACAATTACCAATGTTTGAAAAAGTTTAAATGAATTTTCAAGTACTTTACTGTTGTTAAAACGTAAAAGGTTGCAGGTAAACTACCCCTTTCCCTTAACCGATCTTCACCAAAATCAAAAGGCCTTGAGATCACTACAATTCAGGGATGTATGCAAAAAATACCCTTGATAAAAAAAATCTGCTGGTAAACTACCCCTTTCCCTTAATCGATCTTCTCCGAAAACAATAGGTCTTGAGTACTCTAAAAATCAGGTCTGTATGCAAAAACGTATTTGATTCTGTTTGAATTTGCGGCTGTTATCGTTTGCCATATAAAATACCCTTTTTAAAACATGAAACGTTGCAGGTAAACTACCCCTTTCCCTTAGCCGATCTTCACCAAAAACAACAAGTCTTGAGAACTATACAATTCAGGGATCTATGCAAAAGAGTATTAGATTCTGTTTAAATTTGCGGCTGTTATCGTTTGACATAGAAAAAAAATACCCTTGATTAAAAAAAACCGTTGCCGGTAAACTACCCCTTCCCCTTAACCGATCTTCACCAAAAACAACAGGTCTTGAGAACTCTACAAATCAGGCCTGCATACAAAAAATTATTTGATTCTATTTGAATTTTCGGCTGTTATCGTTTGCCATAGAAAAAAATCAAAGACAGACAGACATACAGACACACAGACAGACACATACATAGACACTTTTCAAAAAATGACTTTTTTTCATGTTTTGAGTGTAGTACAATCAGAATCTGCAATAATCTCGAACACGATTTTTTTTGCCATCACCATACTTCCATTTCCTTAAGGAACATGGAAGTAAAAGTCATTTTTGGAAATTTTTTCAAAAATTTACCAGCCTCATTTTATGTTTTAACAAGGGTAATTTTTTCTATGACGAAAGATAACTGCCCCACATTCGAACAGAATCAAATAATGTTTGCATACTTCCCTGAATTCTAGAGGACTGAAGGCCTATTGAGTTTGGTGAAGATCGGTTAAGAGAAAAAGGTAGTTTACCAGCAACGTTTTATGTTTTAAATGGGTAATTACTTCCATGTTCCATAAGGAAATGGAAGTATGGTGATGGCAAAAAAATCGTGTTCGAGATTTTTGCAGATTCTGATATAACTACCCTCAAAACATGAAAAAATGTAATTTTACTTCCATGTTCCTTAAGGAAATGGAAGTATGGTGATGGCAAAAAAAATCGTGTTCGAGATTAGTGCAGATTCTGATTGTACTACACTCAAAACATGAAAAAAAGTCGTTTTTCGAAAAGTGTTTGTGTGTGTGTCTGTCTGTCTGTGTGTCTGTGTGTCTGTCTGTAGATTTTTTTTCTATGGCAAACGATAACAGCACAAATTCAAACATAATCAAATAATGTTTTGCATACTGCCCTGAATTGTAGAGTTCTCGCGACCTATTGTTTTTGGTGAAGATCGGCTATGGGTCAGGGGTAGTTTACCAGCAACGTTTAATGTTTTAAAAGGGTATTTTCTATGGCAAACGATAAGAGCCGCAAATTCAAACAGAATCAAATAAGTTTTTGCATACAGCCCTGATTTCTTGAGTACTAAATACCTATTGTTTTTGGTGAAGATCGTTTAAGGGGAAGGGGTAGTTTACCAGCCACGTTTTTTGTTTTATCAAGGGTATTTTGTATGGCAAACGATAACAGCCGCAAATTCGAACAGAATCATATAATATTTTGAATACAGCCCTGAATTGTAGAGTTCTCAAGACCCATCGTTTTTGGTGAAGATCGGTTAAGGGAAAGGGGTAGTTTACCAGCAACGGTTTTTTATCAAGGGTAATTTTTTTCTATGGTAAACGATAACAGCCGCAAATTCAAACTGAATCAAATGATGTTTCGCATACTGCCCTGTATTGTAGACTTCTCAATACCTATTAGTGTTGGTGAAGATCGGTTAAGGGAAAGGGGTAGATTACCGGCAACGTTTTATGTTTTAAAAAGGTATGTTCTATGGCAAACGATAAGAGCCGCAAATTCAAACAGAACGAAATAAGTTTTTGCATACAGCTCTGATTTGTTGAGTACTAAAGACCTATTGTTTTTGGTGAAGATCGGTTAAGGGAAAGGGGTAGTTTACCTGCCACGTTTTTTGTTTTACGAAGGGTATTTTATATGGCAAACGATAACAGCCGCAAATTCAAACAGAATCATATAATATTTTGCATACAGCCCTGAAATGTAGAGTTCTCAAGACCTGTTGGTTTTAGTGAAGATCGGTTAAGGGAATAGGGTAGTTTACCAGCAACATTTTATGTTTTATCATGGGTAATTTTTTTTATGACGAATGATAACTGCCGTACATTAAAACAGAATCAACTACTCTTCTGCATACCTTTTTGAATTATACAGAACTCAAGGTCTGTTGATTTTGTTGAAGATCGGTTAAGGTAAAGGAGTAGTTTACTTGCAACGTTTTATGTTTTCACAAGGGTATTTTTTCTATGACGAACGATAACTGCCGTAAATTCAAACAGAATCAACTAGGTTTTTGCATACCTTTTTGAACTAAAGAGAACTCAAGGTCTGTTGATTTTGTTGACGATGGGTTTAGGGAAGGGGTAGTTTATCAGCAACGTTTTATGTTTTAAAAAAGTAATTTTTTTATGACGAACTATAACTGCCAAAAATTCAAAGAGAATCAAATAATTTTTTGCACCTTTTCCTGTGTTGCAGAGGACTCAAGTTCTACTGATTTTGGTGAAGATCGGTTAAGGGAAAGGGGTAGTTTACCAGCAACAGTTTATATTGTAACAAGAGAAATGTTTCCATGACGAACGATAACTGCCGCATTCAAACAGAATCAAATATTTTTTTGCATGCATCCCTGAATTGTAGAGGGCGGAAGGTCTATTGATTTTGGAGATGATCGGTTAAGAGAAAGTGGTAGTTTACCTGAAACATTTTATGATTTAACAAGAGTAAAGTACTTAATTTTTATAAATAAAGTATCCTGATAAGAAGCTCATAGTAATCCACTGTAGAAACGTAGATGAAATATCTATAAATGAAGAGGTTAGGTGAACGGGGTGGGGGTAATTTTCTATTATTAAAAATTATAGTTGTAGGTGGAGGGGAGCATTTTTTATATGTGTACTACGTTATCGGCAACAAAGTAGTTTTTTGTTAAAATTGCTTCTCGGGCTCTTTAGCCGTAGTCCAATGTTTTCTGAAAAACCAGACTTTTCAGCAGTGCCATCGACTGCCATCATCGGTGAAAATCGAGTGCGAAAACGTGAGGTGGTATACGTTAGTGACCACAGTACTGTGGTTAATGCTGAAGCAATAAGTAGAAAGACGTAGTTTCTATGGAAATATTTCATTTCGAATATGATTTTAAATATAAATCTTAGAACATGGAAGTCATGTATGGTTCTCCATACCGATATTTTCGAAAAGTGTCTGTGTGTCTATGTTAATCTGTAGACTGTTTTTTGGCAAACGATAACAGCCGCAAATTCAAACAGAATCAAATAATTTTTTGCATACAGCCCTGAATTGTAGAGTTCTCAGGACCTATTGTTTTTGGTGAAATCGGTTAAGGGAAAGGGGTAGTTTACCGGCAACGGTTTTTGTTTTAACAAGTCTATTTTATATGGCAAACGATAATAGCCGCAAATTCAAACAGATTCAAAGAATGTTGTGCATGCTGTCCTGAATTGGAGAGTTCTCAAGACCTATTGTTTTTGTTGAAGATCGGTTTAGGGAAAGGGGTACTTTACCAGCAACGTTTTATGTTTTAACGTGGGTAATTTTTTTTATGGCGAATGATAACTGCCGTACATTCAATCAGAATAAAATAATGTTTTGCATATCTTCCTCAACTATAGAGATCTCAACGTTTGTTGATTTTGGTGAAGATCGGTTAAGAGAAAGGGGTCGTTTACCTGTAACATTTTATGTTTTAACAACTGCAATTTTTTCTATGACGAACGATAACTGCCGTACATTCAAACAGAATCCGATAATATTTTGTACACGTTCCTCATTTATAAAAGACTGAAGGATTGTTGATTTTGGTGAAGATGGAATAAGGGGAAAGGGTAGTTTACGTGCCACATTTTATGTTTTAACAAGAGTAATTGTTTCTATGACGTACGATAACTGCCACACATTTAAACAGAATCAAATAATTTTGTGCATACCTTCCTCAGTTGTAGATAACTCATGGTGTGTTCATTTTGTTAAAGATCGGTTAAGGGAAAGGGGTAGTTTATCTGCAACATTTTATGTTGTAACAAGAGAACGTTTTCCATGAAGAACGAAAACTACCGTAAATTCGAACAGAATCAAATAATTTTTTACATATGTGCCTTAGTTGTAGAGGACTCAAGGCCTATTCATTTTGATGAAGATCGGTTAAGGGGAAGGAGTAGTTTACCAGCCACTTTTAATGTTTTAACAAGAGTAATTGTTTCTATGACGAACGATAACTGCCGCACATTCAAACAGAATCAAATATTGTTTTGCATGCATCCCTGAATTGTAGAGGACGTAAGACTTATTGATTTTGGTGAAGATCAGTTAAGACAAAGGTGTAGTTTACCTGCAACGTTTTATGTGATAACAAGGGTAATTTTTTCTATGACGAACGATAACTGCCGTAAATTCAAACATAATCAAATAATGTTTTGCATACTTCCCTACTTTGTAGAGATTTCAAGAACTGTTGATTTTGGTGAAGATCGGTTAAGGGACAGGGGTAGTTTACCGGCAACATTTTATGTTGTAAGAAGAGAAATTTTTTCATGACGAACGATAACTGCCGTAAATTCAAACAGAATTAAATAATTTTTTACATATGTGGCTCAGTTGTAGAGGACTCAAGACCTATTGTTTTTGGTGGAGATCGGTTAGGGGGAAAGGGTAGTTTACCGGAAACATTTTTTGTTGTAACAAGAGTAAAGTACTTAATTTTGAAAAATAAAGTATGCTGATAAGAAGATCTTAATAATCCACTGTAGAAACGTAGATGAAATATCTATAAATGAAGAGGCTAGTTGAACGGGGTGGGGGTAATTTTCTATAAATGAAAATAATAGTTGATGGCGAAGGGGATAATTTTTTATATATGTACTACGTTATCGGCAACAAAGAAGTAGTTTGTTGTTAAAATTTATTCCCGTCCTGTTTGGCCGTAGACCAAAGTTTTCTGCAAAACCAGACGTTTCGGCAATGCCATCGACTTCCATCATCAGTGAAAATCGAGTGCGATAACATGAGGTGGTATACGTTAGTGACCACAGTACTGTGGTTAAGGCTTAAACAGTAAGTAGAAAGAAGTAGTTTCTATGGAAATATTTCATTTCGAAAATGATTTTAATTATAAATCTTAGAACACGGATGTCATGTATGGTTTTCCATACCGATATTTTACTTCCATGTTCCATAAGGAAATGGAAGTATGGTCATGCCGAAAAAAATCGTGTTCGAGATAACGGCAGATTCTGATTATATTACCATGAAAACAAAAAAAAAAGTCATTTTTCAAAAAGTGTCTGTGTGTAGAATTTGTTCTATGGAATACGATAACAGCCGCAAATTCAAATAAGTATTTGCATACACCCATGAATTGTAGAGGATTCAAGGCTTATTGTTTTTGGTGAAGATCGGTTAAGGGAAAGGGGTAGTTTACCAGCAACGTTTTACGTTTTAACAAGAGTAAAGTGCTTAATTTTGATAAATAAAGTATCCTGAAAAGAAGGTCATAATAAGCCACTGTAGAAAGGTAGATGAAATATCTATAAATGGAAAAGGTAGTTGAAGGGGGAGGGGGTAATTTTTTTATAAATTAAAATGGTAGTTGATGATGTATGAGGTAAATTTGTATAAGTTTTATATGAGTACAACGTTATTGACAACAAAGACGTAGTTTCTATGGAAACATTTCATTTAACTTTAACAAAATTCTATATTTTTTCATTTTAATTTAAATCATGTAGGAGAGAAAATATATCATTCGTGGCAGGCAAGCATATCTCAATTATGCAATGTTTACGTTTCCATTTTATTATTATGATTACCGCAATAAAAAGGCAGGCAAGACACACACACACACACACACACACACACACATAATCGGCGTTATTTCTGGCCTCAGTCATGTTTATTTTCTTACATTTGCACGCTTTTAAATGGAAAGTGCCGCAACCCATTCCAACACAACGCGTGCAAGCCGAAAAAGTGTCCAGCGTGGATAGCGATTTGCTTCCTGTGGATCGCTGTGCAGTGTAACTGCACGTGTTGACAGAGGAACGGTTCATAGACAGACTTTTCGTCTTTAGGGAATGAATCCTCTGCAAGATGCTCAGTGTCCATGAGTGACTTCGGAGCGCTTCGGAGGAGGGATGATTATCTACGTAGTTCGGTTTCTTTATAAGAATAAAGTAAGCCTAACTAATTTTTATGGATACAGTGACTGAAAATAACATTTTATTAAACGACTACCCCATAATAACAAATATCGGTATGGAGAACAATACATGACTTCCATGTTCTAAGCTTTATATTTAAAATTATTTTCGAAATGAAATATTTCCATAGAAACTACTTCTTTCTACTTACTGCTGATGATGGAAGTCGATGGCATTGCCGAAACGTCTTGTTTTGCAGAAAACATTGGTCTACGGCCAAACAGGCCGGGAAGGAATTTTAACAACAAACTACTTCTTTGTTGCCGATAACTTAGTACATATATAAAAAAAATTATCCCCTCCCCATTCAACTATAATTTTCGTTTATAGAAAATTACCCCCACCCCGTTCAATTAGCCTCTTCATTTATAGATATTTCATCTACGTTTCTACAGTGGATTATTAAGATCTTCTTATCAGCATACTTTATTTATCAAAATTAAGTACTTTACTCTTGTTACAACAAAAATGTTTCTGGTAAACTACCCTTTCCCCGTAACCGATCTTCACCAAAATCAATAGGCCTTGAGTACTCTACAACTCAAGCACATATGTAAAAAATTATTTGATTCTGTTTGAATTTACGGCAGTTATCGTTCGTCATGCAAATATTACCCTTCTTATCACATAAAACGTTGCTGGTAAACTACCCCTTTCCCTTAACGGATCTTCACCAAAATCAATAGGCCTTCATTTCTTTACAATTCAGGAACGTACACAAAAAAATTTTTGATTCTGTTTGAATGTGCGGCAGTTATCATTCGTCATAAGAAAAATTACCCTTGTTAAAACATAAAATGTTGCTGGTAAACTACCCCTTCCCCTTAACCGATCTTCACCAACATCAACAGGCCTTGAGTACTTAAAAATTCAAGAATGTATGCAAAAAAATATTTGATTCTGTTTGAATCTGCGGCAGTTATCATTCGTCATAAAAAAATTACCCTTGATAAATCATACAGTGTTCCAGGTAAACTACCCCTTTCTCTTAACCGATCTTCACCAAAAACAAAAGGTCTTGAGTACTCTACAATTCAGGACTGTATGCCAAAAATTATTTGATTCTCTGAATGTGCGGCTCTTATCATTTGCCATAGACGAAAAATGTACACAGATAGATAGACAGACAGACACACACACACACACACACACACTTGTCGAAAAATGACTTTTTTCATGTTTTGAGGGTACACTATTTTTTTGCCATCACCATACTTCCATTTCCTTATGGTACATGGAAGTAAAAATATCTATAAATAGTGAAATTAGTTTGATGGTGGGCGATATATTTTTTTTGAAATTACCAAACCGAATTCAAGTAAATTATTTTAAAGATAAATCTTACAACATGGAAATCATGTATGGTTCTCCATACCGATATTTCGAAAAGTGTCTGTGTGTGTGTCTGTCTGTCTATCTGTGTGTAGAATTTTTTCTATGGCAAACGGTAACTGCCGCACATTCGAACAGAATCAAATACGTTTTGCATACATCCATGCATTGTAAAGGACTCAAGGCCTATTGATTTTGGTGAAGATCGGTTAAGAGAAAGGGGTAGTTTACCTGCAACGTTTTATGTTTTAACAAGAGTAAAGTACTTAATTTTTATAAATAAAGTATCCTGATAAGAAGATCATAATAGTCCACTGTAGAAACGTAGATGAAATATCTATAAATGAAGAGGCTAGTTGAACGGGGTGGGGGTAATTTTCTATAAATGAAAATTATAATTGAACGGCGAGGGTATAATTTTACTTCCATGTTCCATAAGGAAATGGAAGTATGGTCATGGCGAAAAAAATCGTGTTCCAGATAACGGCAGATTCTGATTGTACTACCCTCAAAACAAGAAAAAATCATTTTTCGAAAAGTGTGTGTCTATGTGTAGAATTTTTCTATGGCAAACGATAACAGCCGCAAATTTAAACAGAATCAAATAATTTTTTGCATACTGCCCTGAAGTGTACAGGACTCAAGGGCTATTGTTTTTTGTGAAGATCGGTTAAGGGAAAGGGGTAGTTTACCTGCAACGTTTTACGTTTTAACAAGAGTAAAGTGCTTAATTTTGATAAATAAAGTATCCTGAAAGGAACGTCATAATAATCCACTGTAGAAAGGTAGATGAAATATCTATAAATGAAAAAAGTGAAGGGGGGAGGGGGTTATTTTTTTTTATAAGTTAAAATGGTAGTTGATGATGGAGGAAATAAATTTTATAAGTTTTATATGTGTAATACGTTATTGACAACAAAGAAGTAGTTTCTACGGAAACACTTATTTCACTTTAACAAAATTCTGTACTTTTTCATTTTAATTTAAATCATGTATGAGTGAAAATATATCGTTCCAGGCAGGCAAGCATATCTCAATTATGTAATGTTTACTTTTCCAAAGTTTTATTATTGTGATTACCGCAATAAAAAGGCCGGCAGGACACACACACACACAATTCGCATTATTTCTGGCCTCAATCATGTTTATTTCCTTATGTTTGCACGCTTTTTAGATGAAAAGTGCCGAAACCCACACCAACACAACGCGTGCAAGCCGAAAAGGTGGACAGCGATTTTCTTTCTGTGGATCGCTGGCCAGTGTAATTGCACGTGTTTACAGAGGAACCTTTCATAGACATACTTTTGGTCTATAGGGAATGAACCCTCTGCAAGATGCTCAGGGTCTATTACTTAGTAATTAAGTAAAAATACATTTGTTATGTTATGAGCCTATCAAACTGTATAGTGGTTTGCGAACTTTAAACATTTATTGTCTGTAATCTTACTACAGACTATAAGTAATATAAAAAAGCAATTAAAATAATATTAAACCCATAATTAACAACTACCTAATGTAAGAAAGGTGAAAATCATGAAAATAGCAGTTATTAATGTTAAAAAGGAATGTATACCTTTTTAGAATATAGTGAAATAAAAGTGTTTAGAAAATATACCTTGTTATAATATAAACATTGAGTAACAGATGTAATTTATACAAAATAACAATGTAACCAATCTAATAAGATTAAGCAATGTGTACAATACTTATAACTAGTGGAATATATCCCTAGAAATTAATTATGTTCATCAGGGACAAGTAAAAATAAGTTTAGAATAAATCATGTTAATTATAAATTGTAAAATCAACTCTGTGACCCATAAAACATGTTGTGAATCCAAGAGCTTTACCGAGTTAATTTATAGAAAATAAAAGAAAATTGAATTTAATTGTTTGATTTGATTAAAAAATCAGAACACATATAATTCAAAGCTGTTCTAAGAAAATACTTTATACTATTTCAGGAACTTTATGTAAAACTTAATATAAAACACTGAAACTAAAGGCCAGAAGAATTGTAACAAGAAAATAATTTATAAAACTAAACAGCAATTTGGTGAGAGTGCAGGGACGGATTAAAGGGGGGGCGGAGGGGGCATTCGCCCCCCCCCCAGCGAAATAGTGAAAAAATATTAGTGAAGAAAAATAATCAAATGTTGAAATTCTTGTCCGCTCTTTAGCCGACTAAAATAGTTTATTTCGATATCGCTTCTGTTAAACTGTGATGTTTACGTTTGTGTGATCGTTGCGTTGCTCCTTAGTAATTCGAGGAATTTGCCACACGAAAATACGCACTCGCCTTATACGCGTTGTTTGCTTGCTTAAAAGTATTTTGATTGCTACGTGATTCGTAAATTCGTTTTAAGTGTTAGATTCAAGTTTACATTTGCTTTATTGTTGTTTGTTATAGTGAGAAGACAATCAACGCTGAAAAGTTTCTTTACGAAAAAGAAGTGTAGCAATAGTGGTGAGAAATTGGTGCCTCTGGACAATGCACAATGCTGCTGGACCTTCAACATTTAGTGTGTGTCTTGAAGCTGTTGAAGACAATACGATTGCAAAGGGAAATAAGGACCAAACTTCTAAAGAAGGTAAGTGTTATCGATATTCGGTTGTCAATTCAATAGTTATATAGAAAGATATTCAGAGAATTGAGAATGTCGCATTTCCCATAAAAACGCGTGTTAATGAATACATTTTCTAATTGTTATATCTTTTTTTCTATACTCGCTTTGTATTTGAAACTTTAAAGACAATATTTTTTCATAATAATCTATATATATACTGAGTTTTATGGAATTCTGTTTGTTAATTCCATAAGGTTTGTTAATTCTGTTTGTTAAGGTTATGAACTATCTTAAGGGCCTTTCTTATCCAGATCGTTGGAAAATAAGCAAATTTCAGAATTTTTTTAATTGAAAACTAATTTCTTTCGTTTTAGGGGAAAATGAATCTTGCAGTGAATCTTTGCCGAAGTCATCTGTAATCTATGAAAATGACATTGGAAATTACATTGGAACAAAACCCTCAGACAGAATTCTTGCCAATCTTCTCGAAAATCATTGGGAACCTCCTTCCGGATACAAGTATCCAAACTCATCACATATCAAGAATGGCAGAACTGAAAACCGACAGTTAAAAAAAGATCATCTAGAGAAGTATAAATCGTGGCTTGTCCTTTCTCATTTGAAGCAAGGTCTTTTCTGTCATTTTTGCCCTTTTTTTGCTACTGGCCATGTGCATGTGGGTGGACACCATGGTGGGATGAAATTGAATACCCTTGTTAATCAACCACTAACTAAATTTGCCAAGCTTTTGGGGAAGGATGGAGATTTAGAACATCTTAGTAAATTATTGTATCACCAACAGGCAATGGGAAAAGCAAATGACTTTTTGTTAACTTACCACAATCCTGAAAAATCAGTGGAAAATCAAGTTGATTCTTATAGCCTTCAACGTGCTAAGGTAAATCAAGAAAGGTTGTCATCATCTCTGGATAATGTTATGTTTCTTGGTAGACAAAATATTCCTTTTCGGGCCCGACGAGATGACGGATTTGAAAATAATCCATTGAAAAATCAGGGAAACTTTAAAGAACTAATGAAGTTTAGAATTGAGGTCTGTAAAGATGCACAAATTCAAAAGCAGTGTGACTCTATAAGGCACAGAAAATCCTTTCTGAGCAAGACCGTTCAAAATGATTTGATTGAATGCTGTGGGGAGGAAATTTTATCACTAGTACTTAGAAGAATTGAAGAAAATAAAGTCTACAGTATTGGTTTTGATGAAACAACAGATGTTTCACATAAGACCCAGTTATCAATTTTCTTAAGGTATGTTTGTAAAAACTGTACGTATAAGGGAAGACTTTGTTGGTTTTATCGACCCACGGAATGACAGTGGCAATCTTTGGGAAAACAAAACAAAACCCCAAAATCATGTTGTAAGTGAAGAAACCCTATCATCCTTTTCAAGTAATAGTGAGAGTGAGGAAGAGCCTGTTGAGTCAGAAGATCCCAGATTAACAGGAGATAAGTTAGGTAAACTGGTGTTAGAGTGCCTTCATGGAATGAACCTGGATCCAAGTTATTGCATAGGCATTGCAACGCAACAGACGGTTGTTCTCTAATGACTTCTGAGCTGGTAGGGGCGATAAAAACTATAAAAGATCAGTGTGTCTTCGCAGAACGAACACCCTGCTTAAACCACTCCTTAAACCTCTCAATTTCTAGTTGCTCTAATGTACAAGCAGTTAGAAATGCAATTGGGATAATAAAGGAAACAGTTTCCTTTTTTACGGCCTCCCCGAAAAGAAATAATGCTTTTTTGAAGAATGTTGGAAGGCAATTGATATCAATGTGTGAAACACGTTGGGTGGAGAGGCATTTATCTGTTGCTGTTTTCCTAGAGAATTTTAATAAGATCATTTTGACTCTAGAAAAAATTTCAAACTGGGCTGTTTTTATGTCTGATAAGACCTCAGCAATGGCAAAAACTCTTCTATGTTCAATTACTCATGGCGAGTTTATTATTACTTTAGTTTGCCTCGCAGATATCCTTAGTCAAACTTTGCTTCTCACCAGATATTTCCAAAAAGAACACGTTGACGTATACAAGGCTTCTGAGTTTTTGTCCGACGTTCTTTTTGTGCTTGAAGATAAACGACAGAATGCAGAAACTGGATTTCATGAACTTTTTGAGCAAGCAACGGAAATTGCAAAATCTGTCAACAGTGAATTGAAAGTCCCTAGAACCACTTCTAGGCAAGTGAATAGAGCAAATGCTGCCCCATCTGATGTTAAAAGTTATTTCAGGGTAAATTTGTACATACCAATCCTTGATTCAATTGTCACAGATATGAAGAGTAGATTTTCTGCTGGTGCCTTAGAATTATACAGACTTAATATACTCTTACCAAAAGAATGTATAAATGATACTGTAACAAAGAAGAGGCTAAATGCTGATATTGAGTTGATTTCAAAAAAATATGGCAAGACCATGGAAAAAGACGATAGTGCCTTTAAATCTGATTTAAAGGCTGAAATGAACATTTGGATGGCAAAATGGAAAAGAGAAAACTACAACAAAACTCCATTACCATCATCAGCAATAGAATGCTTAGGTTATTGTGTTGCAGAAATGTTTCCCACAATAAAACATCTTTTAGTAATACTTGCCTCATTACCAGTATCAGTTGCAACAGCTGAGACGTCTTTCTCAACCTTAAAGATAACAAAGACATGGCTTCGAAATCGTTGTGGCCAAAAACGTTTAATTGGCCTAGCCCTTATGTATATTCATAAAGATATTGTTATTGAAAAAACAAAAGTCATAAACAGATATATTGAGAAAGGTGGACAGAGAAGGAAAGAAATGTTTTCATGAAAGAAGAAAGAAAAAGAACAGAAATACTGTAATTCTTTTATACTATATTTTAGTGTTTTTGTATCTTTGGAAATTATTTATTATGTTATCTTTTGAACAAATTCCTCTCTTTGTAAATTCTCTTTTGCTTATAAACAGAATTATTTTGTTTTACTGCTTAGAATAATACTTATAATGAATTTTTTTTCATTGATTAGCTTTTTTGTGGTATATTATAAGTTAATAAAAACCTCGGAATGTATAAAATGTTTAAAAATATGCTTAAATTCTATTTTTACATTTTTGTATGGATAATATAATAATATGAAATTAAAATAATCTATTTTGTACTTATAAAAAGAAATAATAAAAATGTACAAACAGAAAAATAGTGCTGAAAATGAGTTTCCGTGGCAATTCATTCTGAAAAGATACATCTTGGATAATTTTTGTTGGAGTTTGGTCATTTTAGTCTTGCCCTCCGCCCCCCCCCCCAAAAAGTGACACTAATCCGTCACTGTGAGAGTGTTCTATGTAAATAGACTAAGACTAAGTCTAGTACTTAGACTAAGACATACATTTGTTCACTCCTTATTTGAAAAGTGTCTGTGTGTAGAATTTTTTCTATAGCGAATTTATAAAACTAAACAGCAATTTGGTGTGAGTGATCTATGTAAGTACGATTAGACTAAGACATACATTTGTTCACTCCTTATTTGAAAAGTGTCTGTGTGTAGAATTTTTTCTATGGCGAACGATAACTGCCGCAAATTCAAACAGAATCAAATAATTTTTTACACATGTGCCAGAGTTGTAGAGTACTCAATGCGTATTGATTTTGGTGAAGATCAGTTACGGGAAATGGGTAGTTTACCTGCAACGTTTTATGTTTTAACAAGAGTCAAGTACTTATATTTTGATATATAAAGTATCCTGAAAAGGAGGTCATAATAATCCACTGTAGAAAGGTAGATGAAATATCTATAAATGAAAAAAGTAGTTGAATGGGAGGGGGTAATTTTCTATAAATAAAAATGATAGTTGAAGGGGGAGGAGAAAATGTTTTATATGTGTACTACGTTATCGGCAACAAAGAAGTAGTTTGTTGTTAAAATTCCTTCCCGGGCTGTTTGGCTGTGGTCCAATGTTTCTGCAAAACCAGATGTTTCAGCAATGCCATCGACTGCCATCATCAGTGAAAACTGAGTGCGCTAACATGAGGTGGTATACGTTAGTGACCACAGTACTGTGATTAAGGCTGAATCAAGAAGTAGAAAAAAGTAGTTTCTATAGAGACTTTTCATTTCGAAAATGATTTTAAATATCTTAGAACATGGAAGTCTGTATGGTTCTCCACACCGATATTTTTATATGCGTACTACGTTATCGGCATCAAAGTAGTAGTTTGTTGTTAAAATTCCTTCCCGGGCTGTTTGGCCTTTGTCCAATGTTTTCTGCAAAACCAGACGTTTCGGCATTGCCGTCGACTGCCACATCAGTGAAAATCGTGTGCGATAACGTGAGGTGGTATACGTTAGTGACCACAGTAGGCCTACTGTGGTTAAAGCTGAAGTAATATGTAGAAAGAAGTAGTTTCTATGGAAATATTTCATTTCGAAAATGATTTTAAATATAAAGCTTAGAAAATGGAAGTCAAGTATGGTTCTCCACACCGATATTCCTTCTTATCCAACACAGTCAGCTGAGTGCTTTGTGAATTTAGTAGCGTTAACCCAATGTGATATTGCAGCCCTAATGTGGACCACGTATACTGTTTACTACACGATTTGTATGCTCCAGAAAACTGCAAGATAATGCATTACTCCAAGATGTGAGGTTTCAGGATATCAGAATAGTTTAAACTCTAGTGTTAGTGGATAGTGTTAAGACAACGCGCAGTAAATGAAATGATAACGTGCGGCATGACGTACTGCTGGTTCATTACAAAGCGATGTACAAATAATGGGAACTTCCAGCGTTATCGACATTGGGTTCTATAGCCTGATAACTTTGAAAAAAGTCATCACCGATTTCAGTACAGAGTGTAGAAATAATGCTCCTCCCTCCCCACTTTTCTGTCTTACTGCCCCCTACCCTTCCTAATTAATTAATTGTATAACTCACATACGGTGTTCAGCGAGCGAATGGTACCCTTCCACACAGTTGCCTTACGTCACGTGACTTTCTCCTATAAATGTCCCAAGTGTGTAAAAAATGTTTGTTCAGAGCAGGTCGTTTTCAAAGTTATATAACTATACTAGGCTCTAGAAATAAAGCAAGTAAGTCAAGTGCTTTGTCGGCAACCACGTGGCTGCTTACATTTTGGCATCCTCTAGAAAGTCAGAGCTCCTGCAGGTAAACCAGTCAGATTGTAATCAGTTAGTTGTGTGAATTCTTTTACAAACTACAATATTAATTCAAGTGTTTAATTATTTCATCGTATTGTTATTATGTCAACTCAGAATGACTGTTATCTGTTTGATAGAGTATTATAAAATATCTGTTGGATAACACAGGAGAATTAACGTATGGCGAATCTCAGTGTTTTTGTAGGCGCGTTAATACAAATTGTGACTATCATTTTGTCCGGCATTGGCCAAGTTTTTCCACTGTTTTAAATCACGATCTACGCTGTGCTCCATTAATTCAGTATTAGGCAAGTTTATAAAGAAATAAATTCATCCTACTAAACAAACAAACAATTCTTCTCGAAATCACATAGTTAATTGCATTTCATTAATTAGTAGATACCTATTAGGAGAAAGTTCAAACTGTGATAACGCTGCCGCCAAAAATTGAGCTTTAATTTTGCTTGATAAGTCAAGAATAATCAAGTAAGCTAAATAAACTGTGCCGTGTTTTTGTTGGAAAACATACCTAACTGTGGTAAATGTATGCCGTTTTTCAGTTTTAAACATCCTTCAACTTTATTCTTATATTCTCAAGGCCTGTGTATATACTCTATGCACTTGAATATTGCTGTGAAATTCAATATTTTGTTCATCAATGGCTGGTTTCTCCGTGCTAGCGACATTGGTGAATTTGCTGACTTTTGCTACCTACGATGATTGTATCAGCTGGTAAAATTTGTAATTAATGGGAATCGTGTTGGACTGTGTGGGATCACTCTTAGTCCGATGTTTCGGAGGAAACAAAATCTACATATAATTTTGTATAAGTACCCTTAGAAAACAGTATAAAACTTTAATATATAAACGATCTTTACATATGGTTACATATGGCAGGTTTACTGAGGAACCTGCGTTGGAACCTGGGGTTCAAGGACACGGTTCAATCGTAAAGCCGCATAGACGAGCAACGTTTTTAGTCTTCATAAATTGAGTACCATCCACAAAAAAAGATTATATCAGCCTTTATTTTTAATTTTATTATAACAAAATTTGTCAGTTTTTTAATAAATACAATTAAAAACTGTATACAATCGCAGTGGAGGCAAAACTGGTTTTAACAACCATCAGGCTTATACAACAAGACAGTTACTCTCAATTAGACATGTTTGGTGGTGGTCTGATCCACTTCTCCCTAACGTGTCTCGATTACTTATAAATCATGTGTGACCACGTTGGACTTAAAATGAAAGATCTACCGACCGTGTGATGTCCATCATTTAGTGTGTGATACCAAACTAGACTGTTCCTCAATAAAAGTATCAGTGACGAAGTTAGAGTAATTATGTTAACTACGTTTGGCCACAATTCACATCATCCACGTTCCTTCATGAGTTAATATTTTTACTAACCTAACTAAAGTTACTTATCTGACTTGCCGATTATCAAGGAATTATTTTCCGAAATAGTACAGAAGACCTGTATTGCACGTTTTTCTTATAATAAACAACAATATACAAAATTGAAACATCTGATGAAATTTTGATACGACAAAACATCTATGTGACGGGGGAACAACATATCATCGGGATTAGAGGACAACAAAAATATCAGATGAATGGAGAAGATATTTCAGAGTTACACTAAAAGTGAAAGATGAGATTCAATAAAATTAAAAAAGAATCAACTCTGTCATTGGAGAAGGGCCTTTAAGATATGGAACGGTATTTGATTTTGTAACGATATGTCAAAATAGCAAAAAAACAAGATTATTTATAAGGGGATGGTAAGAACAATATATAGGCCTACACTTGTCTTCGATTTAACATGACATTCTGCAATGTAGGCATTGCATTATATTGCAGAATTTGGTGCAACTGTCATAGATCTCAAATAAAAGCAAGATACTTTATTGTTATATAACAAGTTATATTACAAGTTATAACAAGTTACTTTATTTCTTAAATATTTAAGAAATAAATATAGGAGACAAATTTTCTAATTTAACGTAGTTAATCTCAAAGCAGAAAAGGCGTATGGGGAAAGAAGCATATATCTGTGATGTAACTTTCTCAATTCTGTCTAATTTTATCCAGTAACTTTATTAATTTTGTGTAAGTATAATTCCGGAAAGCCGATGCTAAGAATCAAATTCAGTCTTAATTTACAGACAATTAATTTTCTTTAAACAATATGTTTTTATTTTTTAGAAAGATTCCGGTAGAATCGAAGACTTGTAAACAGACGAATTTGGAGACTTGTGAACAGACGAACTAATCAGTAATCAGATTCGGTCGGGACAACTAAGGTGCTGCTCTTCTCTTACGGAACAGAAGTTTCATTGTTACCAGGTAAATACAATAATAACACCAATAACAACGGTATTTGCGTTGTTTCTGTTTTAAACAAGGGAACAATTCTCTGCTTTATTTTCCCTGCCAATGACTCGGATAGGGATACTTTAACTTGCCCCTTTTCGAACTCGCGGCAACATCCTTTTTTGCACCCTTTATTGTGTCGTAAAAACTGTATATTCAAATTCCCTTAAGTTGTTTAAGCGTTCACATGATTGGTGTTTACACTACTTACCCTGTTTTGTAAACTACATCGCTTTCTGGTAAACACTGTATACTGAAATTATTTCTAAAGTTAGGAAGTATTGGTGTTCTTCTAATCTTGTACTGAGATTTTCAAGTTAATTAAAAGTTTTATTTTTGGCAAAGAATTATCGAAATAACAGTAATATTAAAGTTTAAAAATGTTTACAATTTATGTCATCATGTATACTCTTAAGTATATTTTTTTACACGAAGTATCTAAATTATGTCATGAAAGAAACAATTAAGCATCTATAACTATTTAAATAATCAAATAAATATATCTTATAATAAACTCTGTTACTTGTAATAAGTTTAATATTGTTGCAAACGTGGGTGTTATATGATCAACTTTAGTCTGAGAATAAAGCTTCAGGCCTTTTGTGGATAAATTTTTAAGCTTTGAAAGAGTATTCGGAGTACGTTTCTTGAGTCACGTGTATCTACTGTAAATTCCAAACCCTTGTTCTAAAAAAAACCTTTTACATCGCAATGTATCAGACTGTACAAACGTCCGGTTTTAAGAACATGTTTTTTAACAAACATTTATTAAATGAAAGGAAAAAACAAAACAAAATATATTACGTTGAGTTATTTTAGATAATTGTACATAAATATTATACAATAAGTAATATTAATACATTATATTTCTGGTAAAGATTGAAAATTTTGTA
This sequence comes from Magicicada septendecula, assembly GCA_034769895.1. Classification (NCBI taxonomy): domain Eukaryota; kingdom Metazoa; phylum Arthropoda; class Insecta; order Hemiptera; family Cicadidae; genus Magicicada; species Magicicada septendecula. Next base: position 1,272,716,990 of record CM068367.1, read on the forward strand.
AATGGAAAATACAAAATTATTGAAGGATGTAAGGAACATTCTATAGTTTGTTTTTGTTTTATTTATAATTTTATTTTTGTCTTTTATTTATATTGATTGTTTATATTCTATAAAATATAAGATTCAAAAGGGGCAATCATGATTACTATTAATGCCTTAGTCTGCTAAATAAAAGGTTTTAAAACGTTACTTTAAATCTCGGCAATTCCGTTAGAATCGTCCACAGTTTAGTTTAGTCCAAGTCTAACTAAAAAGAAAATTTTTTGAATCCCACTCCTGTAACTTTCTTTATTACTTTTATTTTTTTATTACTTTCTTTTACACTCCTGGGTTTACATCTCTCGTTATCTTTTTATAACTAATGAAGGCACATGGTGGTATGTCCAATGTGTAATATATTAAATATAATTGAATATTTTTAGACGTTCAATTATGTTTTTATTTTTTGACACAAAAAGTTATTCACAAGGTGATAATGAATGTTGTCTATCGGCAACGCAAATATTTAAAAATTGAGTCTATTTAGTTTACCGAACCTGGCCACAAACAAAACAAATTATTTGACTTTATGTTGTTACTAATAATGTGTTTAGAATAAAAGCACAACGCTTACGGAGTCGTTTTGAACAACTCCAATTTGGGTGAGAACGACAAAAATTCCTTGGAAATTCCTTTCTCAGTGACAGTGTGTGTATAATGGGATTAACGGCGAAACGAATTCACGGTGACGGGATGGGAAGGATAGAAAGAGTGAGGGGGTGAGAGGGGAGCAGTGCGGCAAGAAGGGTTGTGTTGGTCCCGTAAGAATAGAAGAGGTCTGCCGCTCTATTGATGAATACTGAAGAGAGCTTTAAGAGACAAGATTGGTGGTCCCAGCGCGACCTTCTTGCATTTCTAATGCCATCAAGAGGGACAGCTGATTAATGTTGTGTTCTAAAAATTTACTTCACCAGTTTAACTGCCACTTAAAGCTGGTAATAATTCCCGCAACAATAAATATACCTTACCCAATGCGTTACGCCACACAGACAATCCCAATCGCGTTATAAATCGTACAGTGCCTAGGCTTGTGTGTTTAATATTACAGACTAGCTTAGGTAAGGCGTTTCAGTTTGTCTGCTGTTAAAACAAGACGTAATGTTTAATTGTAATTGTCTTCAACGAAATGCATTCCAGTCAGCTATCGTGATAATTATGGTTTACATTTTTACGACAAACGTAGAATACGTATTAATAAAAGCCTTAAAACGAACAGAAGTGTGAATTATACTTTGGCTGCATGTAAATACACTTGACACAGACATTATTTATGTACATATGACCTGTTACATATGAAAACCGAAATAAATAGTTATGTTCAGTTATCTGTGAATAGTTATCAGACATTTTAAATAACCACTTACATATTTAATTTTTATAAAATGGATAACATATTTTGTTTTTTATTTGTATCGGCCATCTAAAGACCACATGTCAATTTCGATTCTTTATTCTTTGTTCTTTTCGTTTTCTCCAATATTCTCTCATCTTTTCACTCCGTCTCTTCTTCCTGTTTTCAGTCCACTTTAAACCTGCGTTTCTCTCTCTCCTACCATGGACTCCTTCCATTTTTAACACTTATGTCCGAAAAACGTCTCTTTCAATTGCTTCTTCTGCGTTTATATTATTATTTTCTAGATCCTCTTGGACTTTTTTAATCCAACTTGATGTTGACTTCTTCCCCCACAGATATTTAAAGATCTGCTTCGTTAAACTATTTTCGCCCATTTTTTGTTTCTTTTATTAATAGGATTATTAAAACTAAACTATAATTCTTTCTATCATCATCATAATGACGGCTTTATACTGACTGAAAAATTATAGCCGCCCTTTCGAGGTATTTTGGCTCTTGACACCAGGGTTGTGCTAAGCGATGTTACCCCAAACTTCTCTTTTTCTGTTACAGGTTTGCATGTCTTCTGGTAAATACTTTCCTCAACCCTTTCCTGTCTCTCATTCTCTTATTCAATCCGCCACGCCACTTTCACACCATCCAAGTTCCCGAATCCTTTCACTTCACGACCTCCTTCCTTTGGGTCTCTTGCTCAGCATCTTTTATTTTACGATCTTCATCAAATTAGATTTTTCATCTTGCCTGTATCTTATGTTCGAAACATGCGGAAACATGCAGATTATATCTGTATAATATATACATATCACAATGTCTTCGTTACTTATTTTGTCTTTAATCTTCTGAATAGAGAGGTTTCTATACGTTCCGTCTTCCTTCCCCAGCCAACATATCGCGCTTACTATTACTCTCTCAACGATTCCAGCAGTACATGTAATAGGCTACGTAGATTACACATCGTTTCCATTTTATGTACGATCATTGCTCATATTACTGTTCTATAAAATCTTATTCTTCCATTCCCCTCAATGTTTTCCACTTTATCAAATATTTATATTTGTAATAGAGATTCCATAGAGCTTGTATTCTGCGCGTAGTGTAATAAAGTAAGGAAATTCAGAGCGAAGAAAGTGTCAAGCGCCCCTAATTCAAGTCTAGAGCATGCGTCAGTACACTCGCTAAACCCTGGAAATGTAATATTAGCAGAAAAATAAAACGACCTTATGAATCGCTACAACAACAAAGTGTAAGAAAGATTATTTTAACTGGTTAAAAGTTTCAGGAAGGTGTTAGTCTCATGAGGAATACGGTCTAATGTGTGTAAGTGTGTAATATATACGTGCGTGTGTGTGTGTGTGTGTGTGCGTGCAATTTTTTATTTAAGTCAAGTAGTAACATAAGTATTTCGTATTTTCAAAATTCTACTTATTTTAACACGAATTTGGAGAAATTTAACAATAACAAATTCTCTCTAATGCCAACCGAAGTGATTTTGATTCCCCCAAACCACATTGTCTTACGATAGTTTTAAACCATTCCATATTTCAACTTTTATTCCATATGTCATTCTGGAATGGTTCATAATATTAAACGCAATACTAGCGTTTTTGGAATTGAAATTTCACTTTGCGTTTACACATTGCGTTATGAGAAGTACTTAATTAAGCAGATTTTATTTTTTACGTAAACGTTTACAAAACGTCTTGTAACAAAAAATCTAACGTTATTTGAGGACCATTACAAACTCTTGAACAGACGTTTTAATATCAGAAATTAATCCACAGCACTTCAGGTACCGAATATTTAAATTCATCAAACAAAATTAAGTTTTATAGTTTTAGGATTTCATTTGTTTTCTTGTACAATTTGTGTACATTAAACTAAGATACAATATTAAATATTTATAAGATTAAAAAGGAAAAAATCTCTGAAACTTAAGAAACTGCTTAAAGTTACTAAAAATTCAAAAAAAAAACAAGGAAAATTACAGTAGTTTCCTTATACGTGTTTTTATACTAAACATTCTTCCAATTATTCGCTTGAAAAAAAAAATTGTTCCTAATATTTCTTATTCAACTTGATTACAGTTTCTGACTTAATATTATCGTCTCTGCAGTGGCCTAGCTGAAAGAGTTATGGGAGGGGTGTTACAACCCTTCTATGGGTTGTGTTAGGTTACCAGTGGAGTCTAAGAGTTAAAATCTGCAGGTTGGCGGAACCAGCACGCTAGTGGTCTGCACATACCAAACACAGGAAACTATAATGTTCGAATCTCGTACTACCATTAGTATATATCCCCCATCGTGCATCATAGTCACCTGCCACGATGGAAAATCGTGGTCCAACTCCTTCCTTTCGAAGCAAACCTTGGTCATAATTTTTTGTCGTAACGGCCGGTGTCAATGTTCTCAAAATTAGTAAATACCGGGCTGTTAGGATGTGGTCGGTTGAGGTAAATTCTAGACATACCACCCTCAGCTATGTTTCGTATCCCACTCTCGGGGAACTTCTTCAGGCCGAAAAATCGTCAGAGTGTTACGAAAACAGTTACGGTAGACCTTAGTACGAACGACACCCGACACTTTTTCTGGTACAAGCAACTATTTTGTCGCTTTTTGTGGCCTGAAGAAGATCCCCGAGGGTGGGATACGAAACGTTGCCGACAAATTTATAGCAACCGACCACGGCCTAAAAGACCGGTATTTAATAATTTTGAGAAATGCTTGGTATAAACCTTTTGGGAAACCCCTCCTGGAAAAAACCTGGCTACGTCATTCTGATACCCTATTATGTACATTTTTTTTTTAATTTGTGTTTTATTCTTTCCGTTATAAAGCTTGATTGTTGAGAAGAATGAGATAAATTCATACTTAACTTTCAATAATAAGAGTACTATATAAAAAAGAGTTAAACTTATTGACTAATCAGATCATATTACGTAGGGCTTTGCATTACTTTCTAGCTTAAGAATTTACAATATATAACAGGCCTATTGACTTTCAGAAATTGGTTTCGTATTGACTTAAGGTCAGTTCACAAGTGCATCTTACATTATACTGTTCTCAACGTGGGTGGCGGGAGGGGCGGGGTTCTCACTCGGTTTAATTAATCAGCGTATCTTGTATCAACCATTACTGAGTTAAGCCGAGTCGACTCCCCAATTTCACGTATCCACTTCAGACGACTGTCTCACTTATCACAATAATTGTTACCCTTCGTTGTGTGGGTACCGTGTTCTGTTGCTAAAAGTCTTCTAACATAAAATGTTTAACTACCTTCTTGCTAATTAGTAACGCAGCTCTAATTAATGATTTTATAAAACTAACTTTATTTTAATTTAGAAAATGATTAGCTAAGAGATGTTTAAAGATTAAGGATTATTATTAAGGATGTTGATTGTGTTGTTTTTCCTAACAGTGCTATACAGAAACGAAACGTGGACTACAGCAAAAGCAAAAGGGCAAAATCTCAGAACATCGCAGATGAAATTTCTCAGAAGTATCAAAGAATATACAAAAGAGGATAGAATAACATACAAAACCACAAACAATGAGCTGAATGTAGAACTGCTAGAAGAGAGTATACAGAGATACAAGATGAACTGAGAAGCCCTGAGTAGAATGGATGGTGATCACGTACCAAAAATGTTGCATCGCTACAAATATGTAGGACACGGAAATGTCAGACGTCCATTGAAAAGCTGGTGAAACGCAACAGTTTCTCTAGCCAAAGCCGAGAAAGGACACAATGATGAAAATTATATAGATTAATTTACTTCACACATTACTATAAACACCGGGAAGGAGAAAACAGAACCTATTACTGTTAACAGAGACATTAGACAATGTAAGGTAATGGAAACAACGAATCGGTGCTGGAATCTACTTACTTGCCGACAATTTCTCCATTAACACTCTGCTGTTTGCTGACGATCAAGTTATCCAACAAGAAAACGAAAATGGATTACAGAAAGCAGTGTATCAACTCAGTAAAATTTTCCATGAATATAATTTAAAATTTTCCACGACAAAGACTAAAATAATGGCATTTAAAGGAAAGTTTTCAGTACGCTCCAAAATAGTAATAGACAATAAAATTATTGGACAAATATCTTACTACAGCTATGCTGCGACGTAAGCTATGAATATGAAGACTATATCGATAATAAAATAAACAGATACTAGTGGATGTGCAGCACAATTCATAAGACTCTGGGAAAGAAAATACGAAAAGATACAGAATTGAAATTTTATAAAGTAATGGCGGAACCAGTATTGATGTACGGGAGTGAATCGTGGACACTCACCCAAAATCAGAGGAAACGAATGGAAGCTGCTGAAATGAAATTGTTAAGGGGAGTCAAAGGGTGCACCCTAAGAGGTCACATAAGAAATGCTAAGATAATTCAAAAGCTAAACATATACTCGATAAACGATAAAAATTAAACAAAATAAAGAAAACTGAATACAACACATAAATAGAATGTGTGACTCGAGAATACCAAAACAGATAATCCAGTATAAGCCTCTTGGGGAACGATATAGAGGCAGACCAAGAAAATGGTGGCTGTGAAGATGGAACAAGCTGCAAGACTAATCCTTGAAGTGAAGAAGAAGAAGAAGAAGAAGAATTTAGTTCAGTGAAAATGCAGTGAAGATAAGAAAATTATCGAGTGTGGACTCTGTTGCCGCGTGCTGTATCGTGTCACAAGTCTACTCCTACCTCTGTACCACTTTACATCCATTGGGGAAGTAATCCATTAATTACCGAGCTGAGTGTAGTAACGTTGTTGAGTGCTTCTACAGCGAAACCGTCAAACAACTTCACCCCGGATGAAAGGATGAAGCCTACGTCGACATCCGTCTGAAATTAATTATTGTTTAAAATAGATTTTTTTAATAATTTTGTAATTAAATTAGTTATAGACAAAATGTAAACAAGACAAGTTGAGTTGCAAATAACATATGTTTAATGACATTTCTTTCATAAAAATCGTCTGAAGGACTAACAGTAAAATTATGCAAAGTTGCAGAGTTACAAAAATTATTGACAAGATTTTATTAAGTATCGGCTAATAAAAATTTTATTGTTCAGTTGAATTGCACGAATAAATAACTTTAAAAAACTTTATACTCAGGACGTGACTCCTTTGAACTATCAAGACAAATCAGTGGGATGCTTTACAAAATTTGTGTGAATTGAAGGTGTTTGACATATGTAGTACAATTGTGTGACAAAGATACCAGGTAAAAAAGATTTTAATTTTGGACAACTCACGTTCCGGTGGGTAAATATTTCCTTCACTGGACACTGTTCTTGGGGACGATTCCAATCTTGCGCCTCTTCGTATTTACGTTTCCTCACTCACTTGTAACTATTTAAAAGTCAAACTACGATTTGAAAACTCCGCACAATTTAAATAAAAATCGTACTGTTTTTATGCTTTAAATCGTTGCCGGCGAAAAAACAGCTGACTGCGTGACCTCGCTATACTGCCGTCTCAGCGCTAGTTACAGACTCGATGTAGGCTTGCGTTAGTAATTTGTTTGGGATTTTGTCAAAGTCAGTCTATGTCGCTAATACCAGCAAAATTTGATTTTTCTCTATTAAAATCGGTCCTTTTCAGGGCCGCTGGATATTTGGCTGTGTACGTTCAATTAGAATTGGCGTGCTGTTGCTCTATTCAACATGCACGTTAGCGATTTAGCGATATACTCCTTTTTAGGTTAGTTGTGTCTTTCGTCTCGTACGGGGAAAAGCCTTTTTTGAGTTTTCGGGTTGGATTCCTCTTCTTCGAGTTCGCCTTGGATTAGATGTTCGGATTCGTATGTGAAGTGTCTCTCGTGGTTTCAAAGCATGAAGTCCTCCTGTGTCGATTTTGGTCTCGCTTATATACTCTTTGTAAGGTGCATTGTTTTAATTTTTATTCATGACTTCCGGTATTTATGAGTAACATTTTCTTCTGGAACGTTCGAGAATATGCAAATAGAACATCATGGAACAAATTCGACTTCCGTAGAAGCTTTAGAACAAAAACTTCTTGTTCTTCATACTAATGGATATTACTGATATTATTCTGGTATTTGTCAAACAATTTTACAGAACTACTTACAATCTGCATGCCATTATTATTTTTAGATTCCCTGCTTTCAACTGATTAAAATGATACCATTCATGATTGGTTTTAAATAAATTAAATCTAATAAATTAACATAAAATACATATCCTTACCTTGTAGTGTTTATACAAAATTCAAGTTTTCTTATTAATAAAATGTTATTAAGTTCCCCGGCTCTTACTATAACATTAACACATAATATAATTAGCTTCTCATAACAAAACAAACAAATATTAAAGCACATAACATATAAATAATTTCATTTTTCTGTAGGCATAACATATGGCCTACTCTTCTTGACACGGTTATTTATAGTAATTTGTCTTTTCTGGTATTATTTTTTGGGTATTCACTTAGAGTTTGTTATGTTCTTTATCTTTGGGAATACCTGGTTTTTCCTAATACATTTTAATTTTATTGTAATCTCAATTAGCATCTCACTGTCTTTGTACAGATGAGCTATTTCATGTTTGTGACAAATTTCACTTTTATATTTAAAAATTCTCTGTGAATTAAGCTTGTCTTCAATTGAGCAAGTATTTTTCCATTGTACATTATAGAATTGTATCTTTTTTCTATATTCCTTCTAATATTAAACAATTAATTTGTCAAATATGACTAATTTTGTGACTGTTTTTTGATCTCAGCCTAGTATTGTCTATGTAACTAGTTTCATAACTTGACTGTTAAAGTGTTTTAGGTGGTCATATTTATAGGTATAGTTACCTCATATTGTGGTTCAACTTCAAAATACAAGTTTGTTGCATTCTGATAACTTTAAAGTCACAAATTTTACAATTTTACATGTTCACTACATGCTTTCAGTTTAACACTGGTTTTGATTATTTTCATTGATTTCTAATCAGTTTACAGATTTCTCTATTTGAAGTATTTTGTTTGTCTTTGTCTAATTGACATTTACATCTAGTTTTTTTCTTAATTTCATAATAATTAATTTTTACATACATCTGAGTGATTGGTCTCAACCTAAAACTTTGATTTTCTGTTATAAAATTACATATTTTTTATTTTAATTTACATCCTATTTAATGAGGTGTTTAAATCATTTGATACGTTTATTTTATATATATTATAAAGTATAATAATAGATCTTGTCTATTATTTCACAATAAATTGGTTTTTATGCTCTATTCAGAGTTACATTTCTAACATTTCATGACCTTATTTTGGTCATTTCTGAGATTATTTGTTTCTCTTATTATACAATATCAGTTTTATTCTATTTTTCACTTAAACAATATATGGGGTTTGAGTCTTGGTCAAAGTCTTCGTCGTTTTTACATATTATTGATAATAACTATTGGACAATATTACTACATTTTTTGGATTACTTGGGTTCGATACTGTTCATTTCACCTTAATTTACTTTTGCACTTATTTTCTTTATGGAACGTTTTGTGACGTTACAATATTTAGAAAATAGTTATGACTGATAAGACTAGGTGGTGGCTGGTGGTCTCTTTGCCGGATTGGAGGCCAAGGACTGCAAGGATATCACAACGACGGTCTGTTGCAAAGTGAAGGGATGATCAGGTCAAGGACTTTGGTATAGTTAACTGACAAGATTTGTTCTAGCGAGACAAATAGGGTGAGACAAGTGTTAGCTGTAGGAACAAAAAATGCTTGCTGTGAGAATAGCATTTGATTTATGCGACTTAAATTACTGTCCAACTAATTGAAGAGTATATTTAATTAATTTACTTGGTTATGTGTTAAGCAAAAATAATGTATGTAAACAAGAAAGCGTTAAGATAATATTAAATTGTCTAATTGGTCAACTTGTATGCATATGAATTGGGCAAGTTCCATTTCAGTTCACCTCTCTCACTCAGAAGAATGACAGTCGGCATCGTAACTGTTATCAGTGGTAATTAATTTTTTATTTGAATCAGTGTAGTGACGTTGTTGACGTCTTTCTCCACATGAATGGGTCAGTTCCAAGATGATGAGATGCGGCTGATTAACGGTAATTTTGGGCAACGTGGCGCAACGTGGACTCAAAACGGTAATCTTATCTAACTGTGGAACTAACTGATTGGTGCACAGAGACAGTGTCGGTACAGTGCCCACAATTAAGAACACACCATTACATCAAAGGCTTTCGAATGTTATCCTTCTGACCGAGCGAGCAACACTAACGTACGTTGGGATATTATTTATTACAAGGGATCGCGAAATGGAATCCATCCATTTCACTCAATCCGTAATACGGGTTTTATAATAATAAAATTAAAAGTGTATTTAACGGAAACCTGTTTGAAAAAAGGAAGCTGAGGGCGTAAGCTGTTTTTTATTTACTGTCAAAAAATAGAGAGGGTGTTTTAATTCACATCAAGGAACACAACCTGTCGGCTAATTAACACCGTGTTGACAGCTACCTTTGACACCTGTTTGCTATACGCCTACACAGATTATGTAAAAGTGTGCTTAAACAGCTTTACAAATTATCTTTTACTACTCAAATCAGTTTTTTCTTTTTTACACTTGACCAAATTTTGTAATTTTGCACCCGTCATCGCGACTGAACTGAAGCGAGTGTCGCTTCGATACAAGTAACTGGCCTCAAAATTAAATACGGTTATACAATCGTGATCATTTTGCCCACTATCAAACGTTGATATTATACAAACAGTTTAATCTAAGACATTCAGAAATATTGTGGGTGCCCCTCGTATGTACCCAACTGCACGTTGCACAGTGGCTCCAACACCCGATTTATGAGCGATGATATCCAAAAACGAGTAATAAGTTACTGGATCACTCCAGTGACACAGGTTTCGGATGACAGGTTTTCGAGCTTAAATACCCTGCACCTCAACACAGTGGAGGAATTACGAGTAGGCGTCGTAGGTATTTATTTGGCTTTTCCTAATTTTCTTTTCGTCTAGACATACAATTAACTTATATATTATTATTATTATGTGTTATCCTGATTGTTAACGTACAATAATAAATGTCATACATTACAAATTCTTCTTCTTCTTCTTCTTCTTCTTCTTCTTCTTCTTCTTCTTCTTCTTCTTCTTCTTCTTCTTCTTCTTCTTCTTCTTCTTCTTCTTCACTACATGGCTTGGCCAATAGCCCGTTCCGACTTCACAGAACCTCTTACCATTTTTCCAGGATCTTCCTCGATCTCTCGTCTCCATTGGCCTACATTCAAACGTTTGTTTAAAAATACGCGTGTTTACCATGCGTTCCACATGGGACTTCCAATTCTGCCTGCATTCCTTTATTCTCTCCAGAACCGACTGTAACTTCAGGTCTTTTTTATGTCGTTGTTTCGTAGATGATCTCTTATTACAATTTGTGACGAGCAAGCTGGTGGCCCTCATATATGTGACCATACTATTATCACTAACGTGCTGTATTTCTGTGCCGTAAGTCTTAGCCCCATTTTTAAGTTTTACTAATTTCAGTTTCTTAAAATTATATATACAATATGTGTGTGTGTGTGTGTGTTCTTTAACGCATTTCGACCTCCAAACTTGATCGCCATTCCTCTCCGTTTAAGGCTTGCTCTCGAGCAGGACTCTCTCTTATTCATTGTCCTTCTGGCGTTGTCGTCCCACGTTCTTCTGGGTTGTCTTTTTTTCCTCCTGCTGGATGGTCTCCATAGCCAAATTACTTTCAGAAGTCTAACATACGGTATTCGCTGAACGTGTTCATTCCACATCAACTGACGTCTTTCCGTAGGTCGTGGTATGGTTTCCTCAGGCCCCATAACATTTCTGATGGTATATCATAGAACTCTTGTCAGTCGTGATTTTCTAGCAGATCTCCTCAGAGCATCCGTTTCTACCGCTTTCAGACTTCTCCTGTCCGATTCATTCAGCCGCCAAGTCTCTGCGCCATAAATTGTTACACTATGTACTATAGTATCGTATATCCTTTACTTTTATATGTTTTAATGTGTTATTGTATGCTTCTAAAATATATTTGTCCAAATATGAAATACACAAGTATGTTATTAAAATATTTGTACATTCTTGTAGGTCTGTATTTATATATGTTCTTAAAAATAATGTCAACTTTGTATAATTTGCAGTTGCGTTCTTTAGTAAATTGTAAGTACATTGACATTCTAAGTTATAGAATTATTTTTTAAAGACCTAAAAGCAAAACAAATTCCCACATTCTACTTGTATTCATACAAGTATTTTTTATATTATTTATTATAATATAGGTTGTGACATATTTTTTATCTTAGTATTATTAACTTCTAGTTCATAATACAATATTGGAGTATTGCAAACTGCTTTTCTATATTTTTCTTCAATCCTCCAAACATTTGGTGATCTCACTGATCCAGCAAATAAAATTTTATATTCATTACATATGTTAAATCTGTACTTATCGTACTTATCTTTTCTTCTGTACGACCAAAACTAAAGTATTTTTGGTATTTTAGGTGTCGTTTTCATTACGTTATTTTAAAACCAAGTAATTATGTTCGTTTTTGATGTAACAGCCACTGAATTTTTCTTGTAAAATTTTACAACTTGAGTTATTTTTAAATGTAATATTCCATTTAACATAAGTTAGTTAAGCTTATTTCCTACAAGTTGAATATGTAAAAAAAAAATAAATAAGACTGTTCAAATTACACTCTACAAGCCTGTTTTATAGAAAAATATGAAACTTCGGCTATTTTTAAATACCAATTAGAAGCAAACATAAAAAAGTAAGAATAATGTTAAGTTAGAATAATTTTGACTTCTTCTTCTTCTTCTTCTTCTTCTTCTTCTTCTTCTTCTTCTTCTTCTTCTTCTTCTTCTTCTTCTTCTTCTTCTTCTTCTTCTTCTTCTCCTTCTTTGTAGTAGGTTCTTTGTTTCTATTACGTCATCCGTTGTTCCAACCGGAATAACATTTGTTTTTGTTTATATTAGTCTATTTTAAACAAAGTTTTATTAATCTCTTTAATGCAATGCATTCCATTTAAGATTAATAGATTGTCGTAGTAATTTACTTTGCAATTTTTATAAAAATAACCTGAATTAAGGAATACGAATATTTTGCAAGTATTCAACGTCCTACAAGAGATTTCAATATCCTCGTTGACAGAAAAAGCTTTCCTGAAATCTGATTGTTCAAACAATTTTTCAATCACGTACGTGGACATTTTACAGCAGGAAACGGAGAATCAAAATTTAATTAAAAACAATTGTTTTGCGTTTAATCAGCTTCACGCAATATGCGCCAGTAATTCGTGTTCTCTCTCTCTCTCTCTCTCTCTCTCTCTCTCTCTCTCTCTCTCTCTCTCTCTCTCTCTCTCTCTCTTTCTTCCCCTCTCACTCTCTCTCTTATCTCTCTCCTACCTTCACCTACCTACTACTCTCACACATACGTACGTGTATAAGTACACACCTGTCTATTATTCCGTATTATTGTTGAATCCCAAGTATGGTACTCTATCAGAATTACTATCATAATTTTCCAATCCAAATCAAATGATTGTAGTTCATCGATTTTGAAAACTAATTTATTTAGTTGTACAAAATATATCGTGAGCTGAGTAAATACTTATGCAGGGAATAAATTTAATTTGCTCCATTTTCAAATGAGATCAGTAGAAAACAGTAGAAAGTACTTACTTACTTTACTTACTTTATCTGTCCTTGGCCTCTCAGCCATGCGACGTCGAGCCTCCCAGTAGCGATGAACAGGATCCAGGGGTGTAGCAGAGAGATCAATGCACGTCATCAGGTGTTCACCATCCATCATGCCTGAGTGGCATAGGGGGCAGTTGTTGTCTTTATGAAGCGGTGCAGATGGCTTTGTAGGTAGTCATGGCCAGTTGTTAGTCGGAATCTTGCAACCGCTTCCGATCTTTCTAGATTTCTGGAGATTGGACCTTGAGATGCCAGGCGCTCCCATCCCTTGTTTGCACTCAGCTCCTTCATCATGTCTCTGGTGTGGTTGCTTATGGAGCGGCTAATTAAGTTTCTTGCAGCTTTCAAGGTCATAGGGGCCACTGGTTGGTCTGCTTCAGCTCCTTTTTTGGCCAAATCGTCTGCTCTTACGTGTCCCAGGATGCCTACGTGGCTAGGAACCCATTGCAGCCACACATGCCATCCACATAAAACAGTAGAAAGTGGAAAACAGCATCCACAGTAGAAAACAGCAGATCATATGAACAAGTTTGTTTAGGTAGTTACCGTGATATTCATGAGAGTTGTAACAAAAAAGTTTGAATTATAAAATTATTTGCACATAGTATTTAAAAACTACATACAAAGTGATAGCGTATAGGCAAATGGGTAATCAAAAATATTTTCGGATATGTGCGTTTAGAAACTGGCTTGATCAGAGCAAAGATGTATGTTGCATAGTTATAATTAACACTTGCAATTAAAACGTTATTACTGTATTTACTTTTTTACGACTGCAAAATTCCAGTTTATTTTAACGTGGAATAGCTACACGTTACCTTAGATTTAAAAATCGTGTAAATAAGTTTAATAAGTTACTGTAGTTACTTCTGTTAGTAACACACTTCTTCTTTTTAGCACTACAGCACAACGTGAGCCCTGGCTTCCAACTACAGTTTTCTGCAATTTCTCCTATTCATTGTCACCTCAGTGTATCCCCCCATATCCATTCTTCTGAGACCTTCCAGTACATCAGCCAACCATCTTATTTTAGGTCAGCCCCTCTTTCTGTTTTCATGGACTTGTGCTCTCAAGGTTTACTTTGGCATACGCTGATCATCCATCCATTCTAGGTGACCTAGCCACTTTACTCGTTGAGCCTTTACAAATCTTACATGTCCTCATGTTTCAATAACTCATCTGACTCCTGGTTATTTCTTATATTCCATTTTCATCGTCTTTTTTAACCGGACCATGAACACGCTGTACAATCTTATTTTTTCAAACTTTAAGACAGTGTTTCTTATTCCTTTTTTCCTACTGTCCATGTCTTACCTCCAAAAACAACACCCGGTCTGTCTGATAAGTGTTTTATATATTTTCATTTTTGTGTTGTGACAAATGGGTCTGCTTCTCAATAGTCTGCTGTTCCCTATTTTCCATTTGTATCCTGTCATGTATTGTCGTGTTTATGGACCCTTCATTACCTGTAACGTTCCTCAGGTATCTGAACGTATTAACCGCATTTTTTAATATTTATTACTGTTATTAACCACATATTTGGGAAAGCCGATACTAAGAATAAATTTCAGCATTAATTTACAAACAATGAGTTTTCTTCAAACATTATGTTTTTATTTATTTTTTAATATTTCAAGATTTCGGTACAATTGGAGACTTGTAAACAGACAAATTTAGTGATAATTAATTAGTAATAAGATTCAGTTGTATTCGGGACAGCTAAGGTGCTGCTCTCCTCTTATGGAACAGAATTTTTATTGTTACCAGGTAAATACAATAATAACACCAATAACAACGGTATCTGCCTTGTTTCTGTTTTAAACAAGGGAACAATTTTCTGCTTTATTTTCCCTGCCAATGACTCACATAGGGATACTTTAGCTGGCCCCTTTTCGAACTCGCGGCAACATCCTTTTCTGCACCCTTTATTGTGTCGTAAAAACTGTGTATTCAAACGCCCTGACGTTGTTTAAGCGTTCACATAATTTGTGTTTACACTACTTACCCTGTTTTGTAAACTGCATCGCCTGCTGGTAAACACTGTATACTGAAATTGTTTCTAAAGTTAGGAAGTCTTGGTGTTTTGCTAAACTTGTACTGACATTTTAAAGTTAATTGAAAGTTTTGTTTTCGGCCACTAATTATAGAAATAACATTAATAGTAATGTTTAAAAGTCTTAAAAAATTGTGTCACGTTAATTATCAGTATACTTTCGAGTGTATTTTTTACAAGAAGTATCTGAATTATGTCACGAAAGAACCAATAAAGTATCTATAATTATTTAAGGAATTAGAGAAATATATCTTGTAATAAACCGTGTTACTTGTAATAATTTTAATATTGTTACAAACATGGGCATTATATGATCTTCTGTACTCTGAGAATAAAGCTTCAGGCCTTTTGTTACCTTCGAAAGAGTGTCCGAAGTACGTTTTTGTTTTATTTATAATTTCGTTCTTGCCTTTTATTTATATTGATGATTGTTTATATTCTATAAAATATGAATTTCAGAAGGATCAATCATGATCACTATCAATGTTTGTAACCTCTCGGTGCTTTTAGTATCTTTTTTTTTTTTTTTTTTTTTTTTTTTTTTTTCTATCTCCTTGCTTGTTAGTTTTGAAAGAGAGGTTACAAGTTATTTAGAACTAGGCAAGAGCCTAGAGAAGCTAAAATTGGGCTGGGTCCAGTATGATGGGACTTGCAAATGAAACACTGATCTTGAGATAACAACAACAATTTATTGTTCTTGGGTAGTACAACATATGAGCCTCTAAAGGCAGGATAAATCAGTCTTTTGATCGTTAAATATAATTTCATTAATATGTGCCTTGCCAAAGTTGAACAAGGAATAATAACTGTTAACAGCACTAAGTATTGCATGAGTATTAATAGCTGAACCATCATTGCCTAACAAATCGCGGAATGTTACATAAATGACAAATTATAGTTATAAAATAATACAATTATAAAATGGCACATAGTTTCGGCTTGCAACTATAACAAGGCATAAATATACAGAAATATACACAGGCATAATCAATATGACAAGTAACAACTATGTAAAACAACACACACATATAATTAACATCAACAAACGTATATTTAAATAACCCATCACATGTTCACCCTGGTTATCAGCGCATATAATAATCGTGTTCAACACCCATAACCCCCTTATTCTGACCAAGTGTCCGGCCCCCCCCTTACTGTTTAATTAATAGGTGACTAAAACCCCCTCCCCAAAACTTCAATTAAAATATCCCAGGAGTGGAGCAGACATGCCCCCAAGTTTTAACAAGATAAGTGTTAACTGAATGTTCTCTGTAAGCCATGCGGCCCGCGCACAAATCCCATGCCGATATTTAATTATCAAATTAAATCCCATCAATTACTATAATGAAAAGTAGCATCACAAGGTCAACATGGATGTCCGGTTGCCTAACTGCATTTTATGTTTCTTTTTACCTTCAAAACAGAATATAGAAAAATAGTGGAACTTGACCACCATGAGTATTCATAACTGACATTGATTAATCTTGGGTGTTCTTATGGTTAACTAATTGTTATAGTGAGCAATTACAATTATCGTTACAAGATTTTTTATTTATGGTAAATACAAACTGTGACAATGGTAATTTTAAAGTGTGCAAATTAGCTAAACAGTGGTACAGAATTTGTAATACGGAATCTAAGT
This sequence comes from Magicicada septendecula, assembly GCA_034769895.1. Taxonomy (NCBI): domain Eukaryota; kingdom Metazoa; phylum Arthropoda; class Insecta; order Hemiptera; family Cicadidae; genus Magicicada; species Magicicada septendecula. The sequence goes on from CM068367.1 coordinate 1,272,733,826, forward strand.
CATAAAAATATTAAGTCAGCTCACAGTGTTACAAAACTTGACTACCGGCAGGGTCAGGCATCGGACGGGATCTAGCAAGATCTGACACAGACAGACTTGCAGTGGACGTCTCCAACCACGCCCACGCCCACGCCCACGGCCCACGGTTTAAAACCACCCCCAGATATGAATGAATAATAACACACGTGTCCAGATGGAGGAAAATCGTTAACATAAATATCCCAACATGCTTAAAACAGAAATAGAATGAGATTCAACTCTATCTACCGAACTCCCCTCGACCCGGGCGGTGCGTGACCCCGGCCGAGTTTTCACTCTCAGAACGAGATATACATGATAGTAATAGAGGAGGCGTAAGCCTTACAAAATGCAATTAAAACATTCCACCCATTATCCGGAAATAACTGTCCACACTGGAACGTTTCATGAAAGTCTCACAGAGTAATTCGGCCACAAGAGTTAGGTTAAAAATGGTTAAATTTCACCTGGTTTGAAGGGTGTATGTTGAGGGCTCAGTAGTGTGTGTCCAGTCCATCCCTCCGGCTGACATAGCTGACGAAGGTTTTAGAATTACATCGTCGGAGGCAGTTGTTCGGCCATCCTTCCAGAGCGGGGCAGATTCCCGGCTACCTCGGAAACCCTGCACAATTATATCTGGGATTACACATAAGTTCATGAAACACACCCTACCACATTTACCCACTGACATAGCATGGACTGTCTGGTTTATAAACTCGAAAAATTGCCTAAGTCAAGAATCCCATTGAATGTGGTAAATCCCTTCAAAAAATAACTCCATGAATATGTTAATATAGAATATGTCTAAATATAGTCACTCCATAATAATGATAATTTTAATTAACCTTTATGCAAAAGTTTTCATGACGCACTTACAGGAATCGGCAACTTTTAACAAGCCCGTGACATACACAGATATCAGAAACTTACTGACTTACGCCCCATCTTAGTTTAGTTAATTTAGTAAAGGCATTACTGGATTAATATAAAACATAATTATATCCTTAACGTTACAGTCAATTAACTAGGGTTGAGATAAAGCATACATAAAACAAATTATAACCTGAATCTCGCCATGCGCTAAGGATTCACTGCAATATATATCTCAACGCATCCACTTTAATATTAAATAAAACCAATTTGTTTTTATAAATAATTAAAATACATATTTTAATGGACTTACCGGAGGTCACGTAGCTTTCTACTTATTCATAGAAGAAGCTGGGAGACGAAAACTGTTCAATCTACTCTGCCAGCCGGGGACCAGAATGTGCGGCGCTGATAGCTAAAGTCGAACTGAATAAACCGGCTGTGGAAAAAACCGTACGTGCATAGATAGGGCGCGCGCGAGTCGGGCGGACAAGGGGCAACAGCATGACAAAGTCCAACTGACCGTACCAAAGGACAACTTCTGTCTCGTCGACAAATACGTAAATACTTTAATTAATCACAATATAGACATCGGAACATCGCCGCGTTTTCCAAAACGCGGCACACCCCCACCCCAAAAGGGCAACCCGGTTTCCTCACCTTCAAACTCGGGAAGGTACCCTGCAGTGTACTCCCATTAAAACTCCGGTGGACATCGTGGGTGAGTTGGCCAGGCAGACTCGCTCCCAGGAGAACCGCCATCCCCATGCGACCCTCTCCGCCACGCCAACCCCACGGGACCGCCCCAACACGTCACCCTCTCCGGTGACCACCGGTCCCACTCACATGCTCGTCCTAGGACCAAACAAGGCATCTCCCACCTTGGCATGTGAGCGACCGTACTACCTCTCGTCCCTCTCTCGGACCGACCAGCCACATGCACCCACAAGGCATCTCCAACCTTGCCATATGGCTGGCCCACTTCCCTACACAAGGGCGGACGGCCCCGCTTAGCCAGACAGAGAGGACCGCACCTAGGGCCCACGAACATTAATCCAATCTCAACTCAACAAATACACCAACTCGAGGGGGTTTTACTTCTCTACAGCACCGTCTACACAACTTTCTCTCGCAAAAAAAAAATAACACCAGGAAAACCGGAGAATGCGGCATGGCTCGGACCCTATAATGAACAACATCAACCTCAACAACTATTAACAATCAGCAACAGCACACCATCACTCCATCTAACCTTTAACACAGGGGAAACTGACGATCTCGAGGACCACAAGCTAAGTCTCTCTCTAACTCCGTTTGATAGATTTTTTTTTTTTTTTTTTTTTTTTTACTAAGGGGAGTGGTAGGAAAATTGGGAAGATGAAATGGGGCAAGGATCATTAAAGGGCAATAGCTAGGACTGAGGGTAAGGACCTGGCTACCTCCGGAAATAAGGAAGAATGGAGGAAACCAAGGCTCGCGTGGGCAGGGGCGCAACCCTGAAATAGATGACCACCACTGGGATTGTGGGGGACATCTACCCGCTACCCGTTAACCTCTGCTTCTTACCTTTCTATGCCGCACTTTAGGTATTCGCTCCTTTCGGACACCGCTCTCTAAGAAATTATCTCGTGTTGAGCTGTACTGACTGGTTTCTTCGGGATCAGAATCAAAGCAACTTACCTCACTACTTTCACTCCGCTTTGGATTATGCTCATCGTCTAACTCCTCTGCTACAATTTCTTCCTTTTCTACAACTTCCCCTTCTTCGTCCACATAATCCAAAGCAACCTCCTGACACTGCGCCTCCTCAGCCTCTTCCCGTCGCTTCTCTGATCCATCTTCTTCACCACACGCCTCGCCAGCTCCTTCACGAACTTCTTGACTAACCTCTTCTCTGATCTCATTTTCATCAACACGTTCATCACCAACGTCATCGCCATCACTTCCACTACCACCATCTGAACACTGCACATCCTCGTCCTCCTCTCGTTGCTCACCTGGTCCCCCTGAAACTTCCTCCCGTTCCTCGGATCCTCAACACTACTTACAGAAGGCGTCTGCACATCCTCACACACTACATCACTCTCACTCACAAACTCTAAAATGCTGCCCCCAAATTCCTCCTCAACTTCTACCTCACTTGCGGCATGGACATCCCCTTGTCCATCCACAACCTCAGAAACACTCGCAGCCCGGACATCCCTGTGTCCATCTGCAACTTCAGACTCTACAGTCTCCCTAACCCCTACAACTATACTCACCTGCGCAGCATCTGCAGACCGCTCTTCTGACTCTTCTGTCGATTCCACTCCTTGACCACCTTCAGCAACCACAACGTCCTCAACATCTTCCACCCTGGAATCCAGCTGTCCAGGTTCATGTGCAATGACTAAATTAATTTCGACTGGCGATGGTGATGTTACAGGCTCTGGGTCCCTCACGAACCGAGATGTAAATACCGGAACAAATTCTGCGGCCTCTGGATTCAACCGTGACGTCCTCTTTGAGTCCGGTAATTCAGTATTAACTGACGCGCTCTTATCCTCTTGTATTGTTCCCACAAAGTCATTCCGCTCTTCTACTTCTGCTTCCTTTTCTTCATCTACTACTCTCTTGGGCACTTGTACTTCCTCTGGAACCTTTAAAGTTTCCTTTTTCTCCGAATAGGGATAACGCCTTGGTCCAGGCTCCCTACTTGCCGCTGTCTGTTCCCTAACATAATTTCTTTTTCCCCTGTTAATTTCATGTTTCTGTGTTTTCTGTGCTGTAGCTGTTGTTACCGTCTTCACACTTGCCACCCCCTTGTAGCCACCATCACTTCCGGAATATTCAGGCTTTCTAAGCGTCTCTTGGGTTTTCCTCCAACCTCCATGTTTGTCCCTTTTGGCTCTTCCTGATGAACCACTGGAGGATTGGACATCTGTGGCATCTCTTCCTCGGGACTCGTCAGCCGCCTGGACCGTCCTTGAAAACACACACAGCTGTTCAAGATCCGCAAAACCACGTGGACGGTCCGCGAATGCCAAACGAGATCTCTCTTGGGGAGTCAGTCCTTGCAGAATTGCTTGGATAACTTCTGTCTCGGGCAACCCCAATCTTAACACCCGGGCAGCTTTCCGTATATCGCGCACGAAATCTCCTAACGCCTCTCCGTAGGCCTGTGGGCGATAGAATCTTTCCAACTCAAGCTTGAAGCGTCGTCGAGTGGGTATGAAGAAGTTCAACACCTCCCCATGGAAAGCATCAACACTGTCACCCCGACGCAGGGCCTTGGTGACCAGACCAGCCAACGTACTCCGGCAATACGGGTATATAAGATACAAGACCTCCCCATCGGACACCCCTGGGAAATCAGCCACCTGCAGGACCAGGTCCAAGAAAACCAACAGCTGGTCCTCATCAAATCCATCCACCACCGGAAATTTCTGGAGAACGCCTGTAAGAGGGTGGGGCAACTCCTGATAGCATACCGCCGCCAGAATTGCACAATGCAAAACAAACAATCATAAAACAAATTCCCACTAAACACCTAACACAAACACAACCTACAAAAACATTTTAACAAGAATCAGAAAAACTCAAGTACTGTCCTTCCTTTGAGTAGACCCCCGGGCTCCTAGCGCTGCGAAAACCTGCCCCGCTCCGGAACTAACTCTCCGTCAGTCGCCAGACTCAAGAAGAAACAACATCAGACACTAACACCAACATACAATCCACACTACCTAACACTAACCACAATATACGACATTTCGACTACAACATTATCACCATTACAATCGGACGATACCGACTTCCAGTCGGGCCATACCGCATCCCACTAACCGCACGCGCAATTACTTTCAAAAAATAAATACGGGAACCCATCCCCACGCGATCTCCGGCAATGTCCAATTTCAAAACAACAACCCAACTACAACACGTGCCCATGGCGGCCTCAGATTTACAATTCAAAACATTTAACAATAATTCATAAAAAACATATATACTTCTACATTTCATGTCAACCATTAAGTGCCATTTTATTTGCCATACTATCTCCAAGTTGCAAGCCCCATAACACCAACGGACCCAAGGGTTCAACCCAAGAATGAACCACGCTCTGCTACCATTTGTAACCTCTCGGTGCTTTTAGTATCTTTTTTTTTTTTTCTTGCTTGTTAGTTTTGAAAGAGAGGTTACAAGTTATTTAGAACTAGGCAAGAGCCTAGAGAAGCTAAAATTGGGCTGGGTCCAGTATGATGGGACTTGCAAATGAAACACTGATCTTGAGATAACAAAAACAATTTATTGTTCTTGGGTAGTACAACATATGAGCCTCTAAAGGCAGGATAAATCAGTCTTTTGATCGTTAAATATAATTTCATTAATATGTGCCTTGCCAAAGTTGAACAAGGAATAATAACTGTTAACAGCACTAAGTATTGCATGAGTATTAATAGCTGAACCATCATTGCCTAACAAATCGCGGAATGTTACATAAATGACAAATTATAGTTATAAAATAATACAATTATAAAATGGCACATAGTTTCGGCTTGCAACTATAACAAGGCATAAATATACAGAAATATACACAGGCATAATCAATATGACAAGTAACAACTATGTAAAACAACACACACATATAATTAACATCAACAAACGTATATTTAAATAACCCATCACATGTTCACCCTGGTTATCAGCGCATATAATAATCGTGTTCAACACCCATAACCCCCTTATTCTGACCAAGTGTCCGGCCCCCCCCCTTACTGTTTAATTAATAGGTGACTAAAACCCCCTCCCCAAAACTTCAATTAAAATATCCCAGGAGTGGAGCAGACATGACCCCAAGTTTTAACAAGATAAGTGTTAACTGAATGTTCTCTGTAAGCCATGCGGCCCGCGCACAAATCCCATGCCGATATTTAATTATCAAATTAAATCCCATCAATTACTATAATGAAAAGTAGCATCACAAGGTCAACATGGATGTCCGGTTGCCTAACTGCATTTTATGTTTCTTTTTACCTTCAAAACAGAATATAGAAAAATAGTGGAACTTGACCACCATGAGTATTCATAACTGACATTGATTAATCTTGGGTGTTCTTATGGTTAACTAATTGTTATAGTGAGCAATTACAATTATCGTTACAAGATTTTTTATTTATGGTAAATACAAACTGTGACAATGGTAATTTTAAAGTGTGCAAATTAGCTAAACAGTGGTACAGAATTTGTAATACGGAATCTAAGTCATAAAAATATTAAGTCAGCTCACAGTGTTACAAAACTTGACTACCGGCAGGGTCAGGCATCGGACGGGATCTAGCAAGATCTGACACAGACAGACTTGCAGTGGACGTCTCCAACCACGCCCACGCCCACGCCCACGGCCCACGGTTTAAAACCACCCCCAGATATGAATGAATAATAACACACGTGTCCAGATGGAGGAAAATCGTTAACATAAATATCCCAACATGCTTAAAACAGAAATAGAATGAGATTCAACTCTATCTACCGAACTCCCCTCGACCCGGGCGGTGCGTGACCCCGGCCGAGTTTTCACTCTCAGAACGAGATATACATGATAGTAATAGAGGAGGCGTAAGCCTTACAAAATGCAATTAAAACATTCCACCCATTATCCGGAAATAACTGTCCACACTGGAACGTTTCATGAAAGTCTCACAGAGTAATTCGGCCACAAGAGTTAGGTTAAAAATGGTTAAATTTCACCTGGTTTGAAGGGTGTATGTTGAGGGCTCAGTAGTGTGTGTCCAGTCCATCCCTCCGGCTGACATAGCTGACGAAGGTTTTAGAATTACATCGTCGGAGGCAGTTGTTCGGCCATCCTTCCAGAGCGGGGCAGATTCCCGGCTACCTCGGAAACCCTGCACAATTATATCTGGGATTACACATAAGTTCATGAAACACACCCTACCACATTTACCCACTGACATAGCATGGACTGTCTGGTTTATAAACTCGAAAAATTGCCTAAGTCAAGAATCCCATTGAATGTGGTAAATCCCTTCAAAAAATAACTCCATGAATATGTTAATATAGAATATGTCTAAATATAGTCACTCCATAATAATGATAATTTTAATTAACCTTTATGCAAAAGTTTTCATGACGCACTTACAGGAATCGGCAACTTTTAACAAGCCCGTGACATACACAGATATCAGAAACTTACTGACTTACGCCCCATCTTAGTTTAGTTAATTTAGTAAAGGCATTACTGGATTAATATAAAACATAATTATATCCTTAACGTTACAGTCAATTAACCAGGGTTGAGATAAAGCATACATAAAACAAATTATAACCTGAAACTCGCCATGCGCTAAGGATTCACTGCAATATATATCTCAACGCATCCACTTTAATATTAAATAAAACCAATTTGTTTTTATAAATAATTAAAATACATATTTTAATGGACTTACCGGAGGTCACGTAGCTTTCTACTTATTCATAGAAGAAGCTGGGAGACGAAAACTGTTCAATCTACTCTGCCAGCCGGGGACCAGAATGTGCGGCGCTGATAGCTAAAGTCGAACTGAATAAACCGGCTGTGGAAAAAACCGTACGTGCATAGATAGGGCGCGCGCGAGTCGGGCGGACAAGGGGCAACAGCATGACAAAGTCCAACTGACCGTACCAAAGGACAACTTCTGTCTCGTCGACAAATACGTAAATACTTTAATTAATCACAATATAGACATCGGAACATCGCCGCGTTTTCCAAAACGCGGCACATGTTTTATCCAGCTAAATAAAAGGTTCTAAAACGCTACTTTATTTCTCAGCAATAAAGTTAGAATCATCCACAATTTAATGTTAGTCCAAGTCTAACTGTTAAGAAAACAACTTTTTCAATCCCACTTTTGCTTTATTACTTTCTTCTACACTCCTGAGTAGAAGATATTTTTTTATAGATAATTAAAGAAGTTATATTGTGGTTTGACCAATATTTAATATATTAAATAAATATGAACATTTTTTGGACGTTCAGTTACGTTTTTATTTTTAGACAGAAACAATTATTCACAAAGCGACAATGAAATTTGTCTATCGGCAACGCAAATATTTGAAAATTGTGTCTAGTTAATTGACTGAACCTGGCCACAAGTAAAACAAATTATTTGACTTTATGTTGTTATTAATGATATATTTACAATAAAAACACAAAGCTTTGAATCGTTTTGAACAATTGCAATTTTGGTGAGAACAACAAAAATTCCTTGGAAATTCCTTTCTCATTGACAGTGTGTGTATAATGGGATTAACGGCGAAACGAATTCACGGTGACGGGATGGGAAGGGTAGAAAGAGTGAGGGTACGGTGAGAGGGGAGCAGCGAGGCAAGAAGGGTTGTGTTGGTCCCGTAAGAATAGAAGAGGTCTGCTGCTCTATTGATGAATACTGAAGAGAGCTTTAAGAGACAAGATTGGTGGTCCCAGCGCGACCTTCTTGCATTTCTAATGCCGTCAAGAGGGACAGCTGATTAATGTTGTGTTCTAAAAATTTACTTCACCAGTTTAACTGCCACTTAAAGCTGTAAATAATTCCCGCAACAATAAATATACCTTATCCATTGCGTTACGCCACGCAGACAATCCCAAACGCGTTATAAATCGTACACTGCCTAGGTTTGTGTGTTTGATATTACAGTCTAGCTTAGGTAAGGCAGGCATTTCAATTTGTCTGTTGTTAAAACAAGACGTAATGTTTAATTGTAATTGCCTTCAACGAAATACATTTCAGTCAACATGGTTTATATTTGTAAGACACACGTAGAGTGGGTACTTTTAAAAGCCTTGAAACGAATAAAAGTGTGAAGTATAATTCGGATGAATGAATACACTTGACAGAGACATTTTTTATGTACGACCTGTTACATATGGAAACCGAATAAATAGTTATGTTCGGTTACCTGTAAATAGGTATAAGACATTTTAAATAACTATTTTACATATTTAATTTTTATAAAATGTATAACATATTTTGTTTTTTTTTTTGTATCGGCCATCTAAGGACCACATACCAATTACAATTCTTCATTCATTCTTTGTTCTTTCCTTTTTTCTCCAGTATTCTTCCATCTTTACACTGTGTCTCTTCTTCCTATCTTCATATCTTCAGTCCACTTTGAACCTGCGTTTTTCTCTCTCCTACCCTGGACTCCTTCCATTTTTAACACTTTTGCCTGAAAAACTTCTCTTTCAATTGCTTTTTCTGCGTTTATATTATTTTTTTCTAAATCCTTTTGGATTTCTTTAATCCAATTTGATGTTGACTTCTTCCCCCACAGATATTTGAAGACCTGCTTTGTTAACCTATTGTCGTCCATAGGATTATTTAAACTAAACTATAATTCTTTGATCATCATAATGACGACATTATACGGACTGAGAAATTATAGCCGCCCTTTTGAGCCTTCTGGCTCTTGAAACCAGGATTGTGCTAAGTGATGTTACCCCCAGACTTCTCTTTTTCTGTTACAGGTTCGCATGTTTTCTGGTAACCACTTTTCTCAACCCCTTCCCGCCTCTCATTCTCCTATTCATTCCGCCTTGTCACTCTCACACCGTCCGAGTTCCCGAATCCTTTCGCATCACGTCCTTAACCTTCCTTTGGGTCTCTTCCTCAGCGTCTTTTACTTTACGATCTTCATCAAATTAGGTTTATCATCTTGACTGTACCTTATGTCCGAAACATGCCTCTCCTAAACATTTTAAACTTCTCTTTTTAATGTATAACATATCACAATGTCTTCGTTACTTATTTTGTCTTTAACTTTGTGAATGGCGAGGTTTCTATACGTTCCGTCTTCGTTCCTCAGCCAATATATCGCGCTTAGTCTGTCAAAGATCTCAGCAGTACACGTAATAGGTTACGTAGATTACACATCGTTTCCATTTTATGTACGATCACTGCACAGATTACTGTTCAAAACAATCTTATTCTTCCACTTCCACTCAATGTTTTGCACTTTATCAGATGTTTATAAAGACGATGTAATAGACGTTCCATCGAGCTTGTATTTTGTGCGTAGTATAATAAAGTGAGGAAATTAACAACAAAGAAAGTGTCAAGCGCCCGGGATTCAAGTCTAGACGCATGCGCTAGTATACTCGCTAAACTCCGGAAATGTAATATAACAAGAAAAATAGAATGACCGCTACAACAACAAAGTGTAAGAAAGACTATTTTAACTGGTTAAAAGTTTCAGGAAGGCGTTAGTCTCGTGAGGAATACTGTCTAATGTGTGTAAGTGTGTAATATATACGCGCGCGCGCGCGTGTGTGTGTACAATTTTTTATTTAAATCAAGTAGTACTTTATTTACATAAGTTTTTTCGTATTTTCAAAATTCTACTTATTTTGAAACTAACTTGGAGAAATTTAACAATAGCAAATTCTCTCTAATGCTAAGCGAAGTGAATTTGATTCCCCCAAACCACATCACCTTACAATAGTGTTAAACCATTCCATATTTCAACTGTTATTCCATATGTCATTCTGGAATGGTTCATAATATTGAACGCACGTACTAGCGTTTTTGGAATTGGAATTTTACTTTGCGTTTACAACATTGCGTTATGAGAAGTACTCAATTAAGCAGAGTTTATTTTTTACGTAAACATTTATAGAACGCCTTGTAAAAAAAAATCTAACGTTATTTGAAAACCATTACAAACTCTTGAACAGACGTTTTAATATCAGAAATTAATCCACAGCACTACAGGTACCGAATATTTAAATTCATCAAACAAAATTAAGTTTTATAGTTTTAGGATTTCCTTTGTTTTCTTGTACAATTTGTGTATATTAAACTAAGATAGGCCTATGATATTAAATATTTATAAGATTAATAAGGAAAAGAATCTCTGCAACTTAAGAAACCGCATAAAGCTACTAAAAATTAAAAAAAAAACAAGGAAAATTACAGTAGTTTCCTTATACGTGTTTTTATACTAAACATTCTTGCAATTAGTCGCTTGAAAAAAAATTTTGTTCCTAATATTTCTTATTCAACTTGATTACAGTTTCTGACTTAATATTATCGTCTCTGCAGTGGCGTAGGTGAAAGAGTTATGGGAGGGGATGTTACAACCCTTCTATGGGTTATGTTAGGTTACCAGTGGAGTCTAAGGGTTAAAATCTGCAGGTTGGCAGAACCAGCACGCTAGTCGTCTGCATATAACAAACACAGGAAACTATCATGTTCGAATCTGCTACTAACATAAGTATCTCTACCCCATCGTGTATCATAGTCACCTGCCGCGATGGAAAATCGTGGTCCAACCCCCTCCTTTCGAAACAAACCTTGGTCATAATGTTTGTCGTAACGGCCGGTGTCAATGTTCTCAAAATTAGTAAATACCGGACTGTTAGGATGTGGTCGGTTGAGGTAAATTCTAGACATACCACCCTCAGCTATGTTTTGTATCCCACTCTCGGGATCTTCTTCAGGCCGAAAAAAGCGACGATCTTAGGACGAACGATACCCGACACTTTTTCGGGTAAAAGCAACACTTTTGCCGCTTTTTGCGGCCTGAAGAAGATCCCCAAGGGTGGGATACGAAACGACGCCGACGATGTCGAGATACCAACCACGGCCTAACAGACCGGTATGTAATAATCTTGTTCAACAAACCTCGTCCTGGAATAAACCTGGCTACGTTACTCCGATATTATTTACATATTTTTTTTGAATTTGTGTTTCATTCTTTACGTTATAAGGCTTGATTGTTGTGAATAATGAAATAAATTCATACTTAACCTTCAATAATAAGAGTACCTTAAAAAAAAGTTAAATGTGTTGCCTAATGTGATCATATTACGTAATACTTTGTACTATTTTGTGGCTTAAGAATTTACAATATATAATAGAGACTTTCAGAAATTGGTTTCGTATTGGCTTAAGGTGAGTTCACAAGTGCATATTACATTATATTATTCTCAACTGGGCGGCGAGAGGCGTGGTGTTCTCATTCGGTTTAATTAATAAGCGTATCTTGTGTCAACCATTACTGAGTTGAGCCGAGTCGGCTCCCTAATTCCACGTATCCACTTCAGACGGCTGCCCCACTTATCACAATAATTGTTACCCCTTCGTTTGTGGGTACCGTGTTCTGTTGCTAAAAGTCTTCGAGCATAAAATGTTTAACTACGTTCTTGCTAATTAGTAACGCAGCTCTAATGAATGATTAATGATTTTGTAAAACTAACTTTATTTTAATTTAGAAAATTATTAGTTAAGAGGGCTTGTTTCAGGAAATGCTCAATGAAATTTGTTGTTAAAATATTATGGGTTTGTATTATTAAGTATGTTGACAATAAGTCATTTTCTGTTTTCCGATTGTCAATTAACATGGAAAGCAACTACACCAAACTACAAAAAAATTAATTAACAACGACTGGGAGCATGGAAGTCCAGAGCGACATCGGGAATACAGCTTAACAGTTCAATTTGTATGAGTTCCATGCTATAGCCTGTGCAGATGATATACTTCTTATTCAAGAAAATGAGCATGTTGACAAAGAGCTAAGTTTCAATTACACGGATAGCGAGAGAGTACTCACTGACAATTTTAGTAAGAAAGACTATAACAATGGCATTTAAAGGTAAATATCCAGTGAAAACTAAGATAGTTATAAACAACAGCACTTTAGAAAAACAGACGTTTTTAATATCTCGGATGTGCTGTAAGCTATGAATCTGAATATGATATAAAAGAGAAGATAAATAAATTTATGAATATTCGTGGTACAATTCATAGAAATCTTATAAATAAAACAAGACAAACCACAAGTTTTACATTTTTTGAGACAATTGCAATAAACACACTGACATATGCGAGTGAGGTGTGAGTCATAATAAAAAGGAATGCGGCAAGATTCAGAATGCAGAAATGCAGTTTCATCGAAATACTTTAAACTATACGTTGGAAGATAGAATAAGGAATGAGGATATCAGAGCATAACTCGATGTAAAGGACATAAATAAAATTATTTCAGCTTACAGAAGACAATGGTGGAATCATCTGCAAAGGATGACAGAGGATCGATTGCCGAAAGCGGCACTGAAATATAAAGCTATTGATAGAAGAGACGTGGGTTGTCCGAAGATGAGATGGGTGCCGGAACCGGTTTATATAACCTAATCCTTGAAGAGAAGAAGAAGAAGAAGAAGAAGAAGAAGAAGAAGAAGAAGAAGAAGAAGAAGAAGAAGAAGAAGAAGAAGAAGAAGAAGAAGAAGAAGAAGAAGAAGAAGAAGAATTTAAATATATTAATTTGTAATGTTAATTTCTATGTTAATTTACTACAATCTTTACCAGTGTTAGTTTTGTATTATTACATTGATATTATGTTAAATAAAATTCTTTTTTGTGTTTATTATAATTCAGACTTCTTATATGACTTGAATTCTGGAATATGACTTAGTTCGTAAGGTATTGAATACTTGGAGATATGTGATAACTGAATATACAGTCACAGTGGTTTTCTAAACCTCATAACCGGGATTACATTGAGTTTATCACCCCGTTGTGAAGAAAATTGCTGGTGGCGTCGTCTGTGCATAACTTCATATCTTTGCCACGAGCGGAGTAGATTAGCTGTCAATTTAGAAGCGAATCATCGGGCGGTGAATTATGGCGTTCAACAAGAGCTTGTTTACAGCGAGTCCCTCGTTTTTATTAATGTTCAGCATACAACGCAGGGAAACTAGACGCAGGCTTACGTCAGACTTGTCTTGACTATATAACACTCACCTAATAACACAATCATGTAGTTTTATGAACTATTTCATTACATCGTTATTTTTATATTCTCCTAATTCAGTTACATATATCGATTATGCGCGCATGTGGTCTGCACATGAGTTTGTGTGTGTGTGTGTGTGTGTGTGTGTGTGTGTGTGTGTGTGTGTGTGTGTGTGTGTGTGTGTGTGTGTGTGTGTGTGTGTGTGTGTGTGTGTGTGAGCACACGCGCGCTGGTTCAATAATACTGACAGCAACAGCAGTAAAACAATAATAATGATAATAAATAATATACAGTAATTTCTGCAATGATTGAGAAAAAAATAACAATAATAATAATAATAACAATTAACCTCTGCTCAACAGTCCGTAAAGGACCAAGGCATACCGCACGGCTTTTGTGTTTAGTGGGGCGGTTACATAGCTAGTACAACGCGCCGCCAGCCGCTAGTTGGGGTATTCACAGCCAGGAGACGCCGCTATAATCTCGCCTTACGACGACGAGATGAGACCGCCATAGGTTTGCCTCACGACGCTCAGTGCACGCCGTATGGAGCATCCACCGGGAACTGAACCCGTAACCACGCACACATGAATCGCCCGTGCTGGCCACTATGCCACCTTGGGGTCCAATAATAATAATAATAAAAAGAAGAAGAAGAAAAAGAAGAAGAGCCTACAATGAAGCATAGTACCAAGATCAGACACTAATGCAGTCATCCGACCGGAGACTCTGTCAGCGAAATGCATCGCGTTGAATGCAAAAGGTCTGACCCTAAAACTGGTAGCCAAAGAAAGAAATATCCTTAGAAATATCTTGGACCCTGTCAAAGAGTTCAGTGACTCCAGTAGATGACACAACCACGAACTAGGCACATATGTGTAAAAGATAATTGACAAAATTCGGTAACAAAGTATTGCTTTCCTTCTATGGTCACTTGCCACGAAGGAGCCCAGAGAGATTGATAACCGGAACTTTGCCTGCTTTCTAAGCAAGAAAACGAAGGCGGCCTCGTTCACCAAAGTGGGAAGGGATCTGCAAGAAGTGTAGATCACACGTGAGGACATCCAAGAACGTGACTCGCTTAAGAAGAAACTTTGGGCATACCAGGGTTTCTAGAAAAAAGGCCAAGCTGAGAAGAGGCTACGTAGACTAAAGAAAGAAAAGAATCGTACCGAAAACACATTCAGGAATGCTGGGGAGTAGATTAAGCCCAAGGAAGAAAACCATTGAAATAACGTGGTGTGTAACTGGACGAAACGAAAATAATAATAATAGATTAGGAAAAGTTTAGACGCATCTGTGGAACGATTCATAGTTACCTGAAAAATAAAACACGGAAGGATCCACGAATGAAATTTTACAAGCTAGTGAGACATGGACTCTTGGTAAAAGAGGCGTGCAGATTATTCAGGTAGCCAAAATGAAATTTCTAGGAGGGACGCAAGGTTGTTCTTACTTAGATCGGAGAAGGAACGAGGATATTATATGCGATTTAAACATTGTACATTGCACCAGAAGATTGAAGACCACAGAAGGAGATGTTGTGAACACTTAAATCGCATGCCTGATATCCGTCTACCTGTGGCTGCCTTGGGTTATCACCCTACTGGGAAGAGAGATGTCGGTAGACCAAGGAGGATACGGGTTCATGAACATGTCTAAGGCCTAGTCCTTGGAGTGGTGATGATGACGATGATAGATTAGGAAAACTAGAGTAGATTGTTTAAATAACCCGTTCAGCTTACAAGGAAGTTAGTATGGACAGCACTACGCTCAAGTCATTCCATAATACCCAAGATGTTATCCCAGTTACTTATTGCCGTAGATTAAGTCACCCTGGTAGCTGAAAATACCACACGCGCGCGGTAGTTGACGCACGGTTCAACAGGGAACGTATCGACTGAGAGAGGAGGGAGGCTGAGAAAAGTATAATTATAAACAAATGAATCCACTCTCCCTCGTCATCCTTTTATTTTGGTTGCTTAATTTTGTTATTTAGAGAAAACGATGTTGTCCACTGCTTTGTGTTACGCTACTGTGTACGTTATAATTGACCCGGTGAGTGGAAAACAGGAAAAAACTACATATTTTGATAAATTAAATTAACAGCCATTTTGTTTACCAATAAGAGCCGCAAAGAGTGGGCAGAAAAAAGGAATGTTACTAACATTTCCAGCCAGTCAAAAATTCCTGGTTGCTCAGTGCCGAGTGGAAAAAGGGAATAACTGCCGTAGTAGAGAAGGCCCATTTTGCATTAAGATTGTGCGAATGACTGGCTGAGTTCCGTCTGAGCTGGCATTCTTGCTACTGTGTACAGCTTTATTTCACTATTCTGTGGAAGTATTCAGTCTGGTTAATGAGTGAAATTTAACACATTACAAGTCTTTATGTACACATTTTTAGACTGATCAGTCTGTTTTATATTATTCTTCAGTGTTGTGGGATAATAATACAAAGTCAAACTTTCTATTTTGTGAAATAAATAAGAATATCTTTTAGTAGATATTGTATTCACTAAAATTTAATGTGGGATTACTACCTGTAATGGACTTATATGGAATAATATGGGAAAAATGGATCAAAGGACGCCAGACAGCCATTAAAAAACTAGGTACTTCACTCCAGACGTCGATGATTATTGCTATAACACTTTAGTGACTTACATCCTATTTCGCAAAGAAGAGTATTTGTTTTATGGACGACACGATGAAATGAAGTGTCTTCGCAAAAAGGCACACTATGTCCTTTGAGTGACACGTGTGGCAGAAACATTAAGCACATGTGGCAGAGTAACTAAGTTTTATAATACAAGAAACTATAAAAAAATAAGTTTAAAAATTTTAGCCTGACCGTGCAAAAAAACTGAAATGTTGAGAACTAAAACTACGTAGGGCTAGACAATGTGCATCGCACGTTTTTCACTTGTGATAGATGGAAACAGGAAAGGCTAACTCTGAAAAATAGTAGGACAGATCACGCCCGACAAAATCGTTGGTCTGATGCTGTATAGCGAACGCCACTGATATTATGTAGCAACTTACATAGTGAAGGTGCTAAGCTAAGAGAAGAAAACATAAAATTTCAAAGAGATAAGGATTTAAAACAGATGAGTGTTCACATGGGCGAAGAACACTTTCACCGCCCTGAAGTATTGCGAAAGTTGATTCCCCAGGTGGATGCATGCCCATGCCATGGGAAGAGGGTTTGTGGCTTTAATGGGTGCGAGTCCCACACACCGTAGGGGTACGGACACTCGTGCGGTGAACATTAGTTTTCCACAGAGTCCCTAGTAAAAAATTATTAACTTAAATATTAACTACCGCTAAAATGATTTTCCACTTTAACCGGTCAATGTAATTGTGATGCAAAGTGATAGATTTGGATGACTGTCTCTGGATTCTCATGAACGCTTGTGGTGTAATAAGATAGAGTAACTATCCACATTTCTTGTGGTTTATCAACCCGTGATCACGAAAGATTTTGTAGAAGCTACAGAACTCTTAACTGTTGGACTTCTTCGTAAAAAAGTATATGACACAAGTTCCCACGTTTATGGATGAATTTAAGACGTATATTCGAAATACGTCTAGGCCAATGTTAACATCTTTTGTGTTTCAATGTATACTGTACAGAAAAATAACACCTTTTTTTACTTCCATGTTTCATAAGGAAATGGTAGTATGGTGATACAAAATAAGTATTCTGAGCTAAGCAGTAGACCTACTTCAGGATTAGACGTTGTAAGCACGCTACTAGTTAAATATCTGTCGATGATGCATATGCTTTGAGGTGCGTCATTAATTGTAAATAAGAAGTCACAAGGCTGATTGAAAAGGTTAGTTTATTTATTCGTACAAGTGAATTTGATACCACTGAAAACATGTATGCTAAATTGTCTTTGATTACGTACATAAGTTTATTGTATTTCATAGACAATAAAATAACAACGTGAATTCAAAATGTACCTTTTATCAAATACAGAAGGGGGTAAGACAGGGAACGACCTAATATATTTCCAATATTACTGGAGGTTAACAGACACTAGAATGAGAAGAATGAGCGTAGAAAAGCTAGATTACAATTATACAAAGTACAACCTACATTGCATGACACCACCTTGTACGATAGGAGCAACACCAACAACAGAAAATTAAAGAAATATATAAACAAATATTTTACTATTAAAGGATATGGAAACTATTAAAGTAATTACAAAAATACATTAAATGAAGTAACAAGAAAACTCAAATTTGTAGTTTTTGTTGATATATTTATTATAAGTCCAACATGTTGTACGTGTTCATCCACCAGAAACGTATATATTTATTTTGTCAAATCGTAGTCCATAACATGTAACGTGTTTTGTATGTTGTCTCTACAATAAATTCAACCCCGGCTGAATTTGCCCATTGCGAACATATTCCAGTTGCAAAATTTTACTACTATGATTGCCACGATTAAAACAACGAAGCACGTAATAATTTCATTTAATTTCTATCAATTGCTTAGAAACGAACTACAGTACTTATTGTTATTAAAAATTACAACAATGACAAACTTTATTTTTTATTTTCTATTATACAAATGGTGAGAATTAAGTGCTGTAATTTGGGGTTTTTAGGAAACATAACATACTACGATGTCCACTATGATGTAATTTCATTAAACATTTGCAAAAAATAATTCTCAAAATAAAATATAGAATCAGTCAATGATACGGGTGGCTTTAAAAATTCAGTTGTGTTTTATTTATGGATTGTAAAATTAACATTTACAGTAAATTGAAACTATACATAATAGCATTTAACTAGACGCAAAAACTACAAGTTTTTGAACACTACGCCCCAAATATGGCGACAATTTCAACTCGCACACTTTTGAAGTCGAGTTTTTACGTTTTCCATTACACGATGTAACATGTGAACAGAAATTACGCCAACTTTGAGTGTTTCAATGTTTCACGGAGGTGGATCATTGTACACCTTGCTCTCAAAATATCCCCAGTAGAATAAATGGCAGGCTGGCAATCTCGCGAACCACGGAATATTGCCACTCATTTAAACTGCATCCATTGATCGCCTAGCCCTACGGCTGGTTGCTACCCATACTGTTTGGTGTGATTCCAGACTTTTCTGCGACTTGGGGAGACAAAAATTTGACCATTTTGGACATATTGCTCTGATTTGACAGTACAGGAATTCCCATTCTCATCCTCAAAGAAGTTAGGACTGATTATTCCAAAGGAAGCTATTGCATACCATACAGTACGTTTAGCAGTGTGCAATAGTTCTAAAAGCATTTCTCGACGGTTATTTGGCTCTCAATACCGAAAGGTTTGTTTATTTACATTTGCACTCAGATGTTTCACTACTCATTAGCGTATTGTGAATAACGTCTACGTTGTTATTTATGACATACGGGAACTGGCGGCAAAAAGCCACACGTTTACTGTATCACTGTCACTTAAGGTTTACAATATTTGAATTTTGTACGATGAATGTTTAAATCATTATGAAGAATTTTTCGAACACTGGTATTCGACGAGCCACGTGAAACTGTATGGCGTCAGCCAGAGCGTTTACAATAGCGTATGATAGCAGCTCTTGTGCGCGCTATGTTTTTAACTTAAACGACGTCTCAATCCGTTTTTCTGGCGTTAAATTTGTAACTATTTAAGTTTATATTATTTGATATAATAATATTTGTGTTTAAAATGTATAAGATGCTGGGCGCCAGAGATGTTATGTGATCTCAGGGGGTTTTTTGAATAAAAACTATGCAGTTAAGATGCTAATAACTTTTAATTATTACTGATTTTTGTAAGACACATATACAAAAATATATATATTCATTTCATCTTGACGAGAAACATATCTCAATCTATTACTTCAAGAACTAATAATTCAATCATAAATCATTCAAATTATTGAATTATTACAGATAATTTACTTTCTATACCAACATAAATTCATATCATAAATCTAAGCACATGAAATACATAAATCAAGACTTCATTATTACTTGTCTATTTTACTATAATTGTTGCATTTATGAGTTTCAAACTAGAAAAACATATATATATATATATATATTGTAATCTGTCGGATACGTACGGTCTAAATTCCCACTGTTGTATTTGTCAATTTGTGTTGTTTAATTTATTTGTATAAATTCTCGGAAATATTTGGAGTTGTGGAATATATGGATGTACTCAATTAATGTTAACTTAACTATTTAATAATTATCAGTGTTAGTGTGCCTAGAACTTAAATAACTTAAGATTTATTCTACAATTTCATCCAATCCTATTATGCCTTGAAGAGAGTTCTGTCTGATTTTATATTTTTACGCTCCCTCTTTGGTGTCAGATAATTCCGCTATAAGCGCTGTAGTATCGGCTCAACGAAACTTGTAGGTTATTCGATGTTTATATTAACTATTTATTCTCTACTTATTCAGTTACTTTTGTTCCAGTTCACTAAACCATACTCCAAATAACAAGGTGTGACAAATATATAACGGTTCTTTATTTGTGTATTCAATTCACATTAACTAAGATATATCCTAATTAATATATGTTGGGACTATAGATTCAGGTATCGATTGTTGATTATTTGATCCTTTGTTTATATTTGGTTATATATTATATTTGATTTGTATTTTATTTATTTCAGGGTGTGAAGGTTCTTGTAACTGTGGGGAAGACTAAAAATACATACTAAGAATGCAAGATTACAAAAATTATGTGTTGTGTATTTAGTATGATTAATATAATATAATTTTACCAGTCTCTAACGAACCAAATCACGATGGCAGTTGATCGCTAAATTCGTTGTTCTGGTCAATTATGAAGCACAGTTTTCTTTCTTCAGTTTAATAAAAGTAATTCTTATCCTGTCCACTTCGGAATACAGCTTCTGAATTGTTTTACGGCACGATTGATGTTTCTTCTGCACCGTCAGGATCCAAATAGGTTCTTCCTTCGGTTGAAGCAGTTAGTGTTGTTCCGTGTATTTGCAAGGTTATAATTTCTGGTGTTGTGAATATTATAAGTTGCGTTACTATTAATTCTTTATATTTGATTAATTTTTCATCAATTCCCTTCGGACATGGGACAGTCCAAGTTTCTTCTTGTAGAATTTGGTTATTTGTTCTCGATTATTATTTCATAATATATCGTTATTTTATTAATCTGTGTTAGTGATAGATGTAAGTATTATCATTAGAATTTTATCTTCTTTATAATCGTATCTCTTGATTTCGAATATTACGATTCAATATATTCTTCTTGGGTTTTTTTAAATCATCACGTTCAGTTTTTACCAAAAGCAATTCTTGTTATTTTTTAAATCAACAACATTCTTCTTAAAATTTTTCCCTAGCAACCTATATTAATTTCCGCTTCCACATGTTTGACTATATAGTGTTTCTTTCATATATTTTTTTGTCTATTCTTTGTCAATTTGCTGTCCTATCGGAATGTAAATTTACCGATAGCTGGTTTATTATTTTATACACATCTTCTACTGGTTTTTTGATATAATTCCGTTTTTTTTCCTTTTTTATTATATTTAATCCACCTTCGATATTATTTTTTACCAATCGATATTATGGCATTATGGTATTATTATAATTTGTATAAATTTTATTAAATATTATTATTAACTTAATGTTTTTTCTTCTTTCTAGCTCTTCATAGTGTATTTATTAATTATTATTAATTGATGTATCTAACCTTTAAGTTATAAGTGTTTATTTAGTATTTTTGGCTGTTAGGCCTTTTATTCTAAATTGATCTACCTGTGGTTATGTCTGTTAGGCATCTATAGTCCCTTTTATATAAATTCGTACATACAATCAAACTTAATTATTAACATTTGTATAAACAATTATTTTTCTACATCTAATAACAAATTTATCTTGATCTCTCGATCACATATAACAAAATTCGAACTTATGAACATTGGTTAACTGCCTCACACTTCATTCTATGACAGTCATTGAATAACACTATTTGTTTCATTATTTTTCATGAACTCAACACATATTTGATATAACATCACATAAACTTTATCATAACATTTTTGTCATAATATAATACTTTTTTAACACAAAATTCTTATCTGTTATTACCATAAATTAAGTCATTGTTTCATTTTTCTGTTTTGATTTTTATTAAACATATATCATTAGCTATTATTTATTTTACAGGTTCGTTTATTCTATTCAACACTACCTTGCATTCTTATTTAATTTTGTCTATGACTATAATTGTCATAATTGGGTCTCTGTTCTATTATGGGATTAAGTATCAATTTATTTATCAATCTGTGAATCTTCTTTTATGTAGCATAAATGCTATCATTTTTGTTGCGCTACATATGCTTCCCCTCCTAAAAAAGTTTAGTTTACCTGAATGAAGTTTAGGTCAAATAAACTTGCCTTTTTCACATGCCTTTTCTTAATTTCATTGTTAATGGTTGACGATGGTCTTCTCAATGTAACTTCATTAGACTAGTACTAGTACCTTTTTTATTTAATAACATTTCATCATTTTATTTAACATTCTTGATTCTTGATATATTTTTTTTTTCTGTACACAATATTTGTTGGTAACTGGCTACACTATTCACTGATACATTAGTTTTACATCTCTCCTATTTATAATTACTATAATTACTGCATTTCTCATTATTCTTCTGTCAACTCGCTTCTTTCTGTTTTCTTCGTCCTATTCCTTTGGAAACTGAATTTATTTTTGCATCTATTCTAATATTCCTTAAATATTTAATTTCCCTAACAATCCCTAACACATGCGTTGGTACAGTTCAGAGAGGCACTGTTTGGCTTCTTACTCTGCTGCCCACACTACATATTAATATAGTACTGCTGGAATTCATCTACAGTCAGCTATAAAATATAATAATAATCTCCTAATAATCTCTTTAATCATTTAATAATAAATATTTGGGAAAAGATTTTTTCTTTGTTGCATTTATATTTTTTCATTACTATTCTTCATATTTCGTAGTTCCATTTTAATTCCTTAAACATTCGTTAATATTGACTTTGACAGTTATCAATTGTAATCATTTTCGTTTTCATTTTTGTTGAGATTGTAATGTTAAGTATCTTCTTCGTTTGTTTTTTTTTTCCTCTGATCTCAATATTTTTTAATCAGTTGTGTGTTGATCATTATAATTGTATTTCTTACTAAATATATTCCTTATACTTAATTATTCTTCTTCTTATCGTATTTCACTATTTTGGCTGTTTATTTTTTAATGAATTATGTTCATAAATACTCTTTCCTTCTTGTCTTCTTTAACATTATATTAGTTACATTCAATCGTTTACTGAGATTGTTCCATCATGTGGCAATGTAGTATGTATTTTAGGTCATATGATTTTTTTTTTCTTCTTTATTTTGGATAAGTAGGTTTGAGGTAATAACTTTTATCTTGGGGTTCATTCTTCATTATTCACACTATTTCTTTATACACATAATAATAATAATTATCGTTTTCTTCTGTAATCTTGGGGTTTGTTATTCATTATACACATTATTTCTTTATACACATAATAATAATAATTATCGTTTTCTTCTGTAATCTTGGGGTTTGTTATTCATTATACACATTATTTCTTTATAAACATTTAACAATAATTCTTGTTTTCTTCAAAATCGATAATACGTTGTTCTTATTTTATTTCAAAATTTAGTGGTAGTATTCAACTCAAATTATTTTTAAATTCCAAGTATTTTTCTTCAAGATTGGTAATAATTTGTTCTTATTATTTTTTAGAATTTATTCATTTATATAAATTCTTTTTCTTTTTTGTTAATCCAGAAGTTGTTCAAATATAAGGTAATAAGTTGTCCTTACTTCATTTTAGAATTTATTCATTTATATAAATTCTTTTTCTTTTTGTTAATCCAGAAGTTGTTCAAATATAAGGTAATAAGTTGTCCTTACTTCATTTTAGAATTTATTCATTATATTTCTTTTGGATTTAGTAATTTTTGTTTCTTACTAAATTCGTTTTATATATAATAGTTATTTCGAATAATTTTTGTAAGTTGGTCTTACTGTCTTTTAGAATTTTGCTGATATATATATGATTTCTTTATTACTATTACTGTTTACATGTTTCTGATCCTCTTCTAACAAATCTTCCCTGATATTTTTTAAATAGTGGTTATTAATTGTGGTTATTTTATGATTACACTTAATTTTATTTATTAATCGTTGTTCCCCAAGATTACGGTTCAGTGACGGGTATTCATTAATTTTCACTGCCTCTATTAGTTTAAATGAGGGCTTACTCCCTCTTCTCTATTTTCATTCTGATTACTGTGTTGGTTTTGTACTGGTTCCGTGCGATCCTCCGTATTATGTTCTGCTATCCTATAATTTCCATCATGTGGGTAGTTGTCTTCATGCCGAGATTGGTCATAATGGTTGTCATATCGGTGACTCCTTGGGTAGTATCGTCGCTGATTACCTTGAGGTCTGGAGTAAATATAATTGACGTTATGTCTATAATTATTGGGTCGTCTGTCCCCATCTCCTCTATTATTGCGACTATCACGATAATTGTAATTGTTATTGCCGCGATAATTATAGTTTCTGGAATTATTATTTGTGTTTTCATTTTGTGTTCTATTAGTATTAACGTTATGCGCAGGTCGATTGCGATCGTTATTATGAGAATTGGCTGGTGGCGCGTTATTATCATACTTCTGATATTTATGATTTAGCATTCTATTTCTTTGGTATTGGTTCTCGTGTTCATAATTCTCCAAGAACTTGGCCATGGCTGGAATCGTTTTGATTTGACTACACATACGCGCATTTTTTATCCCTTCCTCGTAATGATAGGATAGTTGTATTACCAAACATTCTTCGGGAATTCGGGGCTCTAAGTTCCGCGCCATACATACTTTTCCTAAAAAGTATGAAGTAGGGGACTGGCCTACATTTGTTTCGTATCGACCGTTACTCAAATTATTCCTAATCATATTCTGGGTCGATTCCGACCAATACTTCTCCTTAAATTGTTTTTTGAACTCAGTCATGTCCAGTATATCCGGGCGTACCGCTGTCCACCAATTATCATAAGTATCTTTAAACGTTTCATCAATCATGCTTCGTATAATACTCCAGCGACTCTCTCTATTTCTTATGATCACTTCTTCCAATCTCTTTAAAAATTCCATAGGATTGCGCTTATAATTACGAAAATTAATCGATTCTCTGTTCTCATGGTTATTTGTATGACTAATTTGGCATGTCCTATCCCGCCATGAATCTACTTCCTCCTGTAATTGTAACTCACGCCTACTAATCTCTTCTATTTTATTTTTATTGGTATTGATTTGACCTTCCATATTATTTAAATTGCCATAGACCCTTTCGAGTCGTTCGCCCATGTCTGTCTGTATTTGCTTAATACCTTCCTTATTCTCTTCCCGTACCTGATGTACTTCGTTTTTAATTTGCTCACATTTTTCGACAGTTTCCTGTTGGATTTCTTCGACCAATGTTTTATTCTCAATTTTTGTGTCATTAATTTTATTCTGTAATTCCTCACGAACCTGTACTATTGTTTCGTTAGTTTTTTCTAACTCTTCATTTGTTTTGGCTATTTCTAATTTCCTTTCCTCATTATTTTGGTCCACCTTCTGGTTAACTGTCACATGAAGATTCTCAATTTTTTCATTAATCTGCCTTAAATTCTCTTCTTGTAATTGTAGGATGTCTTCCTTCATTTGTTTTACACCCTCATCATTCCTATCTAACCTCTCGTTCATTTGTTTTGCGGTTTCTTTATTTTCCTCATTTGTTTTCCTAAACTGTTCTCTTAAAGTTTCCTTATTTTCCTCATTCGTTTTATCTAATTTTTCCTCCAGTCTCTTTGAGTTTTCATTAATTTCCTCTTTCATTTGTCTATTGCTTTCCTCCTGCTTCTTTGATTTTTCCAATAGTAGTTTAAACATTTCCTGTATACTCAAGTCTTCCTTCTGGTTGGGCTTATTTGGTTGATCCCCTTGGGCATCTTCTTCAATCACTTCCTTTTCCTTGTCCGCAATTATTTCAGTTTCCGTTATTTCGTCTGTCTGATGCTCCATTTCACTATCTGTTATTAGTTCTATTTCCTGTTCTTGTTCATCTATTTCCTTCTCTGTTTCTCCTGCCCTAATCCTTGATCTACCTCTGGTATGCATGTTTACTCTCCCACAGTTGCCTGCTCTGGTTAAGTAATATTAATATGGTTACAGTTACTTAACTTAAGCCCTACACAAGTTGAGCGCCAATTTGTAATCTGTCGGATACGTACGGTCTAAATTCCCACTGTTGTATTTGTCAATTTGTGTTGTTTAATTTATTTGTATAAATTCTCGGAAATATTTGGAGTTGTGGAATATATGGATGTACTCAATTAATGTTAACTTAACTATTTAATAATTATCAGTGTTAGTGTGCCTAGAACTTAAATAACTTAAGATTTATTCTACAATTTCATCCAACCCTATTATGCCTTGAAGAGAGTTCTGTCTGATTTTATATTTTTACGCTCCCTCTTTGGTGTCAGATAATTCCGCTATAAGCGCTGTAGTATCGGCTCAACGAAACTTGTAGGTTATTCGATGTTTATATTAACTATTTATTCTCTACTTATTCAGTTACTTTTGTTCCAGTTCACTAAACCATACTCCAAATAACAAGGTGTGACAAATATATAACGGTTCTTTATTTGTGTATTCAATTCACATTAACTAAGATATATCCTAATTAATATATGTTGGGACTATAGATTCAGGTATCGATTGTTGATTATTTGATCCTTTGTTTATATTTGGTTATATATTATATTTGATTTGTATTTTATTTATTTCAGGGTGTGAAGGTTCTTGTAACTGTGGGGAAGACTAAAAATACATACTAAGAATGCAAGATTACAAAAATTATGTGTTGTGTATTTAGTATGATTAATATAATATAATTTTACCAGTCTCTAACGAACCAAATCACGATGGCAGTTGATCGCTAAATTCGTTGTTCTGGTCAATTATGAAGCACAGTTTTCTTTCTTCAGTTTAATAAAAGTAATTCTTATCCTGTCCACTTCGGAATACAGCTTCTGAATTGTTTTACGGCACGATTGATGTTTCTTCTGCACCGTCAGGATCCAAATAGGTTCTTCCTTCGGTTGAAGCAGTTAGTGTTGTTCCGTGTATTTGCAAGGTTATAATTTCTGGTGTTGTGAATATTATAAGTTGCGTTACTATTAATTCTTTATATTTGATTAATTTTTCATCAATTCCCTTCGGACATGGGACAGTCCAAGTTTCTTCTTGTAGAATTTGGTTATTTGTTCTCGATTATTATTTCATAATATATCGTTATTTTATTAATCTGTGTTAGTGATAGATGTAAGTATTATCATTAGAATTTTATCTTCTTTATAATCGTATCTCTTGATTTCGAATATTACGATTCAATATATTCTTCTTGGGTTTTTTTAAATCATCACGTTCAGTTTTTACCAAAAGCAATTCTTGTTATTTTTTAAATCAACAACATTCTTCTTAAAATTTTTCCCTAGCAACCTATATTAATTTCCGCTTCCACATGTTTGACTATATAGTGTTTCTTTCATATATTTTTTTGTCTATTCTTTGTCAATTTGCTGTCCTATCGGAATGTAAATTTACCGATAGCTGGTTTATTATTTTATACACATCTTCTACTGGTTTTTTGATATAATTCCGTTTTTTTTCCTTTTTTATTATATTTAATCCACCTTCGATATTATTTTTTACCAATCGATATTATGGCATTATGGTATTATTATAATTTGTATAAATTTTATTAAATATTATTATTAACTTAATGTTTTTTCTTCTTTCTAGCTCTTCATAGTGTATTTATTAATTATTATTAATTGATGTATCTAACCTTTAAGTTATAAGTGTTTATTTAGTATTTTTGGCTGTTAGGCCTTTTATTCTAAATTGATCTACCTGTGGTTATGTCTGTTAGGCATCTATAGTCCCTTTTATATAAATTCGTACATACAATCAAACTTAATTATTAACATTTGTATAAACAATTATTTTTCTACATCTAATAACAAATTTATCTTGATCTCTCGATCACATATAACAAAATTCGAACTTATGAACATTGGTTAACTGCCTCACACTTCATTCTATGACAGTCATTGAATAACACTATTTGTTTCATTATTTTTCATGAACTCAACACATATTTGATATAACATCACATAAACTTTATCATAACATTTTTGTCATAATATAATACTTTTTTAACACAAAATTCTTATCTGTTATTACCATAAATTAAGTCATTGTTTCATTTTTCTGTTTTGATTTTTATTAAACATATATCATTAGCTATTATTTATTTTACAGGTTCGTTTATTCTATTCAACACTACCTTGCATTCTTATTTAATTTTGTCTATGACTATAATTGTCATAATTGGGTCTCTGTTCTATTATGGGATTAAGTATCAATTTATTTATCAATCTGTGAATCTTCTTTTATGTAGCATAAATGCTATCATTTTTGTTGCGCTACAATATATATATATATATATATATATATATTCAATGCCTTAATATTACAAGATATTGACTTCTGACAACCATCAGATATATTTAATGCAACTCTAAATTTGTCAATCCTAATTTATACTAATTAAATTGAGCATTTCTAAAGTCATAAAGGGTAGAATAATATTACTAGCATCCAACTGCTCGTCGGTTCTTTTAGAATGAAACGGGATGTTTAGGGATATAGACAATACGACTACATAGAATATTAGTTAATACATAAGTACAATGAAACTGTTACTTGTGTTCAGGATTATCCATTCCATCTGCCGACAATGCCTTGAGTGAACATATATCACAATTTCACTTCGCACCATACTTTGCTTTAATTATATTCACAATTACTTTCATCGATTCTTTACACACATCGGAACTCCGATTAAATACTCCACTCGACTTTCGCCCACAAGACAAAATATACTGTGTTCGTAATTACTTCAAGTTCACTGATTTAAATAAAACTGCTTCTTACTTGCTGTACGCACTAATTAAATGATTCACTCGCGATGAAGATTCCTCTCATGCTTGTCTTTGCCGTACAAATAACAACTGTCGCGTTCTTCGACTAACAGGCACTCAAATACTTCAAGACTTATTAAAGTATTTTGATAGTTTCTTTATTTCATAATGAGATATTAATAGACACGAATAGTTTTTCTGTACACTCCGATATATTACTTTACATGATAGTTAATCAAGCTAATATACTTTAACACTTTAAAACTTATTAAAAGCGAAGTTAAAACATACTAAGAGCGTTTTAACACATACTAAGAGAGCCTTCCACATACCAAGAGAAAAAGAAGAAGAAAAATTAGCTGTACACGGGGTATTATTTATAGAGCTCACTATTTCTCTTTTCCCACCCGTTCTACTCAATTAATTCCAATAGGCTCATGACTGATTTCCTTGCCGGGAACTTCAAATTCGTCCATTCAAGCACCGTAAAAAACTCGCGCTCTAAAGTCACACTTCTTCTCATTGGTGTCTAGCTTGGGGTGCGCGGGTATTTTGCCACGTGTTCAACTGCTACACCAAGCGACGCGACTTTCACCAGAGTTTCTCTTTTTTTTATCGCCTGATCCATTGTTTTCTCAAGGTTGTCGTTCGTCAAAATCTAACGGGACTCAACAGTTTTATGATTATTTGCGAACAAAGCATTTCCTTCTTTATGACTTTAGAAAGCTGTTTTTTGTACACTGCTCTTTTATTTTGTTGCCGCCAGACTGTCGCCAACTATAACTTACTTACAATATTTCTGTGAAACGTTATTTTGCCTCAATCTCAATCTTCTTATCAACACATTTAATTTGCTTAATAATAACTAAAAACATACATTAAATGATTAATTACGTTAATTACATTATGTAGGCTTACGTGATCTACATTCACGTTATATGTTTTCGGGCGTACCACAGTTCTGCGTTACCTGGAGGTTCCTTTTTACTTCAATTTTCCGTAAGGCAATGGAAGAATTGTGGTCCCGAAAAAATCGTGTTCGAGATATGGGCTGATTCTCATTTTACTACCCTCAAAACATGAAGAAATGTCATTTTCCGAAAAGTGTCTGCGTGTGTGTCCGTGTGTAGAATTTTTTTCTATGGCGAACGATAACTGCCTCAAATTCAAACAAAATCAAATAATGTTTTGCAAATGTGCTCGAGTTGTAGATGACTCAAAGCCTATTGATTTTAGTTAAAATCGGTTAAAGGAGATGAGTAGTTTTACGTTTACCAGCAAAAAGAATAAAGTACTTAATTTTTATAAATAGAATATCCTGAAAAGAAGGTCATAATAATCCACTGTAGAAAGGTAGATGAAATATCTATAAATAAAAAGGGTAGTTGAAGGGGAGGGGGTAATTTTTTTAAAACTACCTTTTTCACGTCGAATAAACTATTTTATTTTGAACGATAAGATACCTTAGTAATTACATAATATAATGAAACTATTACTCAACAAAAGTGTAAATATCAAAAATGGGGTAGTTCGGTTAAGGGGAAGGAGTGGTTTACCTGCATGTTTTGTGTTTTAATAAGAGTAAAGTACTTAATTTTGATAAATAAGAGCCCCGAAAATGAAGTTGTATTAATCCACTGTAAAATGGTAAATCTATAATAAAGATTGTAGTTGAAGGGGGAGGTGGTGATTTTCTGAAAATTTCTTTGCTGATATCAAGTAAAGTACGAGTATTTAATTTTGAAGGATAAGATATCTTAGCAATTTCATATGATAAATCTATTACTCTAGATAAGTGTAAATATTATTGAGGGTGGGAATCGCTTGAGACGGAGGGATGATTACCTGCGAAGTTCGGATTCTTTATAAGAATATAATACCTAATTATTATTGATAAAGTGACTCGAAAATAACATTATATTAAACGACAATACCATAATTACAAAAATATCTGTAAATAGTGAAAATAGTTTGAGGGTGGGGTATATTTTTTTATAAAGTATCTAACCGAATTCAAGTAAATGATTTCAAATATTATTAGAACACGGAAGTCATGTATGGTTCTCCATACCGATATGTTGACTAAAAATGTAAATTTTCTCAGCTAAAAGTTAATATTAAAGAATGTTTTTATTTAACATTTTTTGTAGATAACATTTATCTCATTTATAATAAAGTTGCTTACTTTGTATTTACAATTTTTAAAGTTTATTGTAATCAGCCACAACGTGTATAATTTCCCGTATTCATCGACGCCTTCCAACCCAAGCCCAACCAGCCATGGGTATTAGGGTAAAATTATTGAACTTTACAAGTCACCTGCAACATTGCTGTTGTGTTGTTTCGTACAGGAAAATGATGTTCTTACCTGGTTTAATTAATCAGCGTATCTTGTTTCAACCCTAGTTGACTCGCGCCGACCTATCTACTTAATTTCGTACAGTATATCCACTTGAGATAATTGCCTTCCTCAATTATCCGTTCCCAATTATTGATGCTCCTGTTGTTGTTAAGTTTTCATGTTTCTCTGTTAAACAACTCTGAGCCGGCTTAAACTTTCCTAACTCATTTTTGCCGAAGAGAACACTTCCTTTTTTAACCAGTTACCAATATTTGTTGTCTGTATTAAATTAGTAGATTTGCTCTACATATGAAACAAATATATCAATTCTGATATATCAAGAAACATTGATTGACGTGTTATATACGCATAGCGTGGCATACATTCCAGTAACAAAATACAACGGTAAAGAGAAAGAAAATTTTTTCGATCCACGCTAGACTACATCCCACGGCAAAAGCTTCAAAGCAAGCAATAGAAAAATACAAATAATATCCAGTAAATGTAATAAGCGACTTACAACTGAACAAACAAACTTTAACATATCTCCAGTTTAAAAAAAAAAAAAATGGATTTAGCTTTTATTTTATTTAGTTTGCCTTAAATTTTTCCATTCTGTCAGATTTACTGTACAGCAAACGTAACCTTGTCTCAAACCAAAACAATTGTCTGATAGCATGGTTATGAAACATGTTGCCGACCTATTAGGTTGTGGTTCATTATTAACATCCATCGAAACCCCAGACGTTTTGGCCTGCACCCCACGGCGGCCATCTTTAGGCGAGCGAGATGAAGGTATTAAAGCGCGCTAAAGAATATATTAATTTCAATAAGAATAAATTAAATCAATCTCAGTTTCTGCTCAACTGAAGATGGCCACCGTGGGGTGCAGTTCAAACGTCTGGCGTTTCAATGGATGTTAATAATGAACCACGGCATAATATTCCGGTAACCCGGTGATAGCCTGGTAATAAGTTCAGATGCCTGGGTATCACGATAGATAATGAAGGGTCCATAAACACGACAATATGTGATAGGATATAAATAGGAAATAGGGCATGTTATGCTAACAGCAGACAGCAGACCATCGAGAAGCAGACTCATTAGTCAGAATACCAAAATAAAAATTTATAAAACATTTACCAGACATTTTGTGTTTATAGAGATAAGACATGGACATTAGCAAAAAAAAGAACAAGAAACAATAAGAAAGTTTCAAAGGAAGATTGTACGGAGTGCTTGTGGCCCGGTTAAGGAAAATGATGAATGGAGAATAAGAAATAACCAGGAAATAGATAAGCTATTGAAGCATGAGGACATTGTATTATTCGTGAAGACTCAACAAATACAATGCTAGGTCACTTAGAGTGGATGGATGATCAGCGTATGCCAAAGAATATCCTCAGGATACAGGTGTATAAAAGCTGAAAGAAGGGTTGACCTAGGATAAGATGGATGGATGGATGGATGGCACTTTTAAATTTTTTAAGATATTGTAGCGTGTAACGTCCGCCATTTTAATTTTTATAAAAGTGTGTAATCTCTTTTACACTTTCATATTAAAGACAAGTAATTTGATAGCTTGTTTGTCAAAATATGTTTACCCAGTTTGGAGTTACAAACAGAAGAGCCAATGAAGGTAACATCTAACCACAATACAGCCGACGTTGTATCGTCGGGTAAAATAAATTTGGTCAAAATGTATACGCAACAGATCTCAGGAGAATGGACGTTAGGGGTTACGCTGGGATGGTAACGGATAGAAGACATTGAAGAAGATTGGTGTTGGAAGCTAGGAATCACGTTGGGCTGTAGTGCTAAATAAAAAAAAAAAATAGAAACGAACAGCTGAAACAGTTGTCACAGCGTTATTCAATTTAGGAAACAATTTAGCGTTTTTTACTATATATTGTTTATAGATGCTGTCGGGTTAGAAAAGATGTCATGTGATCTTTTGAAGTGGACGTGTACGACAAAACTCAAAGAAAAATGAGAGCAAGCGTAAACCTGCTTCGTCTGTATTGTATGCAGGCGAAGGATTCAGGAAACCTACAACCATCCGTTTTGATGTTGCATCATCAATTGTATTTGTTTAATGAGGTAATGTAAAAAGATGAATAAGGTATAGTAATACAGTAAATAGAGCCCGTGAAAAAGAATATATCATAGTTGATTTGAGAAAGGGGTGTGATATACAAAGTATTTAAGGAAACTTGTGCAGGTGTTGTAAATTTTAGAAAGAACATACAAAACAATAAGAAGGAATTACAAACGGATATTCAACTTATCGGTAATTTTTTAAATTACAGGGAAACGGATAAATTAAAAAAGTCTGTAAGAGATAAATAAAGAAAAACAATAAATGTTGGTGCAAAATTCACAATAACTTTTTAACCTAAATTAAATACAATAAAGTTGAAAATACTATTATTTTAGCAGGTTAATCATGCATTTCTTTTAAGAAATAAAATCCTAAACATGCAAATTATTAACTTCAAATAGTAACTTCTAAATTATTTTCTAGACCAGTAGCTTCTAAATATACAATATTTAAAACTCTTATGAGTATAATTATTCTTAATTATTAAGTATTTTAAAAAAAATCCCTTATATTAATCTCACAAACTGCGTGGTTCTAAGCAAACTCAAGGCGACGTTCGTATTAATTAGAAACCAGGCATGCGCGATCAAAATATTTTTAAACGTTTCTGCAAAATTTGCTTCTGTAAAAATTGAAAATATTGAATATGTTAATTAACTCATCTTGTATCCTGACAAATTATATAGGTCCCATATTTAATTACTTTTAGTCGAGTTCATTAAAACAGGAGAGCTTGTTTTTTTGACAGTTTAGATACAATGTTCAGACGGAATGCAGCATGACTATTTGACTTATGACACCAAAATTTAAAAGATAGCATAAACAATAAATATGTAATTGTATAACATACGTTCAGAAATTTTGAGCGGTTCAGAAATATATGGCCTTTTCTTGTAAATGTTTATGGGGCACAAAATAATACCAATTATATAATTGTGAGGTTTGATTACAACAGGATAATTAAACCTGTGAGTGGAAAAAGGGAATAATTACATGAAACCCTACTTTTCAGGTAACAGAAAATATCATTCTACAGCTTTCCCTATTGGTTTGATTTAAATGTTGTCAATAAAAAAAATGTTCACCATTGTTTATAATATATATATATATATATATATATATATATATATATATATATATATATTCAAACACTTCTTGCTACAGTCTATTTCTTGATGTACATAATATATTTAAAATTTATATTTACTTTGCCTCAAGATGTTATTTTTCCAGAAACATGTTCCAAATAAGAGAAAAATAACATCTTGAGGTAAAGTAAATATAAATTTTAAATATTATATATATATAAATTATTAATTAATAATTTGTATTACTAATAATAATATGTATTATTATATATATAGTCTATACATATATATGTATGAAATTTTTACAAAAAAAAAGTATTATTCTAGTTTGGTTACAATGGTTTCTATAGTTGCAATTGCGAACCTGACAAAAAATGTAAAAAAAAATATATATATATATATCTCTGATCTTGACTTTGGTTAAAATCATTTACAAGATGATATAACACTCATTAGCAGAAACTGTTATATAACGCCGTATAGGCCTACATTAATTTGTCTCCTCTTCACCGTATTAGGTATCAGCATCACCATGTTCTTCAATCGGTATCAAATTTGTTGTTGTGGTCTTATATTTTGTGGCTTTGTGCAGCAACAGACGTGAGAGAACGATATGAGAACAAAATCAGCGATGAGATTGCAAATCGCATAATGAGTGGTAATAGAGTTTTTTACGCCCACCAGAAAAATTTCAGATCCAGTATAGTCAGCAAAAGAACCAAACTTGGATTATACAAGACCTTAGTAAGACCAATTGTGACATATGCTGCAGAGACCTAGACACAACTTAATAGTGACATAATTTAAGAGTCTTTGAAAGAAGAATTCTAAGAAAAATCCTTGTACCAGTGAAGGAAGGTGAAAAGTGGCGCATACGGAAATAGGGAATTGGAGGAATTGATAGGTGGTGAGGACATAGTGAGGATCATCAAGTCTATGAGGATCAGCTGTTTGGGACATGGAGGACGACAGAATGCCCAAAGCAATTCTTAGGTGGACAATAGATGGGCAAAGAAGGAAAGGAAGAACTAGAAGAAGGTGGCTACAGGACGTAGAAGAAGGAGAATGGGTATCGGCAACTGTAGGCGGAGGCTGGAGGACCGAGGTGTTTGGAGGCGATTAGTCGGGGCTCATTGTGGGCTGTAGCGCCAGAGGAATGGAATGAATGAATGGTCTTATATTTTATTGCAAACTCACATTGACTGAGATTTTTCCCATTCATTGGAATGATGCCCGTATCTATCAAATATATTTTTGAAAGGTTTTAGATTGTTAGCAGTAATTTTGATAATTCTTTATCGCTGTAATGGATAGTATGTATTAACAAAAAAAATAATACTTCTAAGAACTGTCTCCAAGTTTCACGCGGCAAAACCGAAAAGCACATTCACATGCAGAGAGTTATCGGTGTGTCAGTATGGCGTTTTTAATAGCAACAATTTAATGAGAAACATTGCCTCCTTTTGCTGTACCTGTTTTATTGTTTTATGCGTTTTTATATTATGTCTTTGTAGGTTCGGATTTAGATGTGTATTCGATATGTAATACGCAGTGCGTAATACTAACATTAATACTACAACTAATAAGCAACTCCCACTTTTAAATTTTCCAAGATATTGAGCGTGCAACGTCCGCCATTTTGGTTTTTATAAAAGTGCGTAATCTCTTTTACACTTTCATATTAAAGACGAGTAGTTTGATAGCTTGTTTGTCAGAATATGTCTACCCAGTTTGGAATTACAAACAAACGAGCGTACGAACATAACATTTAACCACAATACAGCCGACGTTGCATAGTCGGGTAAAATACACTTGGTCAAAACGTATAAGCAAGGATTGGTTATAAAAATAAGCATCCTTTGCAATGACGACGGAAACGTATTCAGTTACAATCTCAAAAGGACTCTTTGTCGTAAAGGTTCAAAGAGACAACGCAGCACAGACTTGTCGCTCATCGAGACACCTGCAGCTATTATGTAAGAACGAAGCAGAAAACATCAGGAATACACCTGCTTCTGTTTTCATAACGTGAAATACTCTCAATGCTTTGTTCTTAACCGTTTAATGCTTCAAAACGTATGTTGTGACGAGCAAGTGTGTGACGTCAGTATCAGATGAATTAACATCACAACAGATAACGTGAATTTTTCATGTTTTCTTTGTACACAGATACAGCTTATTTATTAACTTTTGTTACAAAATTTGTAACACAAGTACACCTTGTCTGCAAAATTTACCGAATCAAAAAGCTGCTTTATTTTCTGGAGAACTGTATATGCAAAAAAAGGAGGAAAATCGTTCGCTTAGAGAAAAACTGAGAGATTAAGAAGATGACTCATCGACATTGTTACGAAGTTATCAGGAAGTAAGTGAAAGAATATTAGTCTTAGTCTTAGTCGCGTCCTCTTCTACCCTGGGGTGTCGAGTAGTTGCAAAGAGATCGCCACTGTTGCCTCTGGAGAGCAAGCGCCCTTGCCTGATTCCAAGGGATACCCCTGTCCTCCAAGAAGCCTTGCACATTGTCTTGCCATGTCGTTCCGGGCCTTCCTCTGATCGTCGTCCCGTGCTTCTTGCCTCAAATTGTTTCCTGGAAAGTCATTCATCACCCATTCGCTGATGGTGTTCAAACCGAACGATCTCATTTGGGATTTTTTGACTGTGTCAGCCACTGGCCATACTTTAATGCTGCTCTTATTGTAACGTTTCTGACTCGGTCCCTGCGGGTTTTACCCTCCACTCGTCTCAAGTATCTCATTTCCTGGCTTTGAATAGCACTGAAGTGGCTTGCATTTAGTGCCCAA
The DNA here is from genome assembly GCA_034769895.1 of Magicicada septendecula. Classification (NCBI taxonomy): domain Eukaryota; kingdom Metazoa; phylum Arthropoda; class Insecta; order Hemiptera; family Cicadidae; genus Magicicada; species Magicicada septendecula. The sequence goes on from CM068367.1 coordinate 1,272,770,916, forward strand.
GTTTTACTCCTATACGTAAGGAATAGGACGTACGTGTTCTTAAAATCTGTTACCTTTGTTTCTTTAGGGATTTCAGTTTTTCAGATACATTTTTTATTTAAAGCATGGTACAACTTCCCTGCACTGGCTATACTTTGATTTATTTCTGCAGATATTTTCCCACTGGCATTAATTACAGATAAAAGATATTTGAATTGTTGCTGAAAGAATATTGAGAACTTCTATCAACATAAAGCATGGTAAAGAAGAAAATGTTTCTTACACTCATCGTTAGAAAATATTGAAGATTTGACAAGAAGATGAACATACATGAATTAAAGGTATTCAGTCTAGAAGATGGAAACAAAACGTGGAAGGCTCTGGGAAGAGTATATAAATGAAAGTAGGATGAAAATATTGGTAAACTATAAAACAGTGGATGAAAGAAGGCGGCGATAGAGAAAGAGGCGGTTACAGCAAGAAATGTAAAAGGCAAGCCAAATCAATTATTTGTTTAAACATGTATATATTTAAATATACATGTGCGCGCGCGTGGGTTTGTGTGTGCGTGTGTGGTGGGGAGGAGGGAAAGCGAGAGAGAGAGAGAAAGAGAGAGAGAAATTTTTTTGAGACTATTCCATTATGTTATATAAAACGTTAAACTACAAAACGTTCAAAATGAAAATAACTATAAGGAAGTGATATAAGCCTAGTATCCTTAATGCGGGCGCTTAAACCTGATAATAAGTTGATTTAAAGGTAATAACAGGATTCAGAAAATTCAATGTAATCTGACAGAAATAAAAAACAGAGACACTAGTAAGCTTCCTGAGTTCCAGAACTCGCTCATTATTTTGAACAAAATTCGTTTATTAAATATTAAATAAATATTTAGACATTTTTCAATTATCAGACAAATTTCAAATGGTTTTCTCTTTTTAGTTAAATTTATAATCATTATGACAAAAAATTTAGTCCTAGCTCTTAAGCTTATGTAGGCCTATGTTTTCCATTGGTATTAATTGGTCTGTATCAAATATTTTCTTACAAATATACATAATTGATAGCAATATGTAATTTTTTGCAGGCGTAGCTTACAAACGTTTTTAAGGCGGTCCAAAATATGCAAGTGGTGTTAACAGATAATTATTTGGAGAAATTATTTTAACATTCCTAGTTTTAATCTTTTATAAAATTCCTCATAACGTGATGTCCCTCATAGGCTTTCACAATTTTTTTTAATCTTCACTTGGCCTATGGTGCGCCTAAAATTAAAAATGTTTTTCAGTAGACACTACATTCCGATTTGAGTTAAAATTCATTTTGTCTGATACCCGGAATGGGTTACCACAATTATTTTCAAGTTCTTGAGCTCTGGCGTCTTAAAATTTTTAAATTCAATAAACTGAACACTATATTCAGATTTTGGCTATGATTGTATTTAATTTGCTACCCCACAAGGCTTTCTGAAAATTATTCAAACTTTTTCCCTACCCACATTTTGCCTCCTGCTCCTCTATTTTTATGGAAGGATAAGCTCAAAAAATAGAGATATCTGAGAAAATGCATGCCAAGTTTTACAAAAACCAATTCGTACATTCAAAAGTTATCGTGAGACGTACATCAAATAGACAGATAAACAGACACAGAGAGAGTCAGAGAGAGAGGGAGCGAGAGAGAAAGAGAGAGAGAGAGAGAGAGAGAGAGAGAGAGAGAGAGAGAGAGAGAGAGAGAGAGAGAGAGAGAGAGAGAGAGAGAGAGAGAGATGCCGAACAGTCGATTAAAAACTGAGACTCGCTTCGATCGTTTAGAAGATTCAATTTTTATTTTCCAATAGTTAAACAGAATTACATTCTTGACGATCCATTAATTTTACGACTAACGTGTATTTCAGAGCAAAAATATAACATTAGACACTGTTTTCGTAACTATGCAATTCAATAAAATAATTTTAATTTTCTAAAATAATAAACTTGGCTAAGAAACTTTTCAGTTAACCTACTTTGCATTGTTACAAGATTATAAAATGTTAGACTGCTCCGTAAATGTCAAGCATTATAAGGAGCTCAGTTAAACGAGAAAAGCATAATTAGCAACTTCTCATGTCTAAGCTTATTTAATTATATTTGTTATAAAACTGTAGAAACACAATTAAAGTAAGAAATAAGAAACAGCAAAGTCAGAACACTCACTAATTGTAACTTTTGAGCTCATACAAGAAACACAACTTTTATGAAACATATACTAATGTTGCAAGTAATTTTGTATTAAGCTGAATAAAACATTTACATTTAATATTAAAACTATTATTAATAATAAAGAGAATTGTCAATTTTAATGGTTGCCAACAATATCATACAATGATTAAACATCATGACGGACTTCAAATATCGTATCAAATTTGAAATACTGCGGCAAAATGAAAATCAACATAAGTACAGTAATCAGCTGATATGATATATAGACGTGAAAATAAGCATAAACACTCCGCAACAAAATTAGTTCTCTAGAAACTTTGCACACAAACGTACGTTCACGATCATTAATCAGTGCTTACGAATTCGTTTTTTTTTTAAAGTAACTATTTTACAATATTGTGGCCACCAGTACACAGTATATATGCCCTGACGATGGTCTATGTGATCGATCGAAATCGACGATTAATTAATCAATCAAAATTAAGAATGTGAGTAATTAAACTTTATTATAAATCGCACGTATGGTACCTTTAGGTTATGACCAGTGAACACACCACAATAGAAGATTGAGATTATATTTACTATTAGTAAACAATAAGTGTGTGTATATTATAAATAGATCACATTATCGTTGAGGATGATTATGTAGGTCTAGGCTATGAAGGTGAGGGTGATGTATCACATAATCTACACAAGAGATTGTGGACTGTGACTGACATGATGGAGAATGTAGAATGAGAGATGATATAGAATTCCGCTCATCGTTAGCAAAGAAAAAATTAAAATAAAATATTCGGTCAATAACCAGCCAAGCGTAGAAGACGAACGGGAACTTCAATGAAGAAAACTGGTAGTGCAGCTACCTTCGGAGAGTGGATTACATGATACGTCACCGACATTCGCATAATAGTATTATTATAAAGTATACTTATACGTATCGTAAGCATTATAGTATTATTATACACATCGTATATTTAATTTTCATCATACTAATGATCTCATTACTTTGATTACAGGAGTGTTATCGATAGTTCCTCCCAGAAAACTTCAAACTTACTAATATGCAGAGAAAAAATAATCGTAAGGTACGTACTTCTAGTATCTTAGGTAATACTGTGTGAAAGAGGCACGACAAGAAGACCGAAGAGAATCAGGAACGTAGAAGGTGATGTAGTAAGGCCAATGAATGGAGAAGTATGAAAAGAAGGCTTTGAAGAATGTTCCATGTGTAGACTGACAAAACGGTATTTATAAATGAAGTAAGTTTAGCGTTTAATCCTCTGACTTGTAGCCTGCTAGCTAATTGCTTATATTATCACACCATCATCACACCCCACACATGTCCGGATATACGCCCTAAACATATGTTCACCACCCTAACATCCTTTGTTTAGTTGTTCACTGATGTCTTCGACAATAGCTTGATAAGCTGAAACAGCTGTCAGAGTTAAATACAAATTGTAAAACGTACCAGTGTTTATATATTTTTAAAAACCTTTGAATTGCTTATATGTTTTTATACCATCTGGTACTTATTTGTTTGGTGTATAAAACTGACTGTAAGTAAACGAGCAGATCATTATTGACAATTGTATCGGTTATAACGTAAAACATTCATTCGTTCTGAACATAATATTATCCTTAGTCGACATAAAAACATGGAAAACGCTCAGAAACATTAGTAAAAAGTTTGAAAATAAATTAAATATTTTGTGAATATAAATGATAACATTAGAATATAAATCATCCCAGACTAATAATTTGATGGAACGTGAATTTTTCTTCCTTTAGTTTAGTGGTTCATTCAAGCATATGTTTTAACAAATAAATCGTGTTCATTTAATGGCTAAAACACACAATCAGCACCCCTTGTATGTAGCAGTGAAAAATTAATGTTACGAATATGTGACAAAGTAAAAGTTGGCTGAAAGAAAAGAGGCTGTTTACAAGGGTATATACGTGTGAGAAGTTGAATAACGGTTCGTGTGACTATAAATTACAGAGTTTCTGTATATTACACACTACGTAGCCTACTCTCTGTAATTGAAGCGTACTGTCGACGTTTGTTTTACAACGTTAACTGCGAACACGATGCGTTCTTTCTAACGCGTCTCCTGCACAAGTTTATCATACTTTTTATAAAACAAACCTCACGAATACAAACGTAGCAAAGCAACCAGGCAAACAAAATGTAAAACGTTCCACTAAGTCTACTCCGTTATTAAAATTTAAATTCACGAATCCGCTTATACGGATTGTGTAGAAACCTTTTTATTTATTAAGTGTATAATCTGAATACGCAAAAATATATTGTAAATGGAACACTATTTCCTACAAATAGTTTCTTCACACCTCTAAATTTGCATTAATCATATTAATAAATTTTATTTCATCATAACTTTCTTCAAGCATTCCTCGTAGGCTCACGAATTGTTTTGCTCTGTAGCTGTGGTACTACAGCTTCGGACAGTTGGTTGTAAATAATGTTTTCTTAAAAGTGCGGCACTTCTCGACACTCTCTGTGCAATAATCAGATTTCACCGTTAAGAAGATGAGATTATCGTATACTTGGCTGGCTACACAAGAAGAGCCAGCAGGCTACAAGTAGCAGATTTTTAGCCACGGGATTGTTAATCCATTGGATATATAGACTTTCTTCTCTCTTTAGTTTTCATCTCAAATAGTATAGTACATTTCACCCTTCATGACCTATTTGGACGTTCTCTCTTCCTCCTGGCTGGTAATTATTTTCTGTCACCTCGTTATTTCATCTACATACTGTTAGTTTGTCTGACACGTGACAGTATTGCAAGAACTTGTTCACTTATAAATATTTTATTGCAATTCTTCGTATCTCTAGTTCTTATAATTTTTTTAATGCGTTTAATTTTGGAGCAAACATATCAGTTAAATATCATAATTATTTTATTATTTTACAATTATAGCTGTTTTATTATTTTAGAGACTTAGGAGATATATGATAAAAAAACTAAATATTATTAGTCTAACTCGTTGACTTTCCATTTAAGGTTTCATACGTCGCTTGTATGTAACACAACTTAACTAATAATTTATACATTGTAAAAGATAAATTCTGAAAATTATTACAATATATTTATAACACCGTTGCAAGTAATGCATTTAACAATTTACTGCTTAAGTAAATGTACAAAAAAATATACCTACATCGCTAAGTCTCTTTTTTAACTCTGATTATTAATAATAATTATCAATAATAATCGAATAACGTTGTCATTAATATCATAACTACATTTCACTCCTTCCGTCAGCTATTCTCAGCACGGAGAGCTTTGCTCGGGAGTCACGAACTCGGACGCTGGAATTAGGTTGTTCGAGCTCTAACCCAGAGAGTGTTAAGCGAGTCGTAAATGGGCTGCTCTCGATGACGTAAAAGGAAGTCCTGTTTAGTACTTGCCTTTGACTTCCGCCACCAAACATAATATAAAACTATGCTTTTTATAAAAGATATGTATCCGTGTAAACATATACATTTGCTTATAAATACATTCCAATTTATAGATACATGCACGCGCGCGCGCGCGCACACACACACAAGGGCGCGCACACACACACGCACGCACACGTTTCGTGCGAGGTCGGTGGGCTTCGGAATGGACAACTTCTCAGCATCTTTATATGTAGTCTCTTTAGCACCTCTGCAGCAGATTCTTCCGGGATGTCTTCAGTAGACGCAATATGAGTAGTAACAACACAACCAACGGCAGTGCTAATAGCGCTAAGCGTAACATTAACAGTAATAATAGCAGCACTGAGCAATAAATTTGTATCGTTCACAAAATGTAGTGGTCCAAGGTAGTTCAAGATTCCTTTATTTGGATAAAATAGTCTTACCTATTGCCTAGGATGGTGTCAGTACTTTAGATACTACATATGCCCACGTGTATGTGCCTTAAAGTTTACCCACTTACATTCTTTATAAACATGTTTTTCTAGAATTAATGAAGGAGAATCTCGACCTAGGCATATCTGTTCTTTATGAATTTCTTGTACTAAATGCAAACTGTAATTTATTTTTATTTGTAAATTAATTGTTAAATGTAAATTCCGATATTTATACTTCATTATATACGATTTATATGGCATTTTATATGATTGTTACAGATTCGCGTACAGTCGCTTACACGGCTTTCTCAAGGTGGTTTTTTGAGGTGAAGAAAGCGTATCCTAACTAGCATCTGTTATCTGTAAATTTCTTAAACAAACTAAAAAGTATCAATATTTTGTTTCCCCAGTTACACTTAAATCAAATGTTTACGTTTTCAAAATGTATAATAATAGCTTTTGATTCCAAAAACCTAATTTTGGGGTAGGTTAGTGAAACGGTGTTTCATGTACTTCAACAATTCGTAACCATTGCTTCTTACCCCTTGTTGAGAACAAAATATGTGTACTTTTTACTTTCTCCACTCCCAAACCTCTAATTCAGTTTAATCTCTCGAACGTACATCAAAATTGATCACTCAGAGGGGAAAATAAAAAACTTAAATCGTTCCGCACGCATATTAGTTTAAACGTTTTTAACTTTGTTATACGCAGCGTAAGAATTGACAATTCAACTGTAAAGGTTAAAAAGGATTTGTAAAGGCGGGGCTACACGCTCAAATGCTAAACAGACCTGTGTACTGTCAAAGGTTACCTGTCAACATCCGCTGTTAATTACTTGATAGATGTCAATTAAAATATGCCTTGCTGTTTGGAAGTTCCGCCTCCACGGCATCAGCTGAATCGATTTCCGCTGACTTTATTTTTAATTCCCACCTACATTGCGTGGAATGTTTGTACTACTGTATGTTGTGAACTTCAAGTGTACGCACCCTTCAAATAGTAACACGCGTTCCTACACATATTTAGTCTGACAATATAAACACGTTCTCACCAGTCTGAAATAAACAATGTCCTAATGAAATAATGAAAATATTAAAATACTGTAATATCGTAATGAGTAAATCCTAATGTATTTTTGTTATTAAATAGTATTTTATAAAGCAGTTTTTCAACCTGCATCACGGTTTGCATTTGAATTGCGATAGGTTTCTTTAGGCAGATATTGTTAACGGTAAACGACGTTAAAACAATATAAAAAATTACTCAAAAGGTAAAATAATTTTTGCAGCCTTTCAGTTATTGATTTTTTCAGGTTGCATGTGCATCGCCATCTGTAATATTCTCTCCCCACCGTACAACGTGCATCCCCTTACGTGTTAAAAATTCCATTACCAGTTAGTCGGATGGGGGAATGAAACACTGCTTGTATCCGCGCATTCACTTTTCGGAAACTTACTCCGTATTTTCATATGCCTTACTTATTCCTTCTCAACAGATTTTCTCTAGACTTATTCAGTCTGTTTTTTCGAAAAGTACATGTTGTTACAGAAACAACAGAATTCAAAGGGAACAATACAACACAATGGAATAAAACTTCTGTTACGAAGTCGCACGAATCGTGCTGTTTGACAGTGGTGCATTCCTTGTACCAGAGAAACGGTTAATCATCATCATCAGCAGCAGCAAGGATTAACCAAACATACTTTGTTCCGATCCCAAGCACACAGGGTAGAGCTGGTCACTCCAACGCTTCTTCGGATGTCCGACACCTCGCCGCCCTTTCGCCTTATAATTTAATTGTTTTTTTTTTTTTTTTTTTTTTTGGAGATGGGGTACTCAACCATTTGGTTATGATATTCCAACCATTTTAACCGGTATTTAGCGATCCTATCAAGTATACTCATGATCTTCATTTCTTGTCATACATCTACTTCTCTTCTGCGATCTTGAAGAGTATATCCTATCACGTACCTCAAAAATCTCATTTCAGCCGCTTCAATACAACTGGGTTGGGGAATTCGTTAAAGTAAAATTCTGAGACCCTTAGAGAAGTGCGGGGAGGGCCATCATCGTGTAGAAATTCGGGCGTGTTTCTTTACTTGTTGACTTTATAGCTCTACTGATGGTCCCACACATATGGTTGAACTTAGGTAGCTTATTTACCATTCACCACATCGTTGTCTGTAAGTTAGTACACATTATATAGGCCCAGATGTCAAAATTACTGACTTGCTCCTGAGCAATACCGTTTACAATAATTTTTGCTGGCACAGGATCAGTTCCACGAAAAGTCATCCTTGGTACCTTGGTTTTCAGTCTAGAGCCTTCAAAATTGCGTCGATACCTGACCGTATAAATACGACGAGCATGTCGAGCAAGTTGCCTGACCCGTAGGCGCTAATAAATTTCCGTCATCGCTGTAAGACCAAATTACAGAAACGATATCTTCTTCCTTTACTGGGCCGTAACCTCTCTCAAAAGTTAGCTCCAGGTGTCTATGTAACACTGCTGCCAATTCACCCAACAACTCTCTTCCGGTCTTTCTGATGTTGTCCTGCCTTTCGTCGCTCTCCTTTTTGTCGTACCCTCCTCCATCTTTTTTTTTCGCCTTCCTCGTCAAAGTTCACCCCAGGATGTGGTGCTTTTACAACTGCTTCCACTCGAGATTGCAGCGTATTATCCGAGTATTCCTTTCTTTAACAGGACCACATATGTTTCGTAGAACTTTCCTTTCCAAATTTTCAAGCACTTCCTCCGTCTTCCCAGTGAGTGTCCAAGTTACACAACGTCATTGTACGTTTTTAGTTTCTTGCTCATTCTTATACGTGGTCACATCATCTACGTCTATACTCTTTTCCTCGAGCACAAGCAACACCGCGTACAACATACGTCGTCTGTTGTGTCGTATTTGTGGTGATAATATTATGAGCGGCAGTATTATGAGAAATTGATACAGGACGCAAAAATATGCTCTGTGAGGAGGGAAGGAAAGTCCGAATTCAATTGTGCATCAAAGCTCATACCTGGACTAAAAAAAGGCGTCTTACTACCGTCATGTCTACATGCGAAGCCAACAGGAAAGTCCCGTTGTCGTGACTGTAAGAGATGCTGCGTCTCTAACGTTTCAGGCCAAGTGGTCGATGAATCAGGCATCTGCACTCGTCATAGCATGCACCCCTACGTCCTAGCGTCTGTCAGGCATGTTGTACGTTCTAGACCACGACCTATTGAAAGAAGGGAGCGTGTCGGATTCGTGTAGGATCCCGGTGCTCCGAGTGATCATCCCAAACAATTATTGTCGGGTCAGTGTTAATACGGGGTGTCGAACCATCGATGTGACTCTATCAGGCGGTCGAATCTATTCGACCACAACGATCTGTGTATATCGAAGGGCAGGTTCTGCTGTATTCTAGAAGACTCGCCCTTCGCGGAAGTTCAGAAACAAGTCTCCAGACCACGTTGTGGCTGGCTGGCTTCGAACGAGCGAGGACATGATTGATAGGTCCACTATTGATTGAGTACCCTAACAGCGGCGTTTCCCGAGAGATACTGCAAAAGCTGCTGCCAAGATAAGTGTTTGAATATGTGTGGACGTTAGTAGTATGTTGGGGGGGGGGGGTATGGAACCAGGTTCAAAGTCCAACTCGTGACGTCACGCTCCTTATCAGCACTCACGTCACTCCTTATCATAATCAACGTCACGTGACCTCATGAAGTCACTGATAAAAGTCAGTGACGTCACCATCTCGTGACGTCGCGAGCTAATGACATCACAAGTTGGAATTTGAGCTAGGACACATACCCCCCCCCCGTCGGATACCGTGAAGTCACGCGAGCATCTCGTTCGCGTACCTGTCCTCGTACCCCCCAAACCCCGTTTATTGAACGGTTCCGTTTATTGAACGGTGCTGTTTATTGAACGGTGCTGTTTATTGAACGGTTCCGTTTATTGAACGGTGCTGTTTATTGAACGGTTCCGTTTATTGAACGGTGCTGTTTATTGAACGGTTCCGTTTGTTCTCAATCTTACGAAGGGTTGTCAGACGGAAATATTACAAAACGATCGAAACCGATTCTGTATCTTCAATTGCAGCAAACAGAACGAGTCATACAAGTCATCGTTCGTTTAGATTTTGAAACTAAGGAGAATTTTGCCGTCCAGACCACGGCCTTCTGTTTGATTCTGCACGACTCTCTCTAATTGAGTACACTCCTCTGACAAACACAGTACGCAGACTCTCATAATTACCCCCACCATTGCAAGGTCATTAAGCTAAATATAATCAAACGTTACGATATTATTCACTCAGTCTCTAGACACGAGAGAGTGCGTTAGTATGGACAACATTACAGTACAACAACAACAAACGTGCGTTAGTATGGACAGCGTTACAGTACAACATCAACAGAGCATTGAAGAAAAACATGATGTCTACGTTGGACTCACGTATCCGTTGTCGCACAACCTGATTGTAACCGCTGGACTGTTTGAGGAACGTGATTACGGAGTGTGCGTATCTTTTGTCAACAGTGGTAGAAGTTGTCGTCAACACAAGAGGATATTGCTCGATTTCACCGATTGGAACTTACTTCTGCTTTTGCACGAACGCATAACGAACGGACTGCAACAACGTTTATCCAACGTAAAGTTATCGTTTCCAGATCATCAACAGAACGACAGAAAATTAGAAAATAATGTAAAAAGCGTACTCCTGAGACACAGTTGTGTATATGTTAAAGACACTGCAAACACTTCGATCGCAATCGGAGAAAGCGAATGGACACGATTTGTTAACCTATTACCAATATTGCGCAAGCACGTCGTTCGCTTGTTTTACGAACAGAAGCACTTGAAGAGCTACACCGATCGCGTGGTGAGCACGGGGCAGTACGCGTGTCCACCGGACGTGGTTTGTGACAACATGACCTACGATCGCATGTACGACGAACTTGTAATGTATGGGAAAGCGCAATCAGTATCGCTAGAAGATATAGTAGAAGCAGTGAGTCCAGAAGAAGAAGATTGTACATAACATTCTGCTAACATAGTATTTAACACATTTAATAGCATGAGCATGGGTCATCGAGAAGTTATCGCAAGCGGTTCAGCAGCTGTGGTTGAGTTTCAAGCGTTACGAGGCTTGCGCAACGATTACATCATCAAAGAGTTGGCTGTCGTGGTCCTGTCTACTCAGTTTTTCAAAGTGACATTTTTTGCACCACCTTACGAAGAATCGCGTCTGGACGAAAAGACCGTTAAAAGCAACGAATGGTTGACAAAACATTATCACCGGATGAGATGGAACGAAGGATACACATCGTACACTGATATGCTTCGCACGCTCGTGGAAATCTGTTCGAACTTCTCTACGATCTACACAGAAGGAATGGAAAAAAGAAACTTGCTGCGCGCCCACCATCACAACGTGATCGATCTCAACGACATGAACACCGTCAATGACGAACGATGAATCTTCAACGCTGCAGCGGTGTCCTATCCGACAACACGATGGACAGTTGCCACAGTGCGCACTGCGTAAAGCGAGTAACTGGTGGTGTTTACGAACGAGCGCGGTACACATGTGGGACATTTGATTGTAATCCATGTATGTCTGTGTAAATATGCATATATCAATGTAGTAGAAACTATTGTGATTTTGTAATGTGGCTTTTTTTTTTAAATAAATGTAAACTGAAACCAATATACGCTTTCTTTATTTTTACAACACACCCCCCACCACTGATATTAAGAACCAATAATCTCACCTTCCTCCCCCCCTACTGTCATTACGAATCTATAAACTCGATAAAAAGAGAAGTTTTTGGCGCATTCGGTTACAGTCAGCGGTAGCAGCAGGATATTAAAGTCACAACATAATTATTTGGTGGTATACATAACGGTTGTCTGCATTAACGTGATAATGGGTATGTCGGGGGAAATATCTATAGGTTGCTATAAAATTGATGCTTGGGAAGCTTTATATACGATACATGTGATATACGAGAGAAAACAGTGTAGAAACGGAGTATTTCCAACAGTTACATGTAAATTTGTTTGTTCTTCCGGATATAGAGGTGGAGACTTAAAAATTGAATTATATCACGAAAGAGACAATAAAATCTTTACAACTTACGTTGAAGGTGAATACAATGAAGGTAACATAGTGGGTTCGATGGATCTGAATCTCAATATTTTTGTCGAAGATCATGACAATAAAATCATATTAAAAGCTCGCATTGTCAACACTTGTTATGATAAATGCGAGTGGCATGCTCCACGTGTGAAAGAGCAATACTTTTACTATCATAGTAAAGACCATATGCCGAATTTTACACTGCAAGATGTTTTGTCCCATCCTGCGTACACAAGATTCGTCATGAGCAAAACACGAGCCGAGATTGAATCTATGAGGGATATATTGGTGATACTCCTGAAATGTGGCAAGGTGTTGGACCTTTATAAATCTCACAGGCTGAAGGAGATTACACCGGAGCGTAGAACAAGTGAAGGGAACTTTACACATTTTCTCGAATGTGTGTGGGCACATGAATCTACTGTGGATGGACCGGATATGTGTGTCTGTTGTAATGTGAGCACACAGTGTCAGGATATCATCAAGTTTTTCGATGAACGATTCTGTTGTAAGCAGGAGTTTGGGGGGTACGAGGACAGGTACGCGAACGAGATGCTCGCGTGACGTCACGGTATCCGGCGGGGGGGTATGGGTCCTAGCTCAAATTCCAACTTTAGATGTCATTAGCTCGCGGTCGTGACGAGACGGTGACGTCACTGACTTTTATCAGTGACTTCATGAGGTCACGTGACGTTGATTATGATAAGGAGTGACGTCACTACTGATAAGGGGTGACGTGAGTGCTAATAAGGAGCGTGACGTCACGAGTTGGACTTTGGGCCTGGATCCATACCCCCCCCCCCCAACATACTACTGACGTTATGCGGTAAAGTCATACAGTTGTGTACGTAATTTTTGTGTACAATTAATTATTTTTCTAATATTTTTTCTAATTAAGCGGATATTAATTTTTGAATAGCTCTCGTATAAATCGTTTGACAATCCAGTCGTGTTAGCTAGTGAACGGAGCTGTTTCACAATCATCACCACTTCCCGCATTTGGCTGCACTGCCTGTTCCGGAAAGCATCTCGTCCTCGGCACCACTTGGCCTTGTATTTCGTAATTCTATTCTGTAATTTAAAAAAATTTGTCATTCTCGTCTCATCTGTGCATTACTTATTCTGTCTCGTAACGTACACCCTTTGAACGACCTGAGAAATTTCATTTCTGCTCATGTACCCTTCCCTTTGTCTCTCTGTGAAAGTACCCATGTCTCAATCCCATACAGCGCCACCGGTACACCCACAGTCTTATAAAACTTAAGCTTAGTGTCTTTCCTAGAAGGGTCTAGTGTCTTTTGTACTTTAAGGTTCTGTGGTTGGAGCTGTTTCAGTGAAAAATAAATCTAAAAATATTTGCTATACCATAATCTGTCGTCAACTTGACGAAACCTTCTGATTGCCGAAAAGAATTGTACATGGTGTCGATTGTATAATGCGTGTATAAGCGGGTATAATGCGGAAAGAACAGTCGTGTGCGATGAACCGCCATGTGGTTATCACTGGTGGCTTGTTAGACAAATTGTTGCCACATTCGTAAAAATGGGTGATTACTGTTGACAAGCTTCACGATGTTTTCCACACATTTCAAAGTCTGTCATCTAAGAAACTATTTTTGTTTGACAACGCAACACAAATATTTGCGCCAGGTTAAGGAAGGACATGTTTCCAAGTTTGAGGTACGGTGCTTTGTTCACTTTGTCGCTCATTTCTCCTTTGGACTTAAAGAAAAAAAATTCCAATAAAATTATTTTACATTAACAAACTTACGTAACTACACATTATCGTGGTAGTCCGTACACATTATCACGCCTTTCCGTACACTACTGTGGGTTAAACAAAATAAATTGTGGAAGTGCTGGTTCCTTTCCATTCACTAATATGTTCAGATAATCGACTTCACTGCATTCTCGAAACTTTACTCTTTGTCTGCTTCTTGACACGGCATAAGGTGGCATATTCCCGGAAACAGATTAATGTTTCTTGCGTGACTTTTCCTGGAACGTAGGAGTCCGCATAGTCCCCAACGTGAATCGTTCCCAGTGGCACTGTAAGAAAAATAAACGAAACCCACAACTTCCTGTTTCTTTACCATTACTAAGTATTATTATTTAATCATTAAGCCTTAATCTAAATCCAAAAGAACACTTCACCTGGCAGCAGGATGACCGGGCCGGACAGCTTTGCGGGATTAACTAAAATATTCGAAGCGTGTAGATGTTCCCCGGCCATCAAACCGCTGCATAACCCGCCATCCAGGCTTTGTATTCTTACAGGTGACGTTTGACTTTACAAATGAAACCATGATACTACAACGACTCGACCATACAGCACCGGCTGTACTACTAAGAAGCAGATACTTGTTCCGCTAGGTGCAGACTATTTCAGCGAACCACACAATATATATGCTACAATATTTTTACAAGCCCACGTCTACTTCAGAAGCACTCTCCATCCGGTACAACACAGAGAAGCAAACCGACCATTAATTAGTGTGACGTATTTTAATGGCTGCTTAGTAAGCACGTCAAAGAGTATGAAAGGATAAAACGTACATTTGAGGACCGGTTGTCGGATTTTTTCATGATTATTAATTAAAAAGCGTGGCGAGGTGAAAGCAATTCTCCACTGCAGCTGCATGAACGTTCATTCGTAGCACGAATATTTTCACAGAATATAACGCCAAAGCAACTCCTAGGTATATGAATGTGTGTGTGGTTATGCCTACTTTCCATGTAGGCGTACTTTGTCGGTACTTTGTCATTGTCTTCTTACTTTCTGCTTACGTTATGCGCCTGGTAGTAGTTAACTTGTCTTCAATAGTTGGGAAAAGTAAATACATTTCTCACCAGGTCACTTTTGCTGTATTATTGTTGCATATATTGCAACAGTTCTGTTGCATATGTTTTTTATGATGCTCGAAGTAAACCGTATGATGAATAAGAGAAAACCTACATAAAATATGTAGAGCTGCGTGTGGGACTGAATTTTAATTTGTAAAGAACGTTTTATTTAGTGTTATAAATAAATTATTGTAATTCAAAAGGATTTAGAAAATATAATATACACGCAGAAGAAGCAATTGAAGGAGAAGTTTTTCTGGAAAAAGTGTTAAAAATGGAGGGTGTCCAGGGTAGGAGAGAGAAAACCCCAGGTTCAAAGTGGACTGAAGACAGGAAGAAGAGACACAGTGAAAAGATGAAAGAATATTGGAAAAAAGGACGGAACAAAGAGTAAAGAATTGAAATTGGCATGTGGTCCCTAGATGACTGATACGGAAAAAGAATTATTGTAAGTGCAGATCTCTAGTGCAATATTACATAAAAATGTGCATAATTGTCGTAAGATCAAGCTGCTCTCTTCGGTATTAGAAGAGTCGTTTGCTTTTGCCTTTTGCCTTCTGTAATTATTTCTTTTTTCGTATGAGCCACTGTGGCCTGCGTTTGGTTCAACTGGTTCCTCCCTTCTTCTCCTCACTCTTCCTCCTCTCCCACACTCCTTCATTCTTGATCGATGTCTCTCCCTCCTTTCCTCAATCCAGATGGCACCTGTCCTCTTCTTGGGGTTTTCCTGAAAACCTTGGGCATTTTTTAATTTCTTTTTAAGTGGCAAGCATTCTTCAATGTCTTCTTGAGTAATGTGGAATTTTTCTGTCTTTTTCTGTTTCTTTGAACCACGTATTGGACATTTTGAGCTTTCTGAAGTAGATAAAAAGCTTCCCTGTTAGTTTGTCAGGATTCATTCTTTGAACATGTTCGTAGAAAGTAATCCTTCTTTTTCTAATTACGTCTGTGATTTTATGAACACGTGTGTACAGCTCATTATTGTGGCGCCTTCTGTACTGTTCTCCATCTGTAGTTTTTACTATATTTACAATTTCTTCTTCTCCTTCTTCTTCAGCTCTTTCTTCTCGTTCTCATTCTCGTTCTCTTCTCGTTCTCGTTCTCGTTCTCGTTGTTGTTGTTGTTGTTGTTGTTGTTGTTGTTGTTGTTGTTGTTGTTGTTGTTGTTGTTGTTGTTGTTGTTGTTGTTGTTGTTGTTGTTGTTGTTGTTGTTCTTGTTGTTGTTGTTGTTGTTGTTCTTCTTCTTCTTCTTCTTCTTCTTCTTCTTTTTCTTCTTCTTCTATTTCACGACATGATGGGAAAGGTAAGCTATTTCTTTCTCAGTCTGCAGACATATCTATGTTCTATAGCCATATCTCCAAAATAGAATATTATAATTATACGTAACACTTATTTCTTATATTTACATGCTTGTGGCAATATAAATTTCCATACCCGTAGTTCTTTCCTTAAAATTTGGGATAGAATTCGTCGATGTCTGTAAGACAAATTTGAATCCATCCACGTATCTAAATGTCTAAAACTAGACAGAACGCTTCAATTAAAGAGAGTTCACGGTGCACGGACGCGGTGGTGTCGCCTGTAGGTCTAACATTTTAAACTCTATAGTTACTGCTCACTCGTAGCGCTATGTTCTGTCGTGTAAACTCTCCCTGTGTGCCTTCTTCAAACTTCGCGTTGTGACGCGCGGCGCGCGCGCGCGTGTGTGTGTGTGTGCTATTCACAATAGAATCTTGACTGATACACACAAAATTGTAATAAGACACAATGTTACTAGTAACTTACTGTAGTATTTTTAGTGTAATATAAATGTGAGCGAGGCATATTTAATAAGTGCAGTTAGCAAACTTTATACTATTAAATTAAAAGGAATAGTATACAAATTTCTCTTTCTCACAAGTAATAAAATTTCTCTTATTTTTTTTGCAACTTATAAATTACATATTACTAATTAAGTAATACTACTTATTACTAGAAAACATGAGTTCCATGCAAGTTTTCAGTAATTTCATATTTTGTACAGTGTTTATTTACTTTTATTTTAAAACGGCTTTTTGTTTTATGCAGTTTTTACAATGTGAACTACAAAATTGTGTTTAGTCACTTTTTATATTGTAAATACACAACAGCTCATTATTAAATACTTTAATCTATATAATTATTTCGTATTAAGTAGTAGTTATAACAATGTTATAACATGTATGGAATGGTTTCATTAACACCAAGTTTTTTTTTCGTATCGGCCATTTAAGGACCACATGCCAATTTCAATTCTTTACTCTTTGTTCTTTTCTTTTTTCCAAGTTTTAACACCAAGTTTTAATAAACAGATAATTTTCAAGTAAAAATTAAAATGAAATTACTACTTCAGTATAATAACTACTCACTCAGCGTAACTCCCTGTGTTAATATGTACACACAGTCAAATACATCAGATGTGTTATCATTATGGTAGAAATTATAAGAACGTGTAAAAGATATTTGAAGGGGCGGATTTTTCTGTTCGTTAGGTGGATAAGTGACTTGATGTTTAGTTTAATAATAAACTTTGGCTTATTTCCGAGATTATTATCAACCATGATATTGATAGGGTGAACTTATGTTGACAATCTTTTATTGAAAAGTTAGTGTATGGAGGCAGCATGAATTTAATCTGTATTTTAATCCAGTATAATTAGACTGGATTCTGAGGGAGCTATTTAAAAAATAATAATGTGAATTGAAAAAATATATTATTTTAATATAGTTATAATATCAGCTGAATTAATAATTTTGTTAATGAGAAAATCAGATAAGATATTTTTTCTTAGAATTTACTTGTAAGCGTGAAAATACTTTTATTTTTAGTGAAAATTAGTGTCCGATTTGAACCATCGTTTGAAACTCGTCAATGCTTAGTGCACAATTTGTACTCGTCGTATCAATGCATTTTCATTTGTATCGTTTACTTCCTATCTCCCAACTTTCTCTACTTACTTTGTCCGTTAAATTCCATTACATTTTCCTTAGTTAGGGGGATGGACTCAGTATTCCTCCCTTGATCGATTCTAGTTTTGAAGTTAACTTCTTACTGCCATACGTTCTTATTTCCGTTTAAGTTAATCTTATTTTCTTTTTCTTCTTGGAAGTGCGTATCAATACTTTGCGTAGACTATCATAGACTTTTTAAAATTCATTATATAATCTTTATAATTAAGAAATACCGTTACATAATTACGTTTTAAAAACATTAGTTCAGAACAATGAATACGAATAGTAGAAAAATGTCAAGAATAAGTTTTTAAAACTGTTGAGCACACTATTATAAGGTTACTACCCAGTCGAGTCTCGATTTTTAGTGTTAACATCGCGCATAAATAAAACGTGCCTCTTGAAATCACAAATTACCTAATAGCGTCAAAAAAGACTGAACTTTTTTCCGGTTTTAAATCAGTGAATAGTAATGAAGACATCATATCGTTTAAGGGAATCTTTCAAAATGAATAATGTTTTATGTACTTTTAGACAGCCGAGTTGCATTATTTTATCCGATTTAAATGAACAGGATAAGTTATCAAAATATTGGTCTTTTCGAAAGAAAAATTATCCATACAAAACACCCATAAAAATTGCAACGTACAAAGCACTAGTATATAGCCAAGGTTGTCTCTCTTTTCAAGGAAAGTAAGATGTAACACGTCAAGCTTCATAAACGTTATTTTGTTCAATGTAATATTTAACTTACACAGTAGAAATGTGTCGGTTAATGGTGGTTCAAGGGAATCAAAATCGTCTGGTTTTAATCACAATCATTAAAACTTTAACTAGTTAAAATTTATTTTCGTAAACTTTGTTGTCCATGTAGGTCCCTGTTTCTAACACCGCGAAATTTACGCGCATCTCTCTTTCGTGTCTTGGAACTCCCCTCCCTCTCAATTCTTCTGTAACTTATACTTCCTTTCCTCACCTTTGGCTCCATATATCTTTTAGTTGCTGATTGGTTGTTAGGAAGGTAAGAGGTAATAGGTGTTTTGGGCCCAATATTTCCAAGTGTAAAATTAAAACTGCCAACACGTAGGTTCCCATGAGAAGGATTCTGACTATTTTCGATTATGGAAATTCCTGTTAAAATTTTTCTGCTAATATTAAATTTCTGGAATTTAGAAGATCAAATTTACTAGCGCACGTGTCTGGTTCTGAATTTTGGCTGCTTGAAACTTTCTTTGTTTTTAATTTTCTCGCCGTCTTACCCACTTTCAAACCCCACCACCTCGAGGGCGAATACTTCCACACGATCCGTGAAGTCGTATAGCAACTTGGCAGTATCCCTTTCAACGCGAGTCCTTGCGACTCTTGGTAATTCTGTTGTTGATCAACGAGTATCATGTGGCGGATGTCATAGGTCGAGTCATTATGGATATAAAATATAAAAATTTGTAAAGAGTATTTGGAGGAGCGAATTGTTTTTTAGATGGATTTTATCCATTGTAGAGTAACTAATGTAGATGTTGAAGATCAAATAAGTGACTTGGTGTTTAGTTTAATAATAAACGTTGGTTTATTTCCGAGACTATTTTATTAAGAAATAATCATGATATTAATGGGGTGAAACTTATAGTGATGTTTTTATTGTTTCAATGTTTTTATTGAAAAGTTAGTGTATGGGGACAGTATGATTTTAATATGGATACGTATATTTAGATTCCCAGAATATATTTTTATGATAACACAATTTATAACATTATTAGGAGAAATGAAGAAGACATCATGTTATGATCATCATTTTTCAAAAGACAGGAAGGTCTTCATCAAAATTGTTGTACTGATTACTTAGTATACAAGATGACGATCTGATAAGAGAAAAATACCGACTGAAGTAACGTTAGTGGTAGGCCTATATTTAGGTGCTGCATTGTGAACATACTTGTATATCCCTTAACTTGGCACGATTATACGCAAGTCAGAAAAAAATTATTTCTTGTAAAATTTTACATTCTCTGTCATTAATCAACTCAAAAATGTAGTTTATATTTTTACTTCCATATTCCTTAAGGAATGGAAGTATGGTGATGGCAAAAAAAAAAGTGTTCGAGATTATTGCAGATTCTGATTCTACTACACTCAAAACATGAAAAAAGTCGTTTTCCGAAAAGTCTCTGTGTGTGTGTGTGTGTGTGTCTGTGTGTCTGTCTGTGTGTGTGTCTGTGGATTTTTTTCTATGGCAAACGATAACTGCCGCAAATTCAAACAGAATCAAATAATTTTTTGCATACAGCCCTGATTTGTAGAGTACTCGCGACCTATTGTTTTTGGTGAAGATCGGTTGAGGGAAAGGGGTAGTTTACCTGCAACGTTTTTTTAACAAGGGTATTTTCTATGGCAAACGATAACAGCCGCAAATTCAAACAGAATCAAATAATGTTTTGCATACAGCCCTGATTTGTAGAGTACTCAAGACCTATTGTTTTTGGTGAAGATCGGTTAAGGGGAAGGGGTAGTTTACCTGCAACGTTTTTTTATCAAGCGTATTTTCTATGGCAAACGATAACTGCCGCAAATTCAAACAGAATCAAATATTTTTTGCATACGTCCCTGAATTGTAGAGGTCTCAAGGACTTTCGATTCTGGTGAAGATCGGTTAAGGGGAAGGGGTAGTTTACCTGCAACTTTTTACGTTTTAACAAAAGTACTTGAAAATTTATTTAAACTTTTTCAAACAATGGTAATAGTTAAAAATAAAATAATTTTGTTGCCAGGCAATAAAATTAAAATTTTTTTATTTTAATGTAAATCATGTATAAGAGAAAATATATCGCGCTTGGCAGGCGATATTAAGATTTAAATATAAATCTTAGAATATGGAAGTCATGTATGGTTCTCCATACCGATATTTTTATGTTTATGGATGGTAAAATTATGACCATGTAACCTATTGGTTACACTGCCAGGTTGGTGTAAGAGTTTTGCCTTCTGACTGTGTAGCCTATAGTTCAAATTGCCAGTTTGTAAACGAAATGTGTTCTATATTCCATGTAGGTTGATGTTTACATTTCTATCACTTCCATTAATAGGAATGCAATAAATAACACTGTAAATTATAATGAAACTGTTAATTTTGATTAATCAAGAAAATCTCATTTTAAATAACGTATTTACAAAAAGTATTTTTGTAATTATTATACAGTTTATGAACGTAAAATTGAAAAGAATATAAATCAAATACTTGAAAACAAAATATAAATATAAAAATGAAGATAATAATTTAAAATACTAGAAAAAAATTTACCAGACTATAATAATTACCTAATAAGAGAACTATTGTTAATTAAATTATGCAAAAAATTACAAAAGAATAGTTCTGAATTTGAAACAGTATGTGCTTTTTATAGATTTTCTAAACTATTTTAATTATTTTGTATGTTTACATATTTATATTGTTTGTTTACAGTTTTTTAATATTTCTTTTACTAATGAAAAATGTACAATCAAAAACACTGATTTATAATATTGCTATTAGTTTAATAACATGTTTTAATCATTTTGATGGTATGTGAAAGTCCAGAAAGCAATTTGTATCTTTAACGATACATAATCGTGTTTTTTTGCGTTCAACCGTTGTAACACCTTTTGGACACAATCTGCACCGGCCTTTGGTTGTGTAGACTGGAAAATGGTAAATGCAGTCAAATCTAATGTTATCCTGTGGACAAGGGATTACAGGCGTTTTTATTGTCTTCTGTAATTTAGGTTTTTCTTCTGAGATGGTCTTCCTCGCTTTCTGTTTTTCAGCTGTAGAGAACTTATAATCTCAAGCCTGAAATTTTTTTGCCTTTGTGCTTTTTCTTCCCAGCAATTTGTTTTCTCGGCAGTATAGAAGCCAAGCATTATTTACGCAAATATCCACTAACTGAAAAGATTCCCATATACTACCGATGAGTTCTAATTGAAGCCCGGTACAAGGCTACCAACATACCTGCTAAGTCAACGCCTCCCATGTGAACTTTGTACTGATTAACAATTTGCGGACATGTGACATCACATTTATATGGCCTGGCTGGATCATTAGCAAAAGTGCTGTTAGACGTACTCTCTTGTACACTGCCAGCAACATTTTTATTGTTTATGTGGCCTTTTATAGAACCTAATGGATATGAATCTACAAAGGAACTGCATAACAAAACTGCTTTGTTATCTATCCATTTAACAACTACCACCTTTTTATTATTGTCAACAATCTGGTGAAAGGATCCACGACCTCTTTCAGAAAGTTCTTTATCAGACATGATAGGAGTTTCCCCTAATCTGTTTTGTCGTAACGTCCCAAGCGCAAGGATTCCTTTTTCATTTCTTAGATAAGCTATCAGTCCAGGCGAACAGAAATAGTTATCAAAAAATACAACACTGCACGGTTTGTCAGCGATAGATTGGCATAAAGCGTGAATGACTTTGCCACTCATTCCATGGATTTCTTCCTCATCTAAAAATGCATAATTTGTGAATGCGAGTGATAATTCTTTATGTAAAAACATGGCAGAAACAAAAAAATATATAGTTAGAAAATGTTTCGATATATGTCTGCCAACTTGGCAGTGTAGCCTAACCTATAAGTACCATAATTTTTAAATTGTTCTCAAATTTTATATTGTGATAACTTTCATAAAATCAGTATGTGTGTAGACGCTTACAGTACTAAAAACATAAAAATTAAATAAAACATAAGAAAAACAAAGACAAACTACGAAAATTTAAACAATAAGCTTACCTGAAACAGTTGTTTTTGCATCCTTGCGGAAGCCATCTTGACACTGCCACTTATAACGATGTTTATGCAAAAAGGACTAAAGATAGCAGCACTGAACAAGGTGTATCTTACAGAACAAGCTTCAATCAAGTGAGCCAACATAAAATCATATGTTTTTCCATTGTCGAGAAATTTAAAACAATTTTTGAAAGTATGTAACCTGTAGTTCACATTGCAAAGATAAGGGATATTTACAATCAAATAATAATTCATTGAGAAGAGAAAGAAGGATTGCGGGCAAGACTGTAAACAAGACAATTGAGAATTATAAGATGATAAACTTTGCTAATAAATGAGTTATAGTAGCCTTTTTAGTCTAAAAATTAGATCTGAAAACATAACTATGTCTGGAATGAAGTTTTCTATTTCCAATATTAAGGATTGGGTACTTATTTCTATTATTATTAAGCTGTGGATACATAATTTACTTTTACACTCTGTTAACACAAGTAATAAAGTACTAAAGGAGAAGCCTTTAGAAGATTACCATTAACGTTTTGCAAAATCAAGATGGTCTAATGCTTTAATGTGGATCAGAAAGTAAGTATTAACACAAACATTGTAGATAAGATTCAAACATCTGAAACGGTCTTTAAGAGATGCGTTAACTCTCATGGATATGTATTGCTACGTTGAGGAAATAGATAGGCCTAGTACCGCATCGCTGAGTGAATGCGTGACGCTTTGCACGGACCACTTACGCGTCTGCAGAGAAGGTTTGAGGCCCACTATCTCATTATTATGCAAGGCGGCAAGGATTTCGAAAGTTCAGTTTAGACCTGGCGATATTACGGTGCGTTCGGATTTATTGTTGCGGAAAGTGATTACTGTGTTAATCAGCGCAAACCTGATTATGGTGACAATTATTGTTCTCCAGTGGTCATATTTAACTTGACTTATTGTGTAAAAGTTCCTTTGTTGACAGCTAATTTGTGTCTAATTAAACTTTGTAATTAGCGATTTAATTGGTGTCAGTTATTCTGTTTCCATTGTACATATCGACGATCTGTACAAGCGTCGTAACGCTATAACTGTTCCTTAATATCTAAAAAAAGAAAAGATAAATACTCTCTATCTCTGAACTTTTTAGTGCAGAGAGAAGGAAAATTAAGTTCCTAACATTGTCATTAATTAATATTAGATTAAAAACTAAGAGTTTAATTCAAAGAGTTGTAACCACTTAGTTATATTACCACATTGACAGATTATGGCTTCAGCAGCGAAATAAAATCAGATTACATTTAGACCACTGTTCTCCAAGCATTATTATAAAATAAACGTGCACGCACTCAAACTAGCACTTACTTTTGTGGTAGTTGGGTCGAAATGCGATTACTGTGAAAACATGCGCATAACGTTTCATCTTGCTTTTAGTGGCAGCAGAGTTACGTTTTTATCCCGCCCGCCAAGCTTTTTAAATTAACAACCCGCTACCAAATGTCTGATAGACGTTTAGGTTCTGTTCTTTTAACCGGGCTGAAGCTCTTTGACATGTTTACATGGTATCACTCAACAACATTACATTAAGCTCGGTAATTGTTTGTGACAAAAATATGTTTTATTTACCGGAGCAGTTGTCTAATGTTCAGCAATTCATTCGCTGTACTCTGCTTTAGTGAAATATCAGTACTCCGGATAAAATGAGTCTGTTACTGATATCCACAACGCCTGTTTTTGAACTCCATTCACGGTGGCGGCTGCGCCTATCGGCACGACTTTTCCTATCGCCCACGGCAGTACGGCTTTAAACTCGTCGTGTGAAGGAGCTTAAACGGCCCACGAAGGCGTTTCTATGAGCCCCCACAGTCGTACTATTAGAACCATTTTGAATATTTAAATGTTCAAGAGCAAATATTTTAAATATTCAAGACGAAATGAGTGAAATCTTAGAAGAATCGTCAGCAATCTTTACAAGAATAACAATTGTAGGCCTAATCAAAATGAAAGTTAAATAAGTACAAGCGCCAATAATAAGGGAATAAGAAATAGACGTGATCTCACACGGTAATAGTTATCTTTAATAAACCTTTAATATTAAAGAATGATAACGTAAACAGAATTGAAACTTACGAACCAAGACAAACAAAAAATGAAAGTACGGTAACGTAGTAAACTACGGTAAGATATTTTTACATATACAGTACACTGACTAAGAGAGTGGCCCAGGTATCAAGAAGGTATAATAATCAATGATTAAAGTTGTTGTTATGCCGACTGGTAATACCACAAAGAAAACATACGAAGAAAAATGTCAGACAATAATGGCGCTTTGTCACCACACTAGGGTACTCATTAGGGTAATCTTTCAGAAGCTCAATGCTTATTTAGTATGATTATATATTTGTTTACTTATCATTTTTTTATTTATATACATTATGCTGTTTTTTCGGGTAGCGAGACTTCCCGACCACACCATACATTTAGGAAACTCATTACAACAGACGAGTCAGTGAATAATAAACACAATGTAATTCTATTGCGTTGCACAGTGAATGAAGGCGTAAAGCTGATTATTAACCTCAGTTGAATCATATAGTAAAATACTGATACACACATTTGACTGGATGCGTAGTATGATCTTGAAAGAAATGCAATTAGAGATTTTGTAGTCTTCAGTCAGAACAGAGGCCCGAACCTATTAAACTGCTTTCTTCTTAGCACTAATATTTAACTGAAGCAGAATAAGGCGTTGTATTGATGAGAATAAGGCAAGTGTTTCGCTAAGTAAGAACTGACTATTGTACAATCAAATCGCGCATTGCTACGACATTTTTGCGGTCTTCTCACAATCTTTATACCTTCTTGCATCCTTAAAGGAAACTATTAATTACCGAGCTCAGTGTGACGTTGTTGAGTGGTGCCATTGCAAAAACGTCAAAGAGCTTCAGACTGCATGAAAGGATAAAGCTTATATCGAAAAACCGTCTGTCAGACTTTTGATGGGGGTGGGGATGTTAATTAAAAAGGCTTGGCAGGCGGGGTAAAAAACCGACGCTCTGATGCCACTCAGAAGCATGATGAATAATTATTACATGCATGTTTTACGACACTAATTTAACCGATTGTGTGTGTGTGTGTGGGGGGGGGATCACAGTAGTACTTGGACAGTATGCTTCTAAACGTAAATTGACTTTACTTTTGCGCCTTAAAAAATGTATTGTTGTTGTAAAACTGAATTACATTTGCCTTTGAGAATTCTCTACCCGTGACTACCAAAGTTTTCTGTTTTAATGTAAATTATTCCTCATCTTTTTCTTCTTCTGCACCTCACGCAGTAGGCGCTTTGCCTGTTTCGTCTTCACAGAGTATCTCTTCATCTCACTCTCGGTCTTCCTACATCTCTTGTACCAAAGGATCTATATCGAAATGCAACTTTAGGTAATCGTCCATCCTGCATTCTGACCAGATGCTGTAACCATTCCCTTCTACTGTGAAGAATTCGAATAATTAATTACTCTGGAAGAGTTACCAGCACTTCGCAAAGGGTGACGTGAGAGGACTGCTGTCTTATGTTATGGCTTACGTCTAGCCATCATGCGTACTATCCCCACATGAGGGGTTGCCCCATCCGCTCATCTCTGACCGTTAGAGTCTTCACCCTTGTTACCCCGGCCACGTGCCTCCATACCATCCCTGGAAGTTGGGGATGTGCTATCCATAAGGATCTTTAATTCGATCTTCCTCCTTCCTTCCAGCATCCCATGCAGTTACCCTAACGATCCTAACGATGGGCTATCCGCCTTTAAGGGCAATTTTTTTGCCCAAGGGCAAGAGAGTGCCATAACCTGTATCTGCAATAACAAGCAGAGGAGAACAGATTATACAGGCTGTCACTCGGTCTCCAGAGCCGCGTTAAGCGCCCACGTTATACCTCATTAAAATAAAAAAAAAATTAATATATATTATATATATAATATTTATAAATATTATTATATTTATTATATCTCATTAAATTAAAAATCTGTTCATATTACACGCCCAAACGTTACCTGCAAACTAAAAGTAAGTTTACAGAATGCGCGGAAAACTCCAATTTCGTGTGACACTAAAATTAGAGGTATAGGCTATGCGCCATCGCGCCTCTTCCCTCCCTTTAATTAAAGTTTACTGCTCCGTTTAATTTTGACAAAGCAACATGCACTCAAATACAACTATCCAGTGTATTATCTCCAGTATCGTTATTTCACCTGCTTTAAAAAATTAATAGGCCTACCAAATTCTCCATTCTCATTTTTTCGAACAATCACACACATACCCCCGCGTGCATATACACATCCACATGTTCTCATCAATTTGATCTGAACAGTCATCCAATCCGATTACCTCAATCATAGTAATTTTTGACGTATCGACCACAAACTCTGTGTCTCCTCAGAAACAACAACGATAAAAGTATTTACAGTGAGAAAATAAATTTAAAAAATTTACGATAATTAACACAAAACCGTAACCACAAGACATCCGGTTAAGCATGAAATTTTTTCCGATCCACAGGTCGTCCATTCGTGGTTAGATCTTCGACAAATACTGTGTCCGCTACTTAATTGTGAAACATTTTTACTATATCTTATACTTTTATACTTCTACAAGCTAATTTTTATTTCAAGTATGGTTCAATTCTTATTTAATTTTATTTTTAGTGTTTTTTATTTACAGTTTCTGAAGATGGACGTAAATTTTGTGATCGAAACGTTCGAAGCTACTACAGTAGAGGTAACAGGGTAAGAGAGGTTAGAGTTCATCCATCATATGAGAGGTTTTTCATGAACAAATTGATTTCATTAATATAAAGAGTACGTTTTGTAGTCAAAAAATATCAGTACCGTACAGAATATAAAAATCAAGAACACGTAAGGGAATTACAAACCAACGGAACGTAAAATTCAATGTACGAGCATTGAATTAATAATAACATTAACACACTCAAATTTATTATTAGCATGGTTCTTCTTTCGGGCACCTTCAGTTCTAATTTACAGAAATATCTTTGTTTTTTATCTTTAATTACTTTCATTTATTTTCAATGAAATCTAACGACATTATATTCAAAATGTCTACATGTCGCCCTAGCAAGAATAGTCATTTTTAAAAACTTAATTTTTAATATATTCTTATAAGATCCATTCAACTAAGACCTCACTCATGCTTCCTCACTTTCCTCTAGCCTGTTCGACTCTAGTCCAAATACAATTCGCCATTGCTCTAATATCAGCACACAAGCGCTAAATTGGTCTTCTCCATCATCTCACTATCCCATTACCTCCATCTGATCATTCTACATTCTATCGAATATTTTTAATTCTGGCAACTTGCTTCCTCACTTTCCTCTAGCCTGTTCGACTCTAGTCCAGATACAATCGGCCATTCTTAGAATATCAGCACAAAAGCGCGCAATCTGTTTTTTCCATCATCTCACCATCCCATTGCCTCCGTCTAATAAATGTTCTACAAGTCCATCGAGTATTTTTAATTCTGGCAACATGGCCAGCATTGCTACATTTTAAATACATTTTATAAAAATTAATATTGGAAACCTTATACAAAATTTATATTGTCATAGAATTTGTGATATTCTGTGCTCAAATGAGAGAAATAAATGGATAAAGACTGAAAGGAATACAGACACACAGAATGAAAGTCTTAAAGAAAGGAAGAAGTAGAGATCAAAAAATAAAAGAGGGAATGGAAGATAGGCAAATATTGAAAGGGAGAGCGTGTGTGTGTATGTGTGCGTGCGCGCGCGTGTATGAGAGAGAGAGAGAGAGAGAGAGAGAGACAGAAAGAGTATATGTGTGTATGAGTCATCGCAGTCTACCGTGGCGTCGGTCAGCTGATTAATCACAAAACAAAATTGTTTTTAAATTAAATTTTAATGCGTTATTCCCTGTAAAGGGTGAACACGTATGATTGAAACGTCCTTCGAATAGTGTGACTTTATGACTTTGTCGAATTTGTCTCGCTAATGAATTCACCAATGATCGTTGTGTAAAATATTTTCAAAACTACAAAATTATATATGTACATGTCTGAAATCGTGCTATAATATATGTGAAACGAGAGACACTCAGGAATTGTAATTAATTTTCTTGCCACACATAGGCCAAAAGTGTGCGTGTACTTAAGCAAAACCTAAATGAATCTGTGTAAATAGAAAATGTAACAAAACAACTGCTCCACTTCCATATGTCACGTATATATGTGTGATTTAAGGATACTTCTACAGAAAATTAGCAATAAATACAAGACAATAATTTTTTATTATAATTTATGTAAAATATAAAGATACGATATTTGTCTAGAAAATAATGAAAGTGATTTTTTCTCACAGTTGGCAACACTGTAAAACAAAAAATACAATAGCTATATAAGCACAATTGTTCGGTTACTCTTATAAAAATTGTCAGCTGCCTAATTTTACCAGATATGGCTATGCCATAGTTTTCTATGTAATTTTACAGTAGTTGTAACATCAGAATTAAAACTCTTGTCTCCTCTGACTTACATTAAATTGAACTGTGGTATATGGTTTTATTCTTATACTGTAATAACAAGAAATGTAATGATTATTTTATGTCACTGATACTATAGTTCAGTAGTCGTAACACCTGTTATTTTCTTTATATTGATATTGTCACGTTACAACTATTGCGAGATTACGGTACAGATTATGGTACACACACCCCCAGGAAATTACTAGAGGTTATCTAGCTTCTTCATTTATTTACAACTGGATCATAGGTAGGCTGATAATTACAATCATAGTAGCATACATTGTTATGTTCACTGAAATTAATATTTTTCTTATTCTTTGATTGAGTAATGCTTATAATTAAACGAATTTATCGTCATATTCCAGCAAACGCTTGTGCTTGTTTTACCGCACTAGAATCGGTGTATTATGTTTCTCTAAATATCAATGCTAAATATACCTTCTGGTGTCTAGAAACGAGTCCTCGGAAACCAGGAAGAAATTTATATGGAGTTTAATTTTGAGCATGTGCACATGTGGCTCGGAATCCGGGACTTTGCGGAAAGTGGAGAAGAGCTATGTTGAAGCTACTGAGATGTGCTGCTGGAGGAGGACCTTAAGAATACCGTGGACAGAAAGAGTACCTAATGATAAGGTTCTGAGGAGAGTGGGTAAAGAAACTTGTTCATTGCATCCTCTTTGGATAGGAGAAGTAATATGATTGGTTACTTGCCAAGCTATTCAAACTGGTTCTCCACCCCAATCGAGGGGTGTAATGGGGGTGAAATCCAGGCAGGAGTTCGTGGATGGTGTTGCAAAGGATGAAGGTAAGTGATGTTCAAGAGGCTGTCCACGGAAAGAATGAAATTGCAAGCTCACTGACCTCTGAATTGTGGACAAGAATAAGAAAAATATCAATTCTACGGACTTATGTTTCGCATAAACCCAGACAATATCATTCATCTAACGTAATATGTAATACCAAATTTGAAATCACCTTCAGAGTAAATACATTATATATTGCAACGATATAGCCATATGCTGTATTGAGGATTGATTTAAATAAATATAAAATTATTATAAGTTTGGGGTAAATGGACATGTCTGGGATTGTAAAAATGTTTCATTGTTACACTAGGGGAGAAATTAACCTGTTCCAACAGGCAAGGAACACCTGCTCGATTGTATGTGTGTTACACGTGTATCTTGTGTGTGTTAGTGATGCATGTACAGTCAGGAATCCCAGCAACCCTCCCCAATTAATTACTAAAATAATTATTTTAATTAACTGTGTGAAAACTAATTAGTGTACAAACAAACAAAAGGCACCAAAGTGTGTGTAAATTTTATAGTTATCCACAGTAAGAAAATGACGTTAGTAGGACACACTACGCCAAGTCAGTGCGAAATAAAGTGTGCCAAAAATACGCAATTACACTAAGACGCTCAAATTAATACAGTGAGTGCTTAATCAAATTATCTATGATTTGTGCTATCTCCATCTCGATTCCTTACAAAACATAGCCATTTGCAGAAAATTGCAAATATATGAAAAGGTTCGGGAGTGGGGGCTATCATGTGATCTGCAGGTCTCGACAGGACAATTTCGGAACCAACAGGTGCGGAATCTCGAGAGGGTATAAATTAAGGGTTCGACTGGAAGCCCTTCTCTTCATTTCAAGACACAGTTGCAGTCGGACACGCTGTCCGTTGACAGAACAGTTTTATTTTGTTACAAGTCTCATCTACGAACGAATAAAGACGTTTTCAGTAATTATGTTTACACTATTACCGGAAACGTAGAGTGCCGTGACCGTTTAAGTCAGCAGGAGTATCTACAGAGAAGCTACAAAGAGCGACGCGAGATGCTGGACGTTAGGAGATGCTTTTTACACGCCTAACAGCCGAACGAGATCCACCTCGCAGCCGATATTAATTCTCTGGGACGGACCACACACTGCTGGAGAACGACGCTGGACTCTGGACATATTAAGGACCACGCCAAGCCAGGAGTAACGGTAACCCAACTCTGGACAACACTGGACCCCGTCAATAAGTCGTAAGGTCATCAAAACTCGAGGTAAAATGCATAATGCATTTATAAATGATTTTTTTAAAGAGCTCATAAAAACTATATAAAGACACAATGAATTAAAAAAAAAAAAGTTTATAATTAGGTAAATAATGTAATAGAGTCTTATGTAAATGTTTTAGTCGTAAGAATGTAAGAATGAGCGATCGCATATAGATAAATATAGAAGAAAAAAAAGAGTTTAATTTTGAGATAGTATTTTTTTTTATCAAAGAAAAATAATTGAAATGATTTGATATTTGCATTTTGTAGAAAAAAATAATTTAAAATTTGAATACGAAACAAATGTCAGTCTAAGAGTAATTAATATAATTTTAAATTTATTTTTAAAACATTGGTATAGACTGAGCAAGCTGAGGTCAGATCTGATTTAAATGAATTCAGTTAAAATAAAACTTAATTACATTTAAATTGTATTTCTTTTATTAAATTAATTTGAATAAATGTCTAGATTAAGATTATTAACATGTCTAGATGTAAGAGTGTTTTAAATGTGTGTAACACCGTATAGCTTAAGAGATAAACACTTAATAATGAGTGATATCTTGATCGGAGATTATTAACAATGTTTTATTATTTATAATGCTTTTTAAACAATAAACATGAAATTTTAACTACTCATAAATTTACTACTTTTATTACAGTTACATCTGGTATCGTTATAACTGCTTAAACACCTGGTACCGTTATAACTGTTTAAACACCTGGTATCGTTATAACTGTTTAAACACTTGGTATAGTGATAACTGTTTAAATACCTGGTATCGTTATAATATATCAAGAAGAACAGAATTTATGTTCGAATTTTTTAATCGACTGTTATGATTTTAAAATTAATATTTTCCGTTTTGTTCAAGTTGATGATCCTAATCTAAGAGTTTATCGTTGTTTTACATTTTGTATGTTGTTGTTTTTTTCGTGAGGCAATGAAAAAGAATAATGTCAACAAAGCTTTAATTACACAAATGATTTTTACTTTCCGTTGTGTGAATGTATCATGCTGTAGTTTGTACACGTCTCTACAGATAAACCTCGCGTTATCAGTTTTTTTTTTTTGTAAGGGTGTTAATTAAAAAAGCTTCCTCATCCTAACCCTCTCCAGTATTTTCGCCCTTTCCTTTCATCGTCTCTCTCATTATTTCAAAGCCTAGTATTTCAATCTATTTTTCTCCATTCTGTTTCTTCCTCTGTTTCTCTTTCTCTTCTCTGCGTCTTTCTTTTGGTTCTGCTTGGGTCACTCCGACCCAATGTGTTTTACCTCATTTCAGGTTTCTAAATTTATTCAATATATCTCAACACACTCTTGTTCAGAAACACGTCATTGTTATTATTTACCATAACATTTTAATACTCCATTGCATTTTTATACTGCATCTTTGCTACTGTCGGCAGAAATAAATACACAAATAAGTATTTACTTATTTACAAAAACATAATACACGTGATTAATCCCAAATTAAAGATACAAGCAAATGTGTGAAACACTTAAGAATTTAATAATAAATTGGATAAAGATAGCCTGTCTTTGCTGATGAAACAGTAAGGAAAATAAAAGAGAAGATACGAGTAGATTGAAGGAACAGATATAATAACGACGATAAATTAATAGCAGGAAGAAAGTAAATAACGGACGGTACACCAAAGGAAATGTACACAAACCTAATGCATAAATCGTAAAAAAATAAAATTGAAAAGTTTAGAACTATATTAGTTATTGGGATAATTGTCAAAACCAAGAAAGAAGGAAAGAGAAAGGTGATTTTCTTTTTGTATTGTGGGAAGTAAATTCACGGGAACAACGACAAAATTTTGCTAGTCAGAGGACTAATTGAAAAAGTTGTATTTCAAAAACGAGTAAATAACCAATTTAAATTAATTAAGAAAGGTGTGTTAGTGGTTATAATCACAAACAGAATTATCACTGTTGCACACCACTATAGAAAAATTATTCCGATTAGCGCTTTCAAGCTTCTCACCTCATCGTCAGATCGGAAATCATCCGATCCATTTATATTTTTCTTTATTTATCAAGCAGCCAGTCCATTTTTCATTAAATTCTTTACAAGCCAGTCTCGATAAAACAATCCTTGTATTGTTATATTTTCTAAGCATGTTATTTCAAAGACAATCTTAAATTGAGGACATTCAGAATTTTAAAAATACATTTTCTTAATTTAAAACTCAGATATACCGACTGTAACAATTCATTTGAGTAAGAATTCAACAATAGCGATAGCTAAAGTCAAAAATTATAGATAAATACAACTTACAGAAATATTTTAACAATCAAACTAAATGATAAAATTGAAAACAACTAAGTCTTGCAAATATTTTTAAAAACGTCCATAAAGACATATCCAACATACATATAACAGCTTCATATTAAATCGAGATAGAGTAATATGATACACAAAACATTCAGAGCTATTTAATGAAAAACTGAAAGACGTAGTAACATCTCTTTTCACGAATGTTTTTTTTTCTCGGGTCTTTTGTGTGTGTGTGTGTGTGTGTGTGTGTGTGTGTGTGTGTGTGTGTGTGTGTGTGTGTGTGTGTGTGTGTGTGTGTGTGTGTGTGTGTGTGTGTGTGTGTGTGTGTGTGTGTGTGTGTGTGTGTGTGTGTGTGTGTGTGTGTGTGTGTGTGTGTGTGTGTGTGTGTGTGTGTGTGTGTGTGTGTGTGTGTGTGTGTGTGTGTGTGTGTGTGTGTGTGTGTGTGTGTGTGTGTGTGTGTGTGTGTGTGTGTGTGTGTGTGTGTGTGAGACACACTTTGATATTTTTTGTTTTATTAAAATCCATCGCGATGAAATAGAGCCAATGAAAAGAGTCTGTTTTTTATGGACAAAAAAGTGTGAAAGACAAGAGTTTTCACTTAAATAAACCTTATCTGCTGTCGGAGTTCTGTTCCTGCCTCTATTCTCAGGTAGATAAAAAAAATACACGAATATGATTTAACAGATTTGTAAATTTGTAAAGCTACAGCTGTTCAAAATAATCTCATTTTCTCTCATCTTCTTCGATTTACACACTTATCTGACTGTTTTAATTACTGTATCTGGCTATAGTATTGAAAATTGCACATACACTCACACAACACCCCTCTACCCGTTTAGTTCGTCCTACATGTTGTTGAATGAAGACTTATTTCTCTGTAGCGGTGGCGTGTTTTGAACTGTACCTGGGCCTAATGCTTGAAGGATGGTAATGATACGAGATCGACTAATGTTCTCTATCATTGTACATATTTGATTAATGGTTATGTTTTTAAATAACGAATACCCCTGCAAGTATATTTTGTTAAATTATTATCGTTGTATTTCTATCTGACGCTCTGCAGAATAAATCTTTTTCATCAGAGGTTTCTATATAAATTAACAAATAATTGATTTTATTTCGATTAAAATGTTTGATTGTTGTAATCAACAACCATCAGGTGTTTTGATCCTTACATTAAAAATAATTAAGGTTTATATTTTATTTTTAATAAATTTATAATTTTAAATAAATCACCTTGCTTTGTTTTTATTTGAATTTTTTCTTCCATTAGCAAATTATTTTATTGTGTTTTTAGATAATGAGATTTTTCTAATATTCATTTTTTGCGCTTCTGTATGTTTTCAATTAATTTAACATTCTTAATGCCTGGACATTGACGACTTACAAGTCCTGAAAAAACAATTAAAAGTTACCTAAAAAAAAGAAAATATATTTGATTAAGAAATAAATGTAATCGTTTAATAAACGCCAGCCTCATTATTTGTAGGATCAGACACAACTGATCAATGCAACTATGTGATTTAAGTCGTATATTGTAATGTTACATTTTTGTATAACGTTTAAAAACATTTCCAAAAGTAATAATTTGAATGTTTACCTCAAAATGTCTTTTCACATAATAATTTTCCATCTTCTCCATAGTTTTGTTTTTCGTAAAAAAGAAAACATTTAGAAGAAGACGATTTCTTGAAAACTTATTTAACAGACATTATTTTTTTAATTAGAGATATCCACAATCTTACGAAGTTGTTAGATTAATTTTTAACAAATCGTCCTTTTAAAGAAACCAATGATTACTCAGTTAATCATGAGAAACTCCAATTTGTTCCTGGTTCGTTGCATGTCAGTATGAATTCAAGTAATGCCAATTGATTAGACTACCGTATATATTTATGTAATGTGTAGTTCAACATTGGAATAAAAAATAATATAATTTCTTTGCACAAACACCAACTCAAGTCCAATTAAATTTAAGTTCCGAACGTTTATCAATTATTCCATAAGGTAGATTAGTGATACAAAAATCGGCTCAAAATATCGAAGTGAAGCATAAATATACTACGAATGCTTCTCGGCCGGTGTCAAATGAGGTAAAAGATATCGACTATGATTGTTTTTTTTTATAAAATTGCTGATAGACATTTCGGCGGCTCCAGCTGCAGCCATCATTAATAGGCCGGACCGAACGTGATTTTTCCAAACGACTAGATCAGTTTTAAAAGGAAATAAATTTTTATATGAAACTGGTGACTATTTCCCATAAACGATTTTTTGTTACTTTTTGCAAATAAATCTTGGACTTTCTCTGAAAAGTAGCATAAAAAATAAAGGTAAAATGAATCAGGTAGAAAATAGTTTCTGACAGTCGTATGAAAAGTCGCCTTAGGTGAACGGTAAGTGAATGCTTTGCAAGTAGTTATCATACAGACAGAAACAGACAGACACGCGCGCACGCACACGCGCACACACAAATACATTACAATTATATATTGTGTAAATAGTAGCGGTATAATGAATGGTGATGCTTGTGAGTGGCAGTCAGTGCTTTCAGCCCCTCCAAGCTCTTTTAATTAACAACCCCACAAACAACTGACAGTCGGTTTAATACTTTCAGTAGGGCTGAAGCTCTTTGATGCTATAGAAGCGCACTGAGCTCGGTAGTTAACAGTTTCATGCTGCAGCGGATGCAGGGTAATGTAGCTCTGCAATATGCAATAACAACAATCAACAGCTACTGACTGTTGCTCAATCAACTGTTGCTCAGCGCCTCAACACTTCAATCCGTGAGTTAAGTTTTAAAGAAACATTAGTAGTCACCCGGAAAAAGGTGTTTTTTCTTAATGACGTAAAAGTAATTTTTTAAATCTGAAATTTTTAAGGCTTCTGAAATCTGAAATATACGCGTATAACTTCTCCCCTTATGTTCCCAAGCCTGCAGCGTGTTAAGCGCTTATTCCATATGTTTGTTGTGCGTATCTTGAGTCGCAAAAGCTTCACCCTTAAAACTTCCTTTTAACGTCTCACATCTTTCTTTATGGTATCCAATCTACTCATTTTCTTTTCTGTTAGTTTTATATGTAGACTAGCATTGTCATTTCACTGGTCATTGTCTTCTGAATATGGGGGAGGAAAATATACTGATAAGGAACATTGATTCACAGTGTGGTTGAACTTTCACGTGCATTCGTCCTGTCGCATTCCACACTCTTCTTCTGTGTTGAAAATGTTTTCCATAGGATAAGTGGTTATCTACTATAACAAGGAAGTGAATCGTTGCTCCTAATAAGTACGTATTTTCATTAAGACATGATTTTTTAAATTTTAAACTATATTACGTTTATTTTCTTGCTGTACTCTGGTTTTCCCATTTAATTTTATAGGCCCAATTAAGAGATACAAGAGAAAATAAAAGTGTAACACAGAATTATAACATACAACTCCCAACAATAGGTTGTTATTGTATGTGTTCCGATCTGAGTATGAGCTGAAGGCCTCGAAAGCGCTAATCGAGAGTTATGTATACAATTGTGTGCATCAGTTTTATATTCTGTTTCTGAATTTAATGCCTATTAACAAAAGCTTATTGTTAAGAAAGTTCAAAAGTACATACTTGGGCACATTTAGTGAACTATGAAAAGAAATATTTAACAACAAAAATAAATATTAGTGACACTCTGAGAAGTAAATACTTATAATGGAATCTATAATAATTATTTTTTGTAAAAAGGAAACTTTTGGAAATATCTGTCACTCCAGTATATCACGATTACTGAAAAAATTATTAATTGTTTATATTGAATGTTTATGCGTATCTTGAGGCGCAAAAGTCTTACCCTTAAAACTTCCTTTTAACGTCTCACATCTTTTTCCGTGGTAACCAATCTACTCCTTTTCCTTTCTGTTAGTTTTATATGTAGGCTAGCATTGTCATTCCATTGGTCATTGTCTTTTGAAGATAAGTTAGGATAGGTAAATTTAGTAATAAGAAACGTTGATTCACAGCGTGGTTCAACTTGAACGTGCCTTCGCCCCATCACTTTTCTGTGCTGAAAATATTTTTTTCATAGGATAAGTGGTTATCTACTAAAACAAGGATTTGAATGATTGCTTCTAATAAGTACCTTTTTTATAAAAACCTAACCTAACCTACAACTGAGGAATACTAGACAGTAGTAGGTAGCAGACATACATACGTATCCGGCAGGATGGATCTTGGCCTCCCTAATGATCTGCTTCCAGAATAGTCCGATCATGTGCCTTGGTCTTCCACGAGCCGACACCCATTCTAGTCAGGTCTTCTTCCACGTCATCTTGACATCTTTTTCTTGGTATACCTCGTATGTATGTATGTATGTATGTATGTATGTATGTATGTATGTATGTATCTACGTAGCAGATAGTAGGTAGATATGTAGATAGTAGTCAAAGGAAAGGTAAGAGAAGGAATAGGAAAGAACTCGAGGAAGTGGGACGTTGAAAATGACGTATGCAGTGGATAAGATATGGATAATATAGAGCCTGAAAAATCGCACAATATTCAAAACGCCGTAAACCAGACATGAACTAGATATAAATGACACTGAAAAAGTGATGTCGTCATATAAAGCTCATAGTAAGCATCTATAAGTAAAGATAGCCTATTTAACTCCACGTTATTAAAATTCATACTAGGGTTTATATAAGAATTTTAAATCAGTAACACGTCTGTCTGTAGTAACGTTGTAATGTGTGTACCATCAATTCTATATGCATTCCGCGTGTGTGTAGATTGCGCGTTTTATGTATATGTTTTGTGCATCGTGTTCTTTTTACAGTTTCGACTAACTCGATGGAGTGATGATAGAACATATGCCTCGAAACGAGTTGTGATCAACATAAGACAAAGTCGCAGTTCGTATGAAATTGGTAAGCCTAAACTGAAAATTTTATTTTATTAAAAATCAGTTTCTTCATAATAAACTAATTTTTTATATGAAACATCTATGTAGTAAGTCTACTAGCTAAGTGATGACTCTCCCATAAGAAGTTTCTTTTATACCAATTTGCTTAGAAATGCCTTGGAATAGCGATATAACTAAAACAAAGAAAATTTAAAAATCGGAAGGAAAAATTAATGAATGAAATACAAAACTGTTTTCTGATAGTCTTAACAGAGAGGTCGGCTTAGATGTATACGGTAAAAGATTACTTTAAAAAGTTATATCACGCAAACACAAGTACAGACAAATGTATTACATTAGCGCTATAGCGTACATTGAGTAAATCGTATGTGTATAATGGAATTACGATGCTGGTGAGTGACAAAGGGTTGCTTTCACTCCCTCGAGCTCTTTTAATTAACATCCTCACAAAAAATTTACAGGCATTGCACAAATGCAATGCATAGAGAAGGGCATTGAAAATGCTTCAATAAATCTAAAAAATATATTATAACACTACAATTTACAAATTTAAATGTAATTTAATTTGTGGAGTGCCAAAATTTATATAACATTACTGCTAAAGTGTACCAATTAATGGAGTTTGGGTGTAATGGTAATAAGAGTAGTCATTGATTTAATTGTAACGAGTTCTCAGAATTTTATTTATAAAACACAAGCGTGTTTAAATATCTCAACTACTTCGCCATAAATATTCATTATTGTTCGCTTGAAACGTTCAAGTGTTGCAGTACATTTAACATTAAATAAATCTTATATTCTACAGTAACAAAGTTATATTCTAAATACTTATTTGTCAATACTAAAACTCGACTGCTCAGTCTGACAGTGTGCTTTACTGTAGTATCATTTTTTTAATTGGTTTTGTTGTTATTTTTTTTTAATAATTTTCAACTACGTTAATTTATGTATTGCATACTTGGTAATCAGTGATTGCTTTACAAACTTTAAAATAAAATTGAAATTGACTAAATTAATCGTTAAACATCAAAGAAAATATTTTAATAAATTTAAATCAAATTCTCTGAACCTCTTTATCTACATTTTACATAAAACTCTTATTCATGTTTAAATTTCAAAAGAGTCTTTTAAATGTCTTTGGTCTCTCATTTAAAATTTATAAATGGATTATCTGTCACCTCGATTTTGTAGCTTATACTCATGTCCTCCGTTGATCCGTATGTCCTCTTCTGATCGGAGTTCCCTGCACGTCTTCCATCACGGTTCCACTCGTCGTCCTCCAGTTACTGGTCTACCATGGTCCCATCTGGTTGATGTAGGATAGTGGGAGAGGTTGCTCTGCACCAGCTTCTATCGATCTAGCAGACGCCTCTATTGTTCAGCATAGCGTTCCTCTGCATGATGTAAGATAGTAGCTTGTCTTGACTGACGGACCTAACGTACAATATTCGGTAACAGATTAAGAGTTACTATTTTGCACTTATGACGAACATAGCGTCCGTCCGCGTCTACTGTTCGATTAACAAAAATTAGAAACTTGCGTCGCCAACGGACAGAGCGTCCCGCCGCGACTGAAGACTGATTGAGAAGAAGGGCTGGCTTCTCTCGTGCCCTATTTATAATCGAGCATCGTACAGCACCTGTTGGGATAGAATTATGCCAGTTTGAAATTTCTCAGTGGCGTCAGTTCCCCCACTCTCGTCCAATTTCATATTTTCGCACATTTCTGCCAATGGCAAAGTCTAATGTGAACTACAGGGTGCTCTAATGATGGATGATTTAATTAATTACATGACCAACGTAATTACCATCGTAATAGAATAATCCGTGTAATTACTACGCACTTAAAATTGCACTGAATTCGCACTGCGCGTCCTTTTCACGCCGTTTTCTCACTACACATGCGTATTAATTTTATACACATTTTGAAGTCTTTGAATTTTTCCTACCATCTATGGTTTTCTTATAATTAAATAAAAACTGTAATTTGACAATTATTCAGGGTGAGATTGCAAACTTTCATGCTCGAGCTGGCCTCACTCACACACATCACTTACTACTGTACACACTCTCGGCGACAGTTGTGTGAGTGTTCAGGTCAGCGCCTGTCTGTCTACAATCCGTATTTTTAACATAAACCTAGCTTTCAATCTCATACCTGCTTATTTATTAAATATTTATTTTATCTATTAAATGCACATTACAGCATATGATTGTACTGTCGCAATATCTATTTATGTTCATTCACCATTCAATGAATTCATTCTTCATTTACTAATGTACAGATTAAAAGTTAAATGTAGTCGCATTCATAAACGAAGTTTTATATGTGTACTACGTTATTGACAACAAAGAAGTAGTTTCTATGGAAACTCACCGGTTCCCATTTTCGATCATGCACCAGCGATCGGCCGCAAATGTGCGACACGTCCTTATAAACATTTTCAATGTTAAAATATGAGATCTAATTTAATCCTTTCAGTTTGGCTGCAGCTCATTGACGTTTTCGCTGTAGAAGCACTCAACGTTACGCTGAGCTCTGTAACTAATGGCTCACTCCTGCAACGGATGCAAGTAGTGTACTGAGCATTGACAACGGTCACCAGTTATTCAGTTAACATTGCTCAGCGTCTCAACAGTGCAAGGGAGAACACAAGCACACTATTATTGAACAGTATCACTTTACGTTGGCCGATTCAGAGCTGCGCGAGAAGCTGCCGTAGTGGGGAGTTTCTATGTAATGTTTGGTTGTGCTGACGAACATTACGGCACTGTGCATGTGCATGCTGCTGTCGCTAAACTTACCGGCCACAATGATTTACTTCTTCAACAAATTTACCTTTTCCATTGGTTATCCAATCCTCCGCTCTTGATACCACATGCTCTTTATATCCTCAGCTGTTTTCTGTCTCTTTGTACGAGACATTATCTTCAGCGAAGCCTAGAATCTGGATTAGCAACCATCTTTTCGTTCTTTGAAAGTTGATCTAGGCTGTTAGATAAAACTTTATTGTTTCTAAGCTTTTTGTATACCATCTCTTATGCTGGTCGTTTGTATGTAGGCCTAATACAGGTTATGGACAACCTTGACCTTATAAAACGGTTGGGGGGGAGGGGCTAAACCGATTGTAACAATCCTCCATTTCTTTCATACTATGAATAAACTATTCTTTTGACTTTTACCTTTTAAAGCCTAATATTACGTTTATAGAAATCAATACACCTTTATTATATACACTAAGAGCTTATTAGCAATAAACGCGTGTCTTCTATGGGATATATGGAGTTGAAACAAGTAGGCCTATTTTATATATTTAACAAAGTCTATACATCAACTATCTGAATCAAGTCAAAAATCAAAATATTGCTTTGATAATCAAGTACTTGATTTCTCTTTTACATACTTAGTGTCATATAATATGATAGTGCCAATATTTTTTAACTATAGTTAGGTAGAAGTGTATGTACGTATATATGCTTAAATTTGTAATGGACTTTGCACGAGTATTTACTGTTCCATCGTCACCAACCACTTCTTGCCCTTCTAAGTTCTGTTCCTATTCTCTATCCGCTAGCTTTCATATTCTCACTACACTCCATCACTCCGCAGCTTTCATTGACCCGATCCTTTCACTTCGTCTACTTCCTTGCTGTCCCCATTTTGTAATCCTCAGTAGTAATCTTCTGTAGGTTGAATTCTCTACTTGCTTATTTACGTGACCATACCACCTACTTTTCCGCGACGTAATTGCTGATTTCATACACAGAGACGGACAGACGAATAGGTGTAGCTTGGATTAATTTAGCTATCTTCTCCCATCCACTGTATGTCCATCTCATTATTTGCTGGCACTAACTTTAGTATTTTCTTAGACCAGAATTTAATATTCTGTTTGCCTCTTGTTTATTAATTTTCTATAAACCATTTCATTTTTTTTCTTGATTCCATATGTTCCGAATGTTTTCAGTAGGATTTTACATAAAATCTATGTAATGTATTATAATTTAGAAAAACTTTCAGTTGAAGGTGGCATTTCAAAGACACTAGGCACTATAGATCTCAGTCTAGGTAATACTACCGAGTAACTCTGGCTATAAACGATATTCTACTATATCCTTGCCCCTGTCATTTCAAATCATCCGCAGTCATTACATAATATCAAGTTCAAAAAGCCGTGATGAGTCTAATTCTAGTAGGTATTCGCAGCAGTCATATACTCCAATGTATTCAGTAATTCAGTTTATCCTCTATACAAAATTTACTGTCGTACATTTCTTGTAAAAATATATTGGCGAAAGTCCCTAGTACATTAATAATTAGAAAAATAGCTTAATAAAAACTTTCCACACACATTTTAAAACTTTGTTCACTTAAAGGACCTATTGTAACATACTGATTGTAATACTCAATGGAAAGAAATATTTTGCTGTACATTTACCGACACGAAATTCCGAGCTTGAATTTAGGTGTCGAAATTAATTAGAAATGTTGTAGGAGATCGACGCTTTGTGATTCTACTATCGAACTAACAATATGTACTCTTATGCACATAACATGTATTACGCGTAGACTCAAGAAACTGGAAATTTGATTAGTGTATATGTGTACTACGTTAGGACAAGGTTACAAATAAATTAGTCTCCGTTTTTGCGCACATAGGCCTACAGGCCTACAGCATTATCGTATAGCACTCTGCGTTTATTGCAGGAGAAAATCATTAATAACGAACCTCAGTTTATCGTTGAGTGGGCCTATAGTGAAAACATCGAAGAACTTCAGCCTGTCTGAAAAGATGAAACTAGCTGTCAGACACTTTTTTGTGAAGTACATAATTAATAAAAACTCTCAGAGCTGAGCGAAAGTAACTATCTGCCACTCACAAGCTTCCTTATTTATTACACGCGTAGGCCTACTTAAAAGATTGATAACGTGAAAGTAACCATAGTGTTAGGATATATGTGAGTATGTATTTGAGTCCGTTATGTGCTATTATAAAACTTGAATAGTTGTACTCACCTATCTCTAAAATGTTAGCTTTCGTTGAGGCTTATGAAAGATTATTGTATTGTTGTATAGCATGGTGCTTGCGCGCGAGAGCGTTTCATTGGCGTCCAGTCTAATGAAATGGAATTGATGTGAGGCGTTTGTTTTCGCGTATTGATAGCGCGTAAATATGACAGTCAGAGGTTACTACTCGGAACAAACTTATCTTACTTAAAAAAAATAATGTTCCTTTATTTATTTTAGTAAGCAGCTAATAAGTTACTAGTAAAAAAATGTACTTTTTTCTTATAATTTTTGACAATATTTATTTTCTCTCTTTAACTGTTTGTTTAGGAAGATCTATTGTAGAAGGCTAAGAAGATAGATTGTAATCTGTTATTTCTTGCTAAAATAACATAGTACGGAGGCCTATGTCTGATATGATTCTGTCGTGAGGAACCACGAATTTAAAATCAAAAATCTAGCTCATAATACAAGCAACGACGTTGTGAATAAGTTGCATAAGTTCAACCTTATGTGCGGGACCATCAGGCGAACTCCTAAGCCAGTAAGTAAAGAAACACGCCTAAAATTCTACAAGGCCTTTCCCGCACTTCTTTATGGGTTCGAGAATTGGGGTTTAACGAAAGGCCAGGCCAGTCGTATCCAAGCGGCTGAAATGAGATTTTTCAGGCACGTGGGAGGGTATACTCTCCACGATCGCAGAAGAAACACAGGTATACGGCAGGAACTGAATATTATGAGTATACTCAAGAGGATTGCCCAGTATCGGCTGAATTGGTGGGAGCATCTTTGCCGAATGGATGAATGCCGAATTGACGATGAAATCTATCTCAAGAAATTTTGTAGAAATTTACTTGTGAGCACTAAAAAATAATATAACAATTATAATAATTGAGAGATCTACAGGAAAAGACCTACAATAACTCCAGATTACTTAAGAAGGCATTGAAAAATGCTTGCCACTCAAAAAGAAATTATAAAAGGCCCAGGGTTTTCAGGAAAACCCCAAGAAGAGGACAGAGCCATCTGGACTGATAAAAAGAGGGAGAGACATCGATCAAGAATGAAGAAGATGTGGGTGAGTAGGAAGAG
The DNA here is from genome assembly GCA_034769895.1 of Magicicada septendecula. Lineage (NCBI taxonomy): Eukaryota > Metazoa > Arthropoda > Insecta > Hemiptera > Cicadidae > Magicicada > Magicicada septendecula. The sequence goes on from CM068367.1 coordinate 1,272,815,551, forward strand.
AGAGAGAGAGAGAGGAGAAGAAGGGAGGAACCAGTTGAACCAAACGTAGTCTGCAGTGGCTCATACGGGGAAAAAGTTCAGAGCTCTAAGGAATTTTGAATAAAATGTTTTTCTTGGCCACTTTGTGCATCAACGTTTCCTTGTTTAAAACAAGTCAGTGCTCTACAGTCAATCGCCAGATTCGTAATCTTTCTTTAATCTACCACCACTGTCGATGAAGTGTGCCGATACTGTTGTAAAAGTTACATAGCATGTCGACGCATGTCCGATTAGTGTGACACTGACCACTCGGAAACACTGTTCATACAATCGGATCGGACTATCACAACAGCGACACTGCATTAAGGGTTCAATAACACAACACTGGAAACGTGTACTACGGTTCTTTGGGCATATACCACTGTGTTGTCGCCTTAGTGGTTTTAGTTAACACACTCTGATTTGTTACTTACCTCTCAAGTTAGAAACATTAAGCAGTTAATGTCGCAAACTCGATGCACAGTGCATCCTCTCAATAGTCAATCTGCTACTATTTGATATCTGGTGCGTATCACCATACTGTATTTAATTTACAATAACCTAAACCCAATATATAATAGAATTATTTAAACAACACAAAGCTCACATTAAACGGACGGCGCTTGTTTAATATTTAACAATATTCTAAAGATTGTGACGGACAGGCTAACCGAATAAAGAGAAGACAGTGACGAACTCTTAATAATTATAAAGAAGGTAAAAGGATTGGGAATAAGTAATGGTTAAGGGCAAAAATATACAAAGAGGATAAATGGGACAAATATATGTGTTCTTCTATTTGGAGAGTGGAATAAGTGGAAGAGATGAAACACAAGGTGACTTTCGACAAAGGCTGACAAAAAAAAGGGAAGCACACGAGCACACGATATGTTGACTAATTTATGGGAATCTACAAAGCTAAATAAACAACAAGATACAAGTATTTAGTAGTAATGTTAAATTTGTATTATTAGGGCGTATATGAATTCAAACATGGGCCTTATCTGAAAGTTGAAAGAGGGAAATACAAGCGGGTGCTTAAAAATAATTGTATAAGTCTTCTGGTAAAACTAAAGGTAAACATGTAAAAATCAATCTAAGGGAGAGGCTATAAGACGAAAATCGGTGAGCACTAGGAAATCGCAAGTTCCGATCAAGTGGCCAGCCATGGAGCAAAGAAGTATAGAATTACATTCATAGAAGCTCACACGTAAATAATGAAAATTCTATAGGACTTGAGGAAAGCCGGAATAAATTGGCTGACTGCTTCGGAATAAGTAAGAAGTAAGACTAACGCTTTATGCCTTCTGTTTGCTCTAAATGGAAGTTATAGATATAAACCTGGATACTACCTGAATAAACTGCCGTCATTAGTACCCGTATTCAGGTAGTTACGTTTAACACGAAGAGTTTTAATAATAGTATTATTGAAGTGAGAACTTCATATATGGCACTACGGTGTTCGGCTAACTCCCGTACACCTCGCGCTCCTAGTGCAGTAAAGTGATTCAACGTGTAACAAAACAGATGAAACGAAAAGGCGTAAGCCGCGAAGGAGAGGAAAACGAAAGACCTCCCCTCTCGCGCTTGCGACCAAGCTACAGCCCCCTGTCTTACACGACAACCGACAATGTCGATGGAGCAAGCAGGTCTTTGTCTTGCATGGTAAGGCGAGAGAAGTGTAGCGGTGAAGGAGTGCGGTAATCTACATCTATATTACTATTATACAGAAGTAAAGTTTCTTGTATTATACGAGCTAACATCAGAAACTGCTGATCCGGTTTAAAAAATTCTTCCACCATTGAGTTCTTCAAGTTTGAGGATGGTTTAAACATAAATTTTAACCGATAGCTTTAACAGTTCTCAATAACAGAAAACAGTCCCATACCATGAAATTTCTTTGTTAATTTTCGTGTAGTGAAATTTTCGACATGCAACAAACTTTCGTTCTCTAAGAGATAGCTATATGATGTTAGCAAGTGAAATTTAGAGAACATTTCAAATTTTATTTTGGTTTTTGCTTCAATAAAATTCTTTTTTTCGGTTTTTAGATATTGACAGTTTTGTAAAAAATTTGGTAGTAGTATTCAAACGGTGCCTTCAATATCTGTACTGACTTTTTCTCTGGATTCATGAGTTCCATTCCATTGACAACGTGCGCTTACCGTTGAAATATTTTTTTTAATAGAATTATTATAGGCCTACTGCGCATATCACATTCTACTTTTCAATTAAATATTGTGTATACCATATTGTTACGTTCAATAAAATTATTTTGATACACGTTATTTCTGTCTGTATGTGTACTGAAAATAATACGACGTGTGATATGTTTCTATCTGTGTTCATTATAAATATCAAATTCTTATAAGAATATATGCGCGCGCGCGTGTGTGTAAACGCTACTATGCCCTCGTCTCATTTTATTATCCGTTCACTCTTATTTGAATCTTAATTCTTAATAGCAAAATCTCTCTTATTCCAAGCACATACGAACACCCTTTTACACGTTGAATCAGTTCACTTGTCATTCGGCACTGTAGTTTTCACTTCTGGCGTGTGTCCCACGAACACCTATTTTTTTGCACTGAACATACATGTTACATAGTAGATACTCCACGCGCTTCATACGTATATAATAACAAGATGATTATAATATCGCGATTTATACTACCTATGAACAAAGAAGTAGGGAACTGTCGGCTCAGATATGAAGAAGGATACTACTGGTGGAGTTGAAGAAGGTGAATCCGGTACCCTACCCTGCCTCTTATAAACTGGTCACGTGACTGAAAAGGAGTATGTTATTAACATATAGATGCATCGAAAACTATGGCTGTTAAATGAGTGAAATCTGGACTAAAATTTTGCTTGGACTCAGTCTATAGGCCTATAAAAGTCAAGGGGCGTTCACGTACTGTAATATTGCATTCTAAAATGTTTACCTTTACAGCAAGTACAACATAGGCTAGAATAGAGTTTAGGTTAGAATACTGCCGTCGATTGTGATCATTTTGAAATTAATGTTTTCTCGTTGCTTAAGTTGTCAATGGGATTATCGCTTTTTAAAATTTTTGAATTAAAAATAATGTTCTGTAGGTTTCCTGTGACACTAAAAAAGAATACTGTCAACAAAGCTTTAATTACACAAATGATTTTTACTCTCTTTGTGTGAATGAAGCTTGGTGTAGTTTGTACATGTCTCTACAGATGTGTTATCAGTTTTTTTTGCAAGAGTGTTAATTATAAAAGTACTCGTAATCCTCATCATAATCCCTCGGTATTTTGTTCTTCCTTTCGGCGTCTCTCTCTCTCTCTCTCTCTCTCTCTCTCTCTCTCTCTCTCTCTCTCTCTCTTTCTCTCCCTCTGTCATTATTTCGCAACCCTAATGTTTATATCTATTTCACTCTATTCCACTACATCTCTACCTCTGTTTTATTTTTCTGCTTCTTTATTTTGATTTTCTTTTACTCACTTTGGATTTTACAGTCTATTTAATTCTACATTCCATACTTCTAAATTTATTCTACTTGTCTGCAACCTCTAGCCTACAAAGTACTCAGTTTCTTATTATCATAAGAAAACCTTATTGCATTCTAGAAATCTGTCGTGTAGAAATGAATCTATAACCTTTACTTACTGTTTTATTGAGCAACCACCTGCAGACTTTAACACGTGTGATTCAATATAATTAAATGATCTCTAAGAATAATATTACCACATTATGAAAAAACGGAAAATAATGGAAGGTAACTCTGTCCTTTTAATTGAAACTAAATTGCTTTAAAAGTGAGATATAAAAATAAAATTTTGGGAATTCTTGTATTAAATAATTTTAAATATAAAATTACTTAGAGCTTTAAAGTAACCGGGTTATAAAATGTGGTTATGAATGGAAAACCAACGGTTTGAAATAATATTTATAAATATTTATAGAATTAAAGAAAGGTGTCCATTATTAATATCTGCGTTAACAACAAACGTTAAAACAAAACGTGCGCACGTTTGTGTGTGGAGGCGGGTGCGTAAACATATAGCCTATACACGAAACTATATCATTAAAATTATTAACGGTAGAAAAAATTTGGATTCGGATGATATTGTTTCTGATTTTATGAAAACTTCTCACAACGTGCAAAACTACGCTGAAGAATGAAAGAACCTTCTCACACTTCACCATCGCTTCCTAGACTTCGTTGTTCAACTGGCTTGTATTGCCAAACTTCCTTAGGCATCCTATCCAGATGAACATGCCACCTTCCTTTATTCTCTGCAATACGATCTTGGATATTAAAAATGTTCAACTTTTTACTATGTTTTCACTGTAAAGTCTATCCCTTCGTGTGCAGACTCCAACAGATCACAAGAATCTCATCTCCGATGCCTCTATTCTACTCAGATATTCTTTCACCGGAACCCAAGATTCAGAACCATACAATGACACTGGCACTGCCATTACCTTATAAAATTTTAGTTGAGTCTCTTTCTTGTTTTTCTTGGCAGTACTCGACGAATTGTGCCACATATTGACTGGAACTTAGCCAACTTGTGATCACCATCGTAATTCACATTATAAGTGATGTCACAGCCAAGATAGCATAAATGTGACACCTTCTCTGTACTCTTATTATCCAATACAGTCTTAGTCCATTAAAGAGTATTTGCCCACGAATGCCACAGTTTTTGTCTTCTGCACAGAAACTTTCATATTGTAATTTGAACAGATTTCCTGTAACTGTAACATCGATCTCTGGAGCTCGAATTCGATGTTTTGAATGGTTACTCGATCATCCGCAAACTGCATTATATTCATATATGTTGTATTATTTACTTTTATTCCCGGGGCCGCTCGTAATTTCCACTTTCTAACTATGTCATCAATATATATAGATATTAAAAAGTGTTGGAGGCACGCTACAGCCTTGGCGCACTCCCTGATTAATGAAAATGTCTTCTGTCAAATCCTCTCCTATAAACAATACTATCCTTGTACAATAGTATAAGCTCTTTATAACGTCTACAAAATGTTTATAACAAGATGAAAACAACATTGACTGGATGAAAACAACACGGTAACTCTTTGAACTTACGTTGTTTATCACGAGTAGAACAGAAATAGGATTACTTTCGTCTTGTACGTTAGACTTATATGTAATCCACAAAAAAGAATTACAAACTAACCTGTGCACGCGCGCGCGCGCGCGCGCGTGTCTGTGTGTGTGTAAAATGGCAAAATATATAAATATCTGCCTCCCTCCGAAAAATGATTTGCCCCTCCTAGTATCTAGTTCTGCATATGCACCCACGCCCTAGGTTTTATATCTTCATTGACCTGATCTTTTCACCTCACCCACTGCGGTCTCTGTTTCATAATCCGCTGTAAACCAAATTATCTGGTTGGCTATTCGCTTACTTAACTCAAACTCATCCTCTTCGCTTTAACTACCTCTACGATTTCCTCAACCCAGTAAGCTTTCCTTTACATTCTCTTTGTTTACCTTCTAACTTCTACTGCATTCAGAGTTTGACCCTTGATAACCTTGTAATCCGTATTTTCAAATCGTCCTTAGAAATTATTTATTACTAAGTTCAAAAATTACAACGAGTGTAATTCTGTTAAGTACTCGCAGCAATTAAATACAGTCATTTCAACCTTCTCATCCCTTATTCTAAATTTACTATCGTCAACCTCTTACATCATCGCAAGAAGTCTGTAGCAATATTCACAATTTGATGACCCGAAAATGAGTTTTAACTGAGGTGATGTGACTGACTGACCCTGAGACCAGTGCTGACTTACGGGGCTGACGCGCCTAGTAGAACGGAAAGACAACAGAATGAGTACACTCAGAACATTTGTTGTAAAAACCGTGACGTTGTAGAAGACGAAAAAGTGACATAAGAGTCAGTGTTAAGTAGAGGATATAGTCCAACTTGTCAGAAGGCAAAAGAAAAGAATGGAATGACCGTGGTGTCAGGGAAAGCGACGATAGACTAATAAAAATTGTGCGAGATTCTAGACCGTTGGGAAAACGGAATCCTGGCCGACATCAGAAAACATAAACAAGGGACTTGAAATCGACCTGTCGCGAATCCCCTTAATGCGTGAAGAAAAACTGGCGATTAAACATATACAAAAAAGAAGAAGAAAAAGTGTTTTAGCTGTTGAAATTAATCAGAAATTTAATAGCGCAATATGAGACAACGTTGAATTTTCGATGATTAAGATTGGATTAAGACTCGTAATAAAAGTGTGTGCTTAATTTAATATTATGCGTTGGCACCAGGAACGAGAAAACTTTATTATTCTTCTGTTGACGATGTTAGGAATTGGTTTCGTTTCTGTATACTGTACTTACAGTCCTACAGTATTATTGTATACCACTTTGCGTTCGTTGCAAGAGGAAACCATTAATAACGAACCTCAGTGTATCGTTGAGTGGTTCTATAGTGAAAACCTCAAAGAGCTTCAGCCCGTCTGAAAAGATGAAACTAGCTGTCAGATTTTTTGTGATGTTCGTAATTAAAAACGCTTTGGACTGAGTAAAAGCAACCATCTGCCACTCACAAGCTAAATCATTCATTCCACGCGTATTTAGACAATTTATAATGTTAATGTAACCATAGTGTAAAATTGTTTTGTGCTGTTATAAAAACTAATACTTGTAGTTATTTAATTATATTTATAACTTTAACATTTACATATGAACTGACATTTCACATTCGCTGTGAAAAGTATTCTTCATTTGTGCATTAATATTTTCCTTTCTTGTACTACAGGTCGGAGATTTGAGTTGTGAACTCGAGGGTATTTTATCCCCTTTATCATATTTGCAACTTTGAACAAGAGTTTTCATCGTCAAGTCAAATCATTATTAATTATTACCTTAATTTTTTAGGTTCCCCCTGTATTTTTCCTTCCAATTCGTTTCAAATCAGACATTTCCTTCTTAATATATCTCTAAGATTTCAGCTTTCGTTGAGTTGTATATATTTCAGCTGAACGAAATGTTTGTATGGTGTTACAGAGGAAGCGTTTTATTGGCGTCCAGTCTAATGAACTGAGGTTGATACGAGGCGCTTGTTCTCGCGGATTGATAGCGCGTAAATGTGACAGACAAGGGTTTCCACTCGGAACGAACCTTATCTACTGCGGTCACACGCTATCTCTGTGTCCACTTCCAAGTTAATACACTAGAGTACAGTATTGCAGCGGCCATCTAGATGTTCACTGTTGTGAAAATTCCGTAACATTTGCCGATGTTGACAGTAAACTTCTACAAAATTAATTATTAAATTTCAAATAAATTAGTCTTCAATAATGTTAAAAATCCTAAAATCCAAGTATGTACATGAAAATAACATATTTACAAAAAAAAAAATCCTCGTTCCTCCGTATACTACGACAATACGAATTGGGAGAGATACAGAAAGACCAGTAGTTGTCAATTAAAGAACGGATTCGACTCCTTCTTGCCTTTGTGTAAACACGGGTTCCCATTACCTTCACAGCAACATATGCGATTGTCGAACAACACTTCTATAAAAAGACGTTACTGTTATTGAATTCCAAGACAATCTTGCCCACAGAAAGGAAGGATTTGAACAGCTTGCTTACATTTAATTGTTTGCAAGTGCCTGATGATACGTTTCAACCTGCTTGCCATGACGATGGCCGTTTATTATCTGAGAATAGGTGTTGCTTTAAAGATGACTCTCACGAGAAACATTTCTGTTGTAAAGCCACTCATACAAATGAGACAATAAGAGTTAGGTTTAGGTTAAGGCCTCGTTATTATAAATCATAATGAAAACTGTTCACAACGTTATACATCTAGAATTAGAGGTGGGCCGATATACCTGTAACAGGTATTTTGGAACGATATTTTTGTGGAACGGATGTAACCGTGACTGAAAAGTTGAAATACCTGTTATTCGCGGCCTCGCTGTTCCGAGTCGAGGCACGCCCCCAACGCAACTATACACAAGTAACAAGTAAACGAATACGCCAAGGCCAAATACTAGGCGTACAAAAATATCACTGGTACGCAAGGAACAACAAGTACACGAGTATTTCAGATACTAGGCGTATCAGAGGAACAGTAGTATTTTAGGAACAACTAGTATCAAACGTATTTCGAGTACGAACTAGTACGAAGCCACTTTTTGGTCCTGAATACTTCATTCTGCGCAAAGAGACGAAGCTGTTTTTAATAAATGACAAAATTCATCCTGATGTTACATTTATTCTCGTGTAATATGCAGATATATAATACAGATTATATGCTAATAAATTATATATTATACTAGTCACCAACTTGGTAAATTTTGAAATAACGAATTATATTGTGTTATAACCTATAGAGTGGCTGATGTTGATAGGCTATATTATACTTTTTATTAATGTGATTTTAACTTCATTACACATCTCACGTGAATGAATCTGAAGATTATCCAGGTATGTAATGCATTTAATTTACTTTTGTTGTTGTTTATTATTTATAAGTTTTCATTTATATTTATTTTATTAGGCTACAGTTGTTTTTATTAAATATCACTATAGTATTGACGACTCGGACAGCGCGGACAACGAAATCCAAGAATTGTTTTTATTATTTTTATTTGTAAACTTTTGTTTATTCTCATTCACTCTTGTGGCTTACTGTTATGTTTTTATTATATGTTTCTGATGTTTTTTTTTCACATTATTTCTTGTGGTATTACGTGAACTCTAAATTATCTCATTGCCCTGAGTTTCGCAACTGATTTGTCTAACCAATGTTAGTTTGTTTACTCCTAGTGAAAACTTAAATTGGTATTCCCACAGGGAGATAGGCCTACAAATTCTCTTGTTTCTTATTGTCTTTTAATAATAGTTTAATAAAGTCACAGTGTAAAGTAACACTGTTAATACATTTAGTTCCAATTTATTTCTTATAACAAATTATATAGTATAGGTTATATAATATCTTCAAATAATTACACTGCAAGTAGGTTTATTAATATATTAATAGGTTTATCTAGGTGAAAATAAACCTACTTGCAATGTATTTATTTAAAGATATTACATAGGTATCATTACAATGCAGGAAACTCAAAACCAGTTACTTACAAAGGATAATATAGGTTATGTATAATAAGTATGTAATAACAGGTATTCGTACCTGTTAGTTTTTTGGACCGGTATTTTCATACCTGTTATTTTAAAATACTAGTTTAACCCACCTCTAATCTAGATAAATGTTCTATCAAAAATTACGACATGACTTAAACTATCATGTGTCAGTAACATCAAACTAGCATTACGTTGTGCTCGTAAACATTAACAAACAGTAAACTGTACACTTATTAGTCTGTTAAATGAGATTATACAGGTCTGATTAATCTGTGTAACAGAGGTTGTCTCTACAGAGAAGTGGGTAACGGTCATCGTGGCTACATTAAAGATTTCTCATATTAATTTAATGTCCCACTCATTAACTTCACTGGCACGCGGTCTTCGCTATAGACTTTGCGACTATAAAAAACCATGAACGACGTTCATGTTTTTACTAAATTTAATGCTAAAGATGAAGAACCAGTAATGGCTCTTAATTATCTGTAAATCAAGACTCCTTCAACTTTATAAAAATTACATTTACTCGAAAAATAAATAACAAATATCTGTAACAAATATTGAGTAACATACTTCTCCGTAGAGTTGATGATTCAGACTCATTAATGTAATTTTTTATGTATTTTATCGACTTTTGGTTTAACGCTTTCCGTATATTCATACTGGATATCTGTTCTAAAATAGAACACGCTGGATTCTTGTAAATCCTTGCTGACTAAATAGACAAGCTCAGTGCTTTGAATAAAACTGTCTGTAAGCACATGAGGTTATAGGAAACTCTCCTCCTCCGCTAAAAGTCACCAACATAGGAAACAGGTTTCGTCCTCTTAGGAATCTACTCCCTCTTCGAAAACAATATCCATATATACTTTCCCAAAAAGTGAAATTTTTGTGAATCTATTATTATTACTCCGGCTGTACAATGTTTACACATTTTCCGGAACCAAGATTACAGACTTGTTTGAATTCTCATCTCCCACTGATGTTTGTCGATCCAAAGATCTTCTTCAATTTCTATTTCCCTCAATACAGTCTGAATTTCTTCTATCCAAGCGGTAGGTGGTCTGCCTCTTTTCCTTCTTCCTGCCTCTATTCCATAACTCTCCTTGGCAGACTTTTCTGTGCCATTCTTTTTGTGTGTCCATACCATTGTAATTTTTTTGTTTGAAGAGAATCAACAATTGAATTTTTAACATTCATTCTGTTTGTTTGTGAATCTAATATTTATAAAATATTAAATGAACATTGAGAGACGTTAGTGAAAAAATATTATCACCGACACTCTCATTCGTTTAAAACACAGCCAACAGTATAACGACGCTTTGTAATAGCATATTGGTACACTACGTCAGTGCGCGTACTAATGAATCAAATCATTCTTCTTGGCAAGTTGACGTTCAAACACGCGCTCCGTCAGTTTATACCTACAGTCTCGTCTCAATAAATACACTGTAACAGTATTAGTTAGTGTAAGAAAAAGAAAGTATAATATCCATACATATTATTTTGAATTATATTAAAACAAATGTGATTGTGAATGACTGCAAAATTATGTTGCGAGGAAAACACAGAGCAACAGGTACCAACTGAGAGCAAACTGTGTGAGCAGAGAGTGCCGTTTCGTGTGACCAGTAATTACAATGTGTCACACTTCATTACACGCCATCCGCCACTCTCTGTAATTGAGGCGTACAGTGCTGCTTCCTAATATCACACACAAGTAACAGCAAATCGAACCGTGAGCATTCATAGGCGATTGTTACTGAAATAAAGTAACACGAATTACTGTAATAAAAACCATTTACATATTCAAACTTACGTAATTTTACGATTGCAATTTTCTGATGTTTTGTGACATTGTGATTAGTCACAAAAAATATTAAAAATTTTGACGTTCTAGATATTTTCGGGAAGAAGATGGTGAAAAGGAAAAGGAATACCCCCCCCCCCGTACAGAGTAAAAAGACGAAGTTCAAATAAAAGCGCCATTTTACTGACGAATTGCGAATTCTTAAATGGTGGATACGTTTATAATAAATACGTCATAATGAAAAAAAAAGTGTAGGTTATAAAACAATCTAAAATAACTTATAATAGTAGGTTTAATACACAAAGAGCTAAATCACGCAGTATGACTTTTTTCGGTCCGATTCCTAAAATTATTAATAATCGATGGCGCAATATGCTCATCACAAATTATAAGATCTCAGACATTAGCCATCGTAAGTTAACATTAATAAACATCGTGTGTTTATTAATTTTAACTTACGATGGCTAATGTCCGAAATCTTATAATTTGTAATTTTTTCCGGTGTCTCGGGGACTGCGTAAGATTGATAAATGAAACGTAAATTTTCACGGCCAGTGTTCACATTATCACAATTTTTCGGGCTGTTAGACGTTGGTCTAGATTGTCTACGTTTACCTTTAGACGTTTTGTCCTTACCGGTGACGAGCATCTTCAGTGGCGCCGAAACACAGATCACAATACCCGCGAACGAATGCGAACAGTGGCGCGGGGAACAGATTACAAACACGTGTATCGGTACGGATACGGACGGAACATAGAAAACGGATCAGTCTGGAGGTAAACAGAGGCAATCTATACCACGGCCTAATAGCCCGAAAAATTGTGATAATACTGTGTAAGATTTTTTTCTGTTTTTCGGTCAGAGTACTCTGACCTGTCAGTTCTGTTCTACAACGTTAGTGTTTTTGCTTGCTTGTGTAAAGTTACTGGCATATGTCACATATAACTGTTGTTTTCCTGACTGTGGTTTATATCCATGGATGACAGAGTCGTATTTGCGTAATTTTGTTTTTGTGTTTCAGAATGAATTGGGCTAAGTACACCAGTGGGTATTGCGCGGGGCGGCTACTAACCTAGATGTCCCGGCCGCGTTTGGCAACCCCCGGGTCAACTCAGGCTGTGGAATGAGTGTCCAGGATAACATCCTATAGCAGTCATAGGCAACCTTTGAATTTATGGAGGCGCATATATAATTGAGGACCAGTTCGAGGGGCGCACCCCTCCTCACCCCACAATGGAAAATAGAAATGTGCAGAGCTGGACGTTGGACATCAATGGTCAATAGCTGGATATTACAAACGAACATTACAAACATTAACTGTCGCTTTATAATATCCTTGCGCATATATTTAGCGACGTGGAACACCGTATCAAAAAAGGCTTTGCAGTATTTTTCATATAAATTTGTGAAAATTTTTCACATTAGGAGTAAGTTATCAACAATCTGTCATCATGCACACGCACGTTAAAACTAACAAAACTTTAAACGAAGAAATAGTTAAACAGAAACAGATTTTAATAAAAATAAATTAATGAACTTACCGTAATAAAAACTATTTATTTTTATAAAGTGCACAGAAATATAAAACTTGCAAAAATTGTATTTAAAACATAAACGAAAGTTTCAGTTCCTTTTCTTGAAAACACTAACTTGCAGTAATTATTGTATTAGAAAAAAGTAAAGTTTGAAACGGGCTGTACTATTTTATAATACAGTCCTTCGAAGCAGATGCAATGCGGGTGCGTTCCTTCGTTAAAAAATAAATAAAATTACAAATTGGTTCGCGGGCGCGTTGCCCTCGAGTCGGCTAAAGCGTAGCGCTGGCCACACTACCGTTCTTGTATGTCGAAAGGTTCACATAAAGCAGGTTACATTGTCTAACTGCTTTTAATGGTAAAAACGAACCGTTACTATTATTATTAAAATTATTTGTCTGAAGACAACTATCGCTTTCAGGTAGTCGAAATATGGCTATAAAAAAAGTATAAAGGTTTTTAAAATCCTGATATAACATTTTTTTAAATAGATAATGTTTAAAGGTTATAAATCTTTTTCTTTATTGTAATAAAGGTTGTGTAATATTTCTTTGTTTTCCTAGTAAAAACTTAAAAATATTTTTAAAATACATAACAAAAACGTGCTTTTGTCTAATTTTCGATTAATTTTTTTTTTTAATAAACGCAATTTTTATTTATTTTTGACACATTTCGGAGAGAATAAACTGTCTTCCTGTCATTAGTTTATATCTCTTACATAAAAAGCGTATTTTTTAATTAAGCTTTTCTTTTTATAACCAATCATAAGTAATTTTTCTGCGTCTTAGAATTATTTTCGTTTCACTGTTATTAGTATTGGACCTCGGTATATATATTTTGAATAAAAATGTCATCATCGTCACCATCACTTCATGGATAGGATTTCTTCTGTTCCGGCCTCATGACTACCGCTGTGTTGTGACTGGCCTGCCTACAGATCTTCCAATCGGCTCAAACTCATAAGCCAACTTCGGAAAGCGGCTATTCTCCATTCTTTCTAGAGTTTCCAGCAATTTCTATGACTCTGATTATGATTATGGTTCATTTAGAGAAACTATATCAAGTTATCGTCTAATATACTCGTTTCTTATATGACCGAGTCGCGTATATGCCTTTACCGATCTCAAATAGCTGATTCTGCAACCTGTAATTGACACCAGTCCTTCTTCCTTATAGTCCAGGTCCTTGCATCCATACAGCAGTGCTGGTGCTACCATTATCTTATAAAATTTGATACACGTATCTTTTTTAGCTTTCCTTTTCAATGTCCTTTTCAGTATTCCACATATAATTTGGAACCTGCCTAGTTTATTGCTGAGATCATCACTATCTCTATAAGAAAGACTGCAACCAAGGTAATTGATTGTAGAGACTTGTTCTATGACCTGGTCATGTAACATAATTTTAGATTCAATAGGGTATTACGCTATAACCGTTGTTTTGCTGTGGAAATTATTAAATGGTATTCCTTACTTATCTGTTGGAGGCCATAGCATATAAACTTTTCTGAAATGCATTCTATTAGCCTGGATTACACCCATATCGTCTGCAAAGAGTAGCATATTTAGTGCAGTACAGTTATGTAATCTGATTCCAGAAGAGATACCATCATTAAGTTTTCTAAGCAGATCGTCAAGATTAAAATAAAAGTGTATTCGAATATTTTGAGTTCTTTTAGAAAGATTTCTTGTAGTCCAAAGATAAGGATCTGAAGGTAGAATTTCAATTTGTAATTTCTAGCTAAAGTGGCACAATATATTTGTATGATATGATTCTGTCGAGAGAAAGCAAAAATTGAAATTCAAAAATTCATCTTAAGAGTTTTTTTTTATATTTATATACGAGTAGTCAAAAAAATTATTCGTAACCGTAACGATTGGGTATTCTATAGAATTATCAAGAACATATTTTTCTGAACTATTTTGCAAAGTCAGCATTTCGATATTTTAAAAATGCAATTCTCTAGAGCCAGCCGTTAATATTTCTAATCTCTTTTTAATCTATCTTTAAACATACAGCGTACGGTCAGTGTTGACGAAACGTGCCGATAGTAGGTCAGTTGCAAAAATTACATGACATGTCGACGCATGTCTCATTAACACTACTAGTGTGACATTGACACGACACTGACATTACATCCCACTCTGAAACACTGTTCATACAATCAGTTCGGACTATCGCTGTGACTATCACAACAGCGACACTGCATTAACTGATTAACGACACAGCACTGGAATCGTGTGCAATTTTTTCTTTAAGCGTAAACCACTGTATGCTCACCTACGTGAATTTAGTTAACACACACCGATAGTCAGTAACTTAGTATTAATTCAAAAAAATTAAGCAGCTACTGCCGCAAAACGATATAAGAACAGGTCATACAAAACGATGTCTCATTGAAATGTAATAATGAGAAAAAGAAAGAAGAATGAAAGATGTAAACGAAAAAAATTATGTTTATGAAAAGAAATGTTTGGGATAAAATAAAGTAAAAGTAGGGTATCATAGACCTGTCACGGCAAACATGTACGAAAAACCAAAGAAAATTTGTAATACAAGAATGGGTAAAAATTACGTAGACATTGGAAAAAAAACTTTTACAGACGCGTGTGAAAGATCAGCAGACGGCTAATGTACAGGTATTATTATACCCGCGATCACCCACACACACACACACACACACACACACACACACACACACACACACACACACACTATACACATTGTAGTTTGGTTACATTAGTTTTGCATGATGTGTAAACACGCGTGTAATGAATGACGATGCTTGTGAGTGGCGGCTGAGGGTTGCTTTCACCGTGTACAGCGTTTTTAATTAACAACCCCCACACAAAAATCTGACAGATGGTTTCATCCTTTCAGCCGGGATCAAACTCTTTGACGTTTCTCTACACAGAAGCACTCAACAACGTTACAGTGAACCCGGTAATTAATGACTTACTCGTGTAACGTATGCAACCTGCCGAACCATTATACTGCACAAGTAGCGTCTCAGTCAGCACTGTGAGCAACATTGCTTCGGGCCTCAACTGTACAATAAGTCTCCGTGAAATATTAGTAGCCAACAGAAGGTAAAAATTGTTTTAAAATTTCCTTTTTTTGGAAACAGTGTGGCAACTCGCCTTCGGTATCTGAAGGATGAATGAGTAGTTCGTCAGACTTGCTACCGATCTCAGTTCCTGATAAGTCTATTGCAAAATAATAACGTATCGCTTAAAGAACTTACGAATTATCTTCTACTAGGAGGGATTCAAAGTTAATAGACGAAGAAAGAAAAGTACAATGATGACAATGATGAGAGTAAAAGAAGAATTCGACGTCCAAGAATGAGATCGGAAGATTACATTGTGTGGTAATGTTGGTTATAAAAAGGAAAATGTCCTTACTCAAGAGAAGAAGAAGATACTGAAAGTGACAAACAAAGGACCTTATTGATAGACCCACACATAGATATCTGTGAGCGAAATTATACAAAAACTACTACGATGCTGCTAGTAAGAAGTTTATCCATTATGTAAACGTTTTACTTACTTAACTGATGTCCTCCTACTGTGAATATAGATCAGTTACAATCACATCAAAAAATTTTAATTCACAAGTAAATGCAAAATCAAATTCGACAACGTAATATTACAATCTAGGTACATCAAAAACAAAAATATAAAATAAATTTTACATCTAATATATTTTCTTTTGTTACCTTGTGACGGCAGCAAGGTAAACATCTGCTCTCCGGTACCAGCGCCGCAAACATCTGACGGCGCGTGACACCTGACGAATACGCAGCGAGCAAATCCGCGATTACGGTCAGGGCATAAAAAGAGCGCCGCTAGAATTTTTGGGGGCAGACCGCTTGGAAACTACTGACCCAACTGAGAGGTTTATGCTCTTGATGGAAGCTTGCACTGTCATAGGTGAACCGAGCCCTTAGACGAGATCTCTCGCTCGTAGCCTGGAATGCTAACTCCATCGGTTCCAAGCATTCCGACCTTCTGGAATTCCTGTCTCGGTTCAAACCCGACGTACTTCTCCTCACAGAAACCCACCTGACCCCGGCGAACCGGTTTCGATTACCAAATTACGTGGTCTATCGGGATGACCGAGTTGGCCGACAAGGAGGCGGCACGGCGATCGCGGTGAGGACCTCTATCGTCGTTTTGCCGCAGCGCACTAACCTAGAGGCCACCGCCATTAAGGTCCACGGAACTCTTGGCGGCGTCCTCATGGTTTCAGCACACAAGCCCCCTCGCGCTGAACTCCTTGTCGGCGACGTGGACGTAATCTTCGATTCCCACCGAAGGGTAATTTTGGCCGCGATCTGAATTGCAAGCATCGCGTTTGGAATAGTCGCTTGACTACTCCGAACGGGAGGCGCCTGCTCAGTTATGTCGAATCGCGCCGGGCGATGGTGATTGGTCCAGCGCAACCACGTTCTTTCCGACGCTACCTAACGCGGCTCCCGATGTTCTGGATATTGCGGTGACCCAAGGAGTTGTCTGGCCGGTCGAGGTATTCTCGCTTACGGAGCTGACATCCGACCACAACCCTATCTTGGTCCACGTCGCTACCCAGCACGCCTATGCACGTTCTGACAAGAAGGTTATCGATTGGGACCTCTACGGCCCGGCTGTGTGCCGTAGATTGCCGCCAGCGGGCCCACTCGATTCCGTTCGAGTGTACTCGTTGCCACACACACACACTTTATATTCTAACCTGTTTCCTACATGCTGCTACCTGTTGCTTTGTACTGCCCTTTGTTTATTCTCTTTTATCATAACATAATTTTTCACTAGCTCTTAGTAATACTGTCGTTTGAAAATATTTCCGTTCGCATTTTAAAATAAAATCAGTTTCTCAATTCAATGCTGCACCCTCTCTAATATTGCCCACCCGAACACAAAAAATTTTATTTAAATGCGTAGAACGTATTATAAAATACGGTCAGCCTCAGTCTTATTATAGTATAATAAAAATACAAAATAAAAATTCAGGCACAATATTACAAAAAAATTAAATAAAATTTTTACATTACGTTAAAAACGTAATTAACGGTCTCTGATAAATGAGCAAAAGGGAACAAAAAGGAAACGCTTTTAAGATCTTCTTCGTCTTCTTCACTTTTTCACAGAGATAACTTGGGCTAAAGCTCGATCCAACTTCACAGAGTCTCTGACCATTTTTTCTAGGGTCTTCTACGATCTCTCGTTCCAATTACGACTCTTGAAAAATTGCGATCACTATGGTAGGTTGTTGCGTGAGGAAACTTGTATTTCGATTTAGGCCCCTATAGTGATCAAAATTTAAAAAATTTATAATTTCCCGATCAAGTGGCACGCTCACACACTCGAGTTGACGGACACAAGCCCGTGTCGTAAATAAAGACGAATTAGGGACACGTCAGACCCGACGCCAGTGCGAAGACAATGATAAAAACGGCTGTGTACACGCCACAATAAGAATCTAAGGAACGTCGTTGACAGCTCAAAGTTTGTTACAATTTACAGCATCTAGCGAACGAAACAAAGGTTTAGTCCAGCTGCCTGGTTACGCAGAAGTGAAATGGAACACATGCTGTGGGGGTGTGTTGTAACGAGCACACATAAGAATGTTACACCCAGCAACAAAGGGTGCAGAGAAATCTCGACAAATATGTAAACAATAGAACGGACACTCAGTGAATACTGGAGGTACGCACAGTCCAGCATGAAAACAAACCCTGACAGCTAGCTAAATTAACAACTAGAAAGCGTGGGATTCGTCCAGGGATGTCACCAACGAAGAGTTGATAATCGGCGGCACGAGCGAAGGGTAAAATGAACAATTGACCAAGACACTGCAGACTCTTAACAAAAGCTAAGTCAGAGTACCTCGACAACGTCGAAACAAAGGTTGACAGACAGGCGAGAGAATTGCCCTAGTTTCTGAGAATCAGCACAACGTTCGTCGCTGGAATATCCCGGGGATGTCGGCGACCAACCAGCGTTGGGCATCTTCTAAAGAACTCGTGGAGAGAGTAATAAGGACTCGAACGACGAATCGGGGAACCGATGACAAGATCTACAAGGTGGTAGGAATTTAAAGGAACCTATCAGCTACGACGTAAGGCGTGGAAATATAGAAGTTGCCTTCTGGGTAGTATGTTTGATAAAAACTGTTTGCGAGGACGCGGAACCAGTTAGTAATACAGTAGTTATGGCAGTAATACGGTAGAAGACGAGTAATTGTAGTTGCAGTAGTTACAGTAGTTATGTAGCAAGACGATGTAATATAGTAGAGTTGGAGCGGTAATGACGGTAGTAATTGAAATAGTTTACGCGACGTACTCAACTTTTTGAAATCGTAACCAAGTCGCGATCTTAAGTGAACTTAGACATTCAATACGATCTCAATTACACAAAAGTATGTTCGACAGTTATATGAGTTCCGATAATCTACAGTGCGAATAGACATAACTATCATTAAATACCAGTGCGTACGTGACTCTAAACTACGACCGACACGCAACATAATAATACAAGTGAGTAACATTCCGAAAGTAAAACAGTGGGTGACAGTTCAAACAGTATTCCACCATAATGATTCGCTATATTGAACATTTGAACTGAGTGAATCAACCCGAACACTATTACACACTGCATACACTACGTCCAAGATAGAAGAATTAGTTAACTATATGAACACACACACAGCAAACTCTAAGAGTAAACCATTTTAATGACGATGTTGGCATCTTAATCACTTGAACTTATAAAACACTTGCCACCAGCGGGGAGTACAACACCACACTATACATAACGAGAGTGGAAATCAGTGAAGTGAAGTGAAGTGTTCTTCAATTAACAGTGATTAGGATGTACGAGGAATCCACCAGCGGATGTCATCTTACACCGATGGAATTTTGGATAAACCCTTTTGCAAGATAAGCCTTTATGTTTATTAAATCCTAGTGATACATATACTGCTGCACTGTCTCATCTTTTCAAAGAGCTACTCCCGAGAGATTTTGTAAAGTTATATAAATCATAAATCTTATAATGTTAATATTAAAGTAATTCATCTGAGCATAATGAACGCATTTAGCTAGGGATAAAATATATTTGATTGCTATTTGTTTGTATATGTATATTATTGTGTTGTATTTGAATGTACTGTATGTCTTGTTTTCAGGAAACAACGAACGAATATTATTGTAATTTTGTTATTATGTGTCTTAATTATGTATTTGCAGGACATAGTAATTTACTTAATCAACAATATAATAAATAAGTGATTATTACCTATTTACTTAAATCTTGCGTTCATTATTGCAAATTAACCTTGACAATTAATTTATCACGTTCCAAGTAATTTCACAAAGAGTCTCAGAGTTATGCTAATTATCAATGGACACAACCAAATCGACCATTGAAATGTCAGATTAACAGGCTCATGTAAATCATATTGATTTGATAACTATATTGAGTCAAATCCGACAAATATCATTTACTTTCCATATGTGTGTTTAATATTAATGTCAATTACAACTCTATTTGATTACATATAATTAGTATACGAATTTAATTAGACCCAATTTATCAATTTATAATTGGATAATTCTATAATAATAATAATTAGCATAATTGCACTAAATATAAATGGCGCTCCAAGATCGTGGGGCACGGCAAACATAATTAATTAATTAATTAATTGCCAATTCCATTTATATACATTAATCCGCTAAAATGTATGTATGGTTTGAGGTCATCTGATAGTCCTCCGATACTCGCGCTTTCCTACGATGAAGGCACACGCCGAGAGATGTCCACAAGTCGTGAAATGGTAATGTCCGTGACTACTTGAGCAAATGCAGAACGTTGCCAAAAGCATAATTTTCCGAACACGCACTGTTTGCTGGACTGAAGTTCAAACAAGCAGTTTTCACGTGTTATTCATCCATACACCTGCAGCCTCGTAAGGCAGAACAAATTACACAGACGTGATGGCAATAGCCAGGAGGCCTCCCTCTCTCGCTACTGACTACTTACAACCGGGAACCGGTGATAGGTAGTCCCCAGGCATGTCACTCCAGACCAACGTGAGATAACGCGCGTGCTACATTCAACTTCGTATCGACGTCACGCCGATCACCACACACATTGACCAAGCCTACCCCTGTGAGGCACATGTTTAGATAAGATGCGGGGGGGGAACGAAATGTAACAACCATTACAAATGTTTCTGTCTTTTATGTGCTAAGTCAGATCATCTATATCGAAAACTGGCAAATACAGTCTGATAACTAATTTCAAGTAGGCTAGAACACAGTGGTTTATCCTCAAAGAATCAATCGCACACGGTCCCAGTGCTGTTGTCATTAATCTGTTAATGCAGTGTCGCTGTTGTGATAGTCACAGCGATAGTTCGAGCTGATTGTATGAACAGTGTTTCGGAGTGGGATGTAATGTCGGCGTCGAATCTCATTGTCACACTAACAATGTTAATGAGACATTCGTCGACATGTCGTGTAACTTTTATTGTAGTATCGCCACCCTTCGTCAGCACTGGCGGTATGTTGTTCGTTTAAATATTGATATATATAATATTTCAAATACGAGTATTACCTACCGTTTCTAGAGGACTGATTTTTTTCAAACAAAGAAATGGTGACGTCCAGAAAATAGTCCAGAGCAATGTTTTTTACTGAAAGTTCCTTAGAGCCCTCAATCATTACAGTTTCAAAACATTTTTATATTAATACTCGTAAAATACTAAAAAACACTCTTTAAAGTGTATTTTTGAAATTCAATTTTTAGTTCAGAAATTTCAAAGTGGAATTATATTTTTAGATTCTTTGACTGCAACTACACTACACTATTCCAGATTTTTGTAAGAAATTGATATGCTACTTAATTACTGAAACAAATTTTTATTCGCATTAGATACACTGAGGTTCAATTTTAATAACAACAAAAAAAGAAAAAATTTTACGAAGTAGAAAAGTTTATTAAGATTAGTTATAAATTGGAAAAACTAAGAATTTATGCGATCTGTAAAAGATATAACGAATGACAAATATGTTATTCTCTTCAAAATGTGGGATTAACAATATTAAAAAAAGAAAAACTTTTACTAATCGAGAAACAAAATAAATTTTGTCATAATTATAAAAAAAAAATTTTTGGTAACCATGTTGCCATCGTTTTTACACTGTTTATAAGGAAAACAAAGACAGATCACTCAAGTAACAAAAAGAACATTCTTGGAACTGAACTTCTTTAAATATTAACTATAATAGAAAAGTAGAAAATTTCTGTCAGAACTGTAAAAGAGGAAGTTAGAAATCCTCAAGTGAACTTTTAAAAGTCATATTTCAACTATTACAAATCATCAGTTGTCTTCAGAATAAATGTAAAACACAAAAAATAAAAGAAACAAAAATACTATTTTATCACCCAGTAATACAGTAGAGTCAAGAAAACGAACGTCAGGCCTACGTGTGATACACAAGTAACTATACACAAGCAAGCTAAAGTACTTCCAGATGAAAGGTATGAAATGGTTCGCGCAGATCGTAGAGGTCAGCAGAGAAGGCTGTGCTGGAAGTGGGGTGCGCACACACCAATCATGCAGCTCTTCAGAACACAAAATGATTGCTCCGAAAACAACGCGTCAAAGCTACCCATCCGCCATGAGATCTTTTCACACTGCCCAATCAGATACCCGTTTCATGTGTAATTATTTTAGTTGTACCAACGACCACGTATTTGTTCAGACTAGAGTTGACAAATACGTGAATACAGTACTCAAAGTTAAAGCAGAAACCACAGTTACATTGTTCACAATAAGCCGAAAAAAAAGAAAGCTTCAGATTATACTGAGCGAATTATCTTTCTTCACTTTTCTTTCTTTCTTACTTACTATTTTATATATAATTCTGCGTATAACCTTACCATTATGATAAATTTGTTAAAAAGCATCTCCAGCGTTTCAGAATTTGTAATTCCTCAGTAAAATGATACATCTATTTGCATCGCATCGTTATGTGGGGGTTACTGTTAATAGTATTTATTGTTTTTTTAACAATTTTTAATACAATGATTAAACTTCAAACAGAAAATTCGACTAAAAGTGCAGTTTTTATATTGTAATTGTAAAAAAAACGATAATGTAAATATGTAGCTTGTTTTATTGAATAGTGTGATACGTGTTAATTGACTCAGGTAACAGACGCCTATGAATATACATGTAGGCGTGTATTTTCTGTTACTTATGTGTCGTAACCAACACAGTACGCCTCATTTACAGAGAGCGGATGGCGTGTAATTAAGTGTGAAACTTTGTAATTACTGGTCACACGAAACGGCGCTGTCTGCTCACACAGTCTGTTCTGTAACTCACTCGCTACCAGTTGCTTTGTGTATTTTTCACTCAACTTAATTTTCCAAATAATCCACAATCATATTGTTTTAATAAATTCATGGTCATTTTATGTGGGTCTAATGCTTCATTCTTCTAACACTAACTAATACTGCCACAGTGTACTTGTTGAGACGAGACAGTACAGTAGATGTAAACAGACGAAGCGCCTTAAATTCTTGAGAAGTGAATTGATTTTTGCATCAATATCGTACGAATATCATCATATCAATATCATATTTGCATCTGCTATATTGTTATCTGTGTTTTGTAAGAAAAAGAGTGTCGGTGTTATTAGGTTTCTACATAAGCTCTCAGATGCTAGTTCTTAAGATAGTAATCGCCTTAGTACTGGGGTGAACAGGCGAGCAGCTGGCAAACACTTTTGACATTGAATACGGCCTCCGATGGTGGGGCTGAAATGTCTGTCACAAACAATAACAGTCAGCCACGGCCTAACGCCCGGCTATGTACGTACAATAATAACTTTATTGTTGTGTTGGAGTGTTAGTGGTCTCAAATATTTCTACTAGTAATTTTGTACAAACCACTATGTTGTCTTTGGTATTGACAACATACCAAAGACAACATAGTGGTACCAGTCAATGCCAAAGACAACATAGTGGTTTGTACAAAATTACTTGTAGAAATAATAATAATTTAACAATGTCTAAGCTCTCAGGTGTTTTGTGATATTTTATAAATTTTATATTTACAAAAATGTCATTGTTTTGGAAGATATGTATGATGTTTGCAGAAGGGGAACACGAAATATGTCTATATATGGTGTTTTCTATGTTGGTGGCTTTACGCAAAGTTTGCGTATGAGACAAAATCAACATTTTACAGGGGAAAGGAAGAACTGATGTCTTCAGCCTTGCTATATATTTTATTTAATCATCCTACATTTTTCTAAATAAGGTAATACTGTGACGACATTTAAAATGAAAAAATCTTAAAAATAATTTAGCTATAATTTTAAATAACATAGGTGGAATTAGAATTTTATAACTCAGTGAAGGTAAAATTCTGGTTATAATGCATGTTTTCAATTAACTGTGCATAACATACAATATATTTTATGTTTTTTTATACAGAGAATTGGAATTACTGGACAGAGTGTCAAAAACAGGTCAAGGTACATTCTAAACCTGAATTCCATAAAAATTCTCATATGTGGTATTAGAATAAAGGTATCGATATATCGTCGCAGAAGGGCTTATTCACAGCACTGTATTTGTGAATTTAGTGAGCTTGGATTCATAAGAGTCAGCGTGATCTCCTTCAGAAGATGTATACAGTAGGCTAAGTTTAATATACGGAGAGGGTAAAATCAACCGTCAATGAAATACGTAAAAGAGCAAAACAACGAGTCTTAAACCATCAACTGTACGGAAAACGCTCTTCAGGAATTTTTATAAACCATAATAGCTGTCTTACTAACCTGGAAGAAAATGCTATTTTTCTCAAGGTAAAAGACATCATATGACTAAACAGAGATTGTTATAAGGTATTATAAGGTATATGAGGTGTTGCTTACATATTCTCGATTTTTAGTGTTAAGTCAGTAAAAACATGAAAGGAATTCATGATGTGTTAGAATAATAAAGTCTATAGAGAAGTCCGCATGTCAAGGAAGTTTGTGCGAGGGCGTTAATTAAACGAAAATGTTTGATGTAGGCACGTTTGCAGATACACACGTGTTTGCATAATCAGCCCTGTATAATCTTATCAAACAGACTAATAATGTTACAGTTTACATTTAGCAGTTTGGGTGCGTTAATGGTCATGAGGACAACATAGCGTTACTTTGATGTTACTGACACTTGCTAGATTATGTCGATGTCGTAATTTTCTTTCAAAGTCCAGATAATGTTACTGTTACGTGCGCTTAAGTAGACAAGAATATTTTAAATAAATCATGTTTAATCTAAACCTAACTTTTTTTATCGCCTCATTTGTCTGCTGTTATAAACAACAGAAGTATTTTCCGTGAGAAGTGTGTTCAAAGCAATCAGCCACTGTCAAATATTAAACGACCATGTACGAAACAAAACGAAGTCAGACCAGAACGAATCGGCAAGAATTTGGAAATTATTCCGTGTGTAGCTATTCCGGGATTGTGTGTGCGTATGTGTGTGTACGCGCGCGCGATTGTATGTGTCATTCATTTCAATATATGATAACAGAGAAAGGTTTTGATTGGGAATTTTTTAGTTAAATTACGGGGATTTTCTGAAATCGAAAATATGCGCGTAAAGTATGTTAATTCAGAAGTGGTTGTTAAAAACCCTTTATTTTTCTTATCTCAATACAGTACATAATACTAGTCAATAATACGAGACAATGAAACCTCGAGTCAACAGTGTCGCACGGACCAGAAAACTCTTTTTATACAGGGAGATGCTATTACATATAGGGGGAGTCTTATAGAGTGAGAATTTAGAAGACAGTAAAGAAATTAGTTCTCATTTAGACAAGGTGAATAGGTAAATATCTGATAATTCAACTTGATTAGTTATTTCTCAATTAATTCTTGGAAGAATGAGAGTTGCAAGTATAGCGTTCAAACTAAACAGGAAAATATAAAACAATGCATAAACCTGTATTGGTTTTAAAAGTAAAACCATGGGGTGAATTTATAGGGGTCAAAAAACTTGACAAATTTTGTTAATCTCTTAATATTTATTATATTTTATTACATTGTTCAGCTTTGTAGGGCTAGTAGAGTAGTAACTCTTTTTTAAATATTCAAAGAGGTTTATTACACAGCATTTATGTACACGTTTGAAATATGACATATAGGAAAATCAATTCAGCCAATACGTATCTTCTAAATAATATTTCAATAACGCGTATTTTTATTATCGTTTACTTGAATGGGACCGATTTCAGAATGTTATCATACGTTTTCAGCCACTTTAAAGATAGCAATGTTGATTACTCTTAACTTGTTTTTTCTTTTGTATGAAACAGACTCGATCGGACCCCCATGCCAAATTCTAGATACGCCACTGGCCTAATACTGTGCAATGCATACAATGTTGTCTGTAGTACAAATCTAAATACCCAATGTTACACTGGGCTCAGTAGTCAATGGTTTCCTCCTCTGTGCTGCAACGGATGCAAAGTGTTCAAAAGTAGCTGTAGACCTATATGATATGATTTACAAAAGTATGTACGATATAATCTCACAGAAACATTAAAAGGTACTCGAACCTCACTTATCACAAACTACTGTCTGGTTGTCTTTTATATAACTGGAATAATCTGCTTCCACAAACTGTCAATATAGTAACTGTAACTTACTCGTATTTTCAGTTCATAATATGCCCTGCAAATTAATATGTTATTCCCACATATAAATTTCGGTTTTTTCTGTGTTAGTACTTCTAAACCTTATTTCGTTTAATTTTAATCATTACTTTTGTAACAATCTATAGTCAACGTTGACAAATGTTAGGGAATCGTAGTTTGCAGAGTAAACAGTAATTGGATCTAGATGGCTGCTTCAATACTGTACTGTAGTGTGAGAACTTGGAAGTGGACACAGAAAGCGTGTGACCGCAGTAGATAAGCTTCGTTCCGAGTGGAAACCCTTGTCTGTCACATTTACGCGCTATCAATCCGCGAGAACAAGCGCCTCGCATCGACTTCACTTCATTAGACTGGACGCCAATAAAACGCTTCAGCCAATAAAACGCGCCATACGTACGCACCATGCAAACGAAAAACTTTTCGTTGAGTTAGTTTAAAACGTGTAAAACTCAACGAAATCTAACATCTTAGGCATACATTAAGATGGAATTGTCTTAGTGGGAAACAGAATTTTTGTTCTTCATCCCGAATGGAATAAAGATTCCTAGTGGAAATAACTGACTTTATTGCACGAACTCATAACACTCCAAATGTATATAAAATTAAATATTAAAACTAAAAAGCACCTGGATTCCTAATTCAAGCGATAAAATATTTGAAAAAAACGACATGCTGAAACCAAAAAATTATCTTCCGATCGCATGATTAAAGACTTTGTATACATTAACAGCAGCAGCGATAGCAAATCAAATAACAGAATATACTAACGTAAATGAAATTCTAGCAGAAGAACAGAAGGGTTGTAAAAGAGGATTCGAGGAACAGAGAAACATGGAAAAAAAATGTCTTTGTATCCTTGATTGACTATCAGAAAGCATACGATTCGGCACCGTATGACTGACTTATTCGTGTCCTTAAAGTACATAATTAGTCGATCCTAATAGTATAGACTTCCTGGCAGGTACAATGAAAAATGTCGACCCAGCTCTGGTTTACTACAGAAAGAAAAATTAAAAGCTCAAAATGTCTTAATATCCAAAGAGAAATTGTCCAGAGTAACACGTTAGCCCTTTCTGGTTCTGCTTGGCAATCAATCCACTATCAGACATCTTCAATAAAACAGGGTATAGTTACTAATTTAACAAAAAAAAAAAAATCATAATTTTTATAATGTCAGTCATCTGTTATACACGGATGATCTAAAATTATACGCCTGTAATAAACGTTAACTGACCAAGTCTTATCAGTATAACAGCTACATTTAGCTCGGTTATTAATATTCTACGACAATTACTTTACTCTCTGGAAGAGTCGGGAGTGTCGTTTTACATGCTTTTCTGCTAACCAAGCAGGTGCAGTGTCTCGGTCAAGTCCATGTACTCTAGTAGCTTCCAGACTGTTCGAGCTCTTGTAACTACGCAAATTATGTTGGCACGCGGCCAGAAGTACGGATAATTATTCTGGAACATCTGTGGGATCTATATGAGCGTCTACGACCGGCTACTTAGTTACACCTGGCGATATTGTAGAGTGCGGATCAAGTGATTGTTGCGGATTAGTGGAATGGGAGTATCGTGTTAATTAGTGCGGTATTGTAATAAGGTGGGACTATATTGCGTGTGAACAAGTTTAACTTGAAGTATGGAATGAGAGTGCCTTGTTGATTCTTTGCGATTTATTATTTGTGACTAATTAAAGCTGGTAATTAGTGACTTCATTTGTGTCTGTATCTGTTTCCACTGTCCAGTACGACGATCCGTGAGACCGTCGTAACAAATGCTTATACTAGTTCTGGGTGATACGCATAAATACCTTGGAGTTTGAGCAGGTGATGGTTAAAAGCAACAAATCAACAGAAGAGCAACATAGGAGCACGTTGATGCATAATTTAAAAAGACACTGTAGCAGATTACGGGATCGCTGCATTGTCATATTCATATGGTATCAATTGGGACCCAAACTTACTTGCGAACGCTAAACAGCGAAAGATTTATACCACCCCAGTATCCTATATGCGTCATCCTAAAACATCAATTGAAAGACTACACCTACCACGAAAGGAGGGAGGAGAGGTCTTTTAGATATTTATGTAATAACCAAGTCATGACACTCAAAAGATATTGTACTCAATAGGCAGAAACGTTACGCTTTATAAACCTGATTGTACCATCAGGTACTGCTTACACTTCCACGAACCTCGAATCGCAGGGCCAAGTCAACAATAAGTGACAGAAAAGAGTGAAAAGCGCTTTGTGATAGGTATCCCAATACAATCGAAAATGCAAAAGGAATAGTTCTCTCTTTGTTGTTCTCTCTCAAAAGGATTCATTGTCACCATCCAGGATCAGAGAATTGCTACGAACTACTGTAAGAAGTATACTGAAAAATGACTAAATCACAATGATATCTGCACGACATGTAATAGATTATCGGATAAAACAGACCACGGTTATAATGTAGCGAACATATGTTCTTACACAGGCATAATTCAACAGCGAAGATAATCGATCAAACCATCCTATACAGAATCATAAATGGTAAACGACTTTAATTCACTTATCAACTTCAAAATGTCTTACACGATACTCGTGTTAGACTATGTTATTATTTGCCAATATATACAGATTAAATGTTACCAGCAAATAAACTACAGTCGAACCTCTATATAACGAAATTGAGAATCCCGGAAAAAAATTCGTTAAATAGAGGTTTTCGTTATATAAAGGTATAAACCATTTATAACAAGAATTCCCCGTCTAATTTTTTTATGAATGTTGTTTCACGTTCTATAATGAATTAATATTACGTACCGTTATTTTTCTTAATAGCGCATACTTAAAAAAGTAAATGTATTTTTTATGTCATGCTTTACATACTAATCTAATACATAATAAGTATGTACTGAATAAAGAGTTTGTGTATTTCATGTAAAGACTTACCTTGTACATGGTTGTAGGCTATACGTAAAAGCATGTTGAACTGAGTTTTAGGTTAACACTGTATTTTTATTTCTAGCACATAATTTTTCCACTACAATAATACAACAAATGAATACACTAACTTTATTTAAAATGTTAAAAAGCACTAATCCTAATGCATTCTTTAGTCTTTGACGGATGTTGATCGGTAATGTTGACAGTAGGCTATATAATTTTTGATACAGTTTTAATTCGTTACTTGAAAAAGTGGGTAATTTTCTGTTGTTTTCTGTGTTTGAATAAGATACTACGTTCAAAAAAAGTTTCACATCTATTTAAATACTCAAAAATACTGTCAGGTACTTCGTCCTTGAGATGTAGTGCAAGCCTAATTGCTTTAAATGACTATAAAACCTCGTAGTCGGTAGGTTTTCTCTTGTCTTGCTGGTCTTCAAAATTTTCGTCGTCATCATCATCATCATCTTCTACCGGTTCAGAGGACTTGCTAACACTATGGAATATGTCGTCATCGTCCGGAAAATCAGAAACAGTTACTTGTTCATCAGCAGTGATGAAATCTTCCACTGTAACTTCGTTACTGACATTTCCAGTTGTTTGTAGAAAATTCCAGTGACTTCTTAACTGTACTAGTGTCATATCATCTTCTTCATTCCATTCTGTCGTGGCGGTACTAAAACCAGCTTTACAAAAACAATGGAATATTGTTTCATCGCTAACATCATTGGTCCATACTTTTGATAATTCAGAAATGCACTCCCGGAGATCAACAATATTAACAGGGACAGTCTGGTTGTTCTCTACAATGGTAACAATTTTTTTCAGGATTCTTTTTCGGTAGTGCAATTTAAGAGTTTTAATTACCCCCTGATCCATTGGTTGTATAATTGACGTTAAGTTTGGTGGGAAAAATACGACTTTTACGTTATTTAATACAGAATTAATGTCTCCAGGATGAGCCGTACAATTATCAATAAAAAGCACAATTTTTCTTTTTTGTGTGGTCATTTGTTTGTCCAGCTTTTTTACCCAACCTGTAAAAATGTCAGTAGTCATCCACGCCTTTTTCTTAAATATGTAGTCTACCTCTAGAGATTTAACTCCTCGAAAACAACGCGGAGTTTTACTTTTGCCAATTACCAACATTTTAAGTCTTTCAGTCCCTAGCATGTTTGCAGCCACTAACACCGTAATTCTTAGTTTACTTTGCTTACCACCAAAGCACGGATCATTTTTAAAAGTTAGCGTTTTGTTGGGTAAACATTTAAAAAATAGACCCGTCTCGTCCGCGTTGAAAATGTCTTTTCGCGGATATTCTTTTAAAATCGGTTTTAACACAGTCTGCTTCCAAGTTTCACAGTTATTTACGCTGGCACTTGCACTTTCTCCACAAATTACTTTATGAATTACACCATGCCTTTTTCTAAACTTCTCTAACCACCCATTGCTGGCCTGGAAATCCTTGTGTCCCAATGCAGCACCAAATTCCAGGGCTTTTTCTTTAATTAATGTCCCGGATAATGGAAGCTTTTTTTCGCGCATCACCGTCAGCCATTTTAAAATGGCTTCGTCGATATCATCATACATGCTACTTTTTAACTTTTTCCTCACTAGACTTTCTTTACGTTGGTCTGCTTCCTGTAGTATCACGTCCCGATTTTTTAAAATTGTCGACAGTGAACTTGGTGGGATTCCAAATTTTTGCGCGATATCTTTTTTTTAACACCTTTGTCAACTTCGTGTATAATGCTAATTTTTTCCGAAACACTAAGGCACTTCCGTTTTGACATTGCATACGGCACACTACAGAAACAGTACACGACTAACCTGTATAACACGACTAACGCAATCCAAAGACAGAGACAAACTGAGTTAATCCCAGGAAAAGTTATTGCTGAACTGTATGTATGCACTGAACAATAGAGGATGTCTGGGGCAAGTGAATTCTAAGAATTCTGTTTGTTATGTCTATTTCAGTGTTCTGTGTTAGTTAATGGATTTTGGGGAATTCCGCTACTCTTATGTATAGATTTACAATAACTCCCTTTCCGACCAGGCCAAGCCCGTCGCCAACAGGTAACGGCAGAACACGTGTTTAAATCTTTTCTTAGGATTTTACTGTTATGGGTGATACAGTACAAATGTAAGACAATTTAGGGAATTTACGCTTTACAATTTCAATAAAAATAACCTGTCATTTTCGGCTGTGGTCAAGAATACTTTGTGTTTGTATAAAAGTACAATTTAGGTACAGAAATCAAAAGAATAACTACATATAAACTCACAGAGATGTCTTGCACTAAATTTAATGGCATTATTTTTACAAAACATTGAGTAAAAATTACTGTATGTTGATATGCAGTATATGTCACCATTTCGTTATATAGAGGTATGAATACGTTAAATAGACGTAAATTTATACATAGTTTTATTACAACGTCACGGTGCAGTAAAAAAATTCGTAAAATCGAGGTTTCATAATATCGAGGTTCGTTATAAAGAGGTTTGACTGTATATATAGTTTACGCATGATCTGAAAATAAAAAACCTGACTTACTGACATTGGGCGTCCAGCTGAACATAATGTCAGTAATGGTGAAGTGGAGAAGATAATGAAATGGCCTTCACTTTCCGGTGAATACAAGTAAAATTACAATTATTGTGTTGAAGTAATGCCTCTGATAATCACAGAAACAAGTCTGATAAATATCAATCTGGAAAAGAATCTAATTAAGCTGCAATTCAACAGCTACAATTTAAATATCGGTATGGAGAACCATACATGACTTCCATGTTCTAAGATTTATGCCCGTATTTAAAATAATTTTCGAAATGAAATATTTCCATAGAAACTACACACAGACACATAGATAGACAGACACACACACACACAGACACTTTTCGAAAAACTACTTTTCTTCATGTTTTGAGGGTAGTAAAATCAGAATCAGCCGTTATCTGGAACACGATTTTTTCCGCCATGACCATACTTCCATTTCCTTATGGAACATGGAAGTAAAATATCGGTATGGAGAACCATATGACTTCCATCTTCTAATATTTAAATTTAAAATCATTTAAGAAATGAAATTTTCCATAGAAACTACTTCTTTCCACTTATTGCTTCAGCCTTAACCACAGTGCTGTGGTCACTAACGTATACCACCACACGTTATCGCACTCGATTTTCACTGATGATGGCAGTCGACGGCACTGCCGAAACGTCTGGTTTTGCAGAAAACAATGGTCTACGGCCAAACAGGCCGGGAAGGAATTTGAACAACATACTACTTCTTTGTTGCCGATAACGTGGTACTGTACTTATAAAAAATAAAAAAAATTATTCTCTCCCCCTTCAACTGTAATTTTCGTTTATAGAAAATTACCCCACCCCATTCAACTAGCCTCTTCATTTATAGATATTTCATCTACGTTTCTACAGTGGATTATTAAGATGTTCTTATCAGGATACTGTATTTATCAAAATTAAGTACTTTACTCTTGTTACAACAAAAAATGTTTCAGGTAAACTGCCCTTTCCCCGTAACCGATCTTCACCAAACTCAAAAGGCCTTGAGTCTTCTACAACTCAGGCACATATGTAAACAATTATTTGATTCTGTTTGAATTTAGGGCAGTTATCGTTCGTCATGAAAATATTTCTCTTGTTACAACATACAATGTTGCAGGTAAACTATCCCTTTCCCTTAACCGATCTTCACCAAAATCAACAGACTTTGAGTTTTCTACAATACAGGGATGTATCCAAAACTTATTTGATTATGTTTGAATTTACGGCAGTTATAGTTCGTCATAGAAAAAATTAACCTTGTTATCACATAAAACGTTGCCGGTAAACTACCCCTTTATCTTAACTGATCTTCACAACAATCAATAGTTCTTGAGTGCTCTACAATACAGGGACGCATGCAAAACATTATTTGATTCTATTTGAATGTGCGGCAGTTATCGTACGTCATAGAAAAATTACCCTTGTTAAAACATAAAACGTTGCAGGTAAACCAACCCTTTCCCTTAACCGATCTTCGCCAAAATCAACAGACCTTGAGTACTTACAACTTCAGGAACGTATACAAAAATTATTTGATTCTCTTTGAATATGCGGCAGTTATCATTCGTCATAAAAATAAAAATACCCTTGTTAAAACATAAAACGTTGCAGGTAAACTAACCTTTTCTCTTAACCGATCTTCACAAAAAATCAACAGGCCTTGAAAGTGTGCAAAAAAGTATTTGATTGTTTTGAATTTACGGCAGTTATCGTTCGTCATAGAAAAAATTACCCAAGTTAAAACATAAAACGTTGCCGGTAAACTACCCCTTTCCCTAAACCGATCTTCACCAAAAACAATAGGCCTTGAGAACTCTACAATTCAGGGCTGTATGCGAAACATTATTTGATTCTGTTTGTATCTGCATCTGCATAGAAAACAAATTACCCTTGATAAAAAAACGTTGCAGGTAAACAACCCCTTTCCCTTAACCGATCCTCACCAAAACAATAGGTTTTGAGTACTCTACAAATCAGGGCTGTATGCAAAAAATTATTTGATTCTGTTTGAATTTGCGGCTGTTATCGTTTGCCATAGAAAAATAAATCTACAGACAGACATACAGACACACACACACAGACGCTTTTCAAAAAATGATTTTTTTCATATTTTGAGGGTAATACAATCAGAAACTGCAATAATCTCGACCGCGATTTTTTTGCCATCACCATACTTCCATTTCCTTATGGATAATGGAAATAAAATCAGCATCCTGGTGACATACCGAACAGTTCGACCACACGTGAACGTGCTAGCAGATGCATTGTGTTAGAGTTTATCATACAGACACACAAACATAGAATAACCAGTGACGTTAGATGGAAAACAATGTAACACAATAAATAACTGAACAAGCAAAACGAATTCTCAGTTTTAACTCGACCTGTTTGGACTATTTTTGATTAATTAGGCCTATCAGTCGATCTACCTATTTGGAATATATCTCACGATATCTTTTGAAAGCATCATGCGATTTTTGTAAAATTGCCTGTGCCTTCATACTTTTACTCTACAGAAAACTATTGTTTACTTCCATGTTCCATAAGGAAATGGAAGTATGGTGATGGCAAAAAAAAATCGTGTTCGAGATAATTGCAGATTCTGATTGTACTACCCTTAAAACATGAAAAAAAGTCATTTTTCGAAAAGTGTCTGTGTGTTGTCAGTCTGTCTCCCTGTAGATTTTTTTTGGCAAACGATAAGAGGCGCAAATTCAAAGAGAATAAAATAATTTTTTGTATACAGCTCTGAATTATAGAGTTCTCGAGATCTGTTGTTTTTAGTGAAGATCGGTTAAGGGAAAAGGGTAGTTTACCAGCAACATTTTATGTTGTAACAGAAAAATTTTTTCATGACGAACGATAACTGCCGTAAATTCAAACAGAATCAAATAATATTTTTTCATACATCCCTGAATTGTAGAGATTTCAAGGTTTGTTGATTCTGGTGAAGATTGGTTAAGTGAAAGGGGTAGTTTACCTTCAACGTTTTATGTTTTAACAAGGGTAATTTTTTCTATGACGAACGATAACTGCCGTAAATTCAAAGAGAATCAAATAATTGTTTGCATACATTTCTGAATTGTAAAGAACTGAAGATCTGTTGATTTTAGTGAAGATCGGTTAAGGAAAAGGGGTAGTTTACCAGCCACCTTTAATGTTTTAACAAGAGTAATTGTTTCTATGACGAACATTCAAACATAATAAAATACTGTTTTTGCATACATCCCTAAATTGTAGAGCACTCAAGGATATTTGATTTTGGTGAAGATCAGTTAAGAGAAAGGGGTAGTTTACCTGCAACGTTTTATGTGATAACAAGGTTAATTTTTTCTATGACGAACTATAACTGCCGTAAATTCAAACATAATCAAATATGTTTTTGCATACAACTCTAAATTGTAGATAACTCAAGGCCTGTTGATTTTGGTGCAGATCGGTTAAGGGAAAAGGGTAGTTTACCTGCAACATTTTATGTTGTAACAAGAGAAATTTTTTCCTGACGAACGATAACTGCCCTAAATTCAAACAGAATCAAATAATTGTTTACATATGTGCCTAAGTTGTAGAAGACTCAAGGCCTATTGATTTTGGTGAAGATCGGTTACAGGAAAAGGGCAGTTTACCAGAAACATTTTTTGTTGTAACAAGATTAAAGTACTTAATTTTGATAAATAAAGTATCCTGATAAGAACATCTTAATAATCCACTGTAGAAACGTAGATGAAATATCTATAAATGAAGAGGCTAGTTGAATGGGGTGGGGTAATTTTCTATAAACGAAAATTACAGTTGAAGGGGGAGAGAATAATTTTTTTTTTATAAGTACAGTACTACGTTATCGGCAACAAAGAAGTAGTTTGTTGTTCAAATTCCTTCCCGGCCTGTTTGCCCGTAAACCGTTGTTTTCTGCAAAACCAGACGTTTCGGCAGTGCCATCGACTTCCATCATCAGTGAAAATCGAGTGCGATAACGTGAGGTGGTATACGTTGTAACGTCACAGAACGTTCCATAAAGGAAACCATTTACATAGCAATTATCATAAGAGGAAAGTGAGGTGAACAGTATCGAACCCAAGTAGTCCTAAAAAATTTATGTAATATTGTCTAATAATTATTACTACTAACTTGAAAAACGACCAAACTATGACTAAGACACAAACCCCATATATATTATTAAAGTGAATAACAGTGAAAAAAACCATAAGATACTATAAGAGAGACAAATAATGTCAGAATCAACCAAAATGAAGTCATTAATTATTAAGTTTTATAACTCTGAATAGAGTATTAAGAACTATTTTTTGTGAATGAATGGACATGATCCATTATTATATTATGTAATGTAAATAAAATAAATGTATTAAATGACTTAAATACATTATTAGAAAGAATCTAAGTTAAAATAAAAATTATATATTTGTTATGACAAAAAATATTAATGTGTTGGATTTGAGACCAAACACTCAGATTTCATGTAAAAATTAATTATTATCAAATTGAAATAAAAACTATATGTAATTGTCAAGCAGACAAAAGTGAACAATTTATCTTAAATAAAGAAAGCTGTAAAATGAATAAAAGTCAGTCAAAATAGCCAAAAACTGTATTAATTAAAACATGTGGTAGGCATATAATATTGTATGATTTATGGATTTAATGTTGCCAAAATGCAACCAAATTGCATTAGAAAGTTGAAATATAATATAAAGCGACTATACTAATATATTTGACTAACTTTAACATTGTAATAGTCAAGTTAGCAAAATATTTACCTATACCATGTATGGCTGGAGCCAATCAACCAGTACAAAAAATAGTCATATCTGGCTAAATATTTACAAAATGTTGACAAAAATAAAATAGTATGGTACAATACTTCAGTATACCTTAAAAACGAACAAACTCAGTTGAAAATAAGATCAATTATGAAAGAATTTAACTTATAAGAGTGAGATTTGTCACACCATGAAAAAGGGCATCTCAAGACCAATCAATATGATGCTATGTCATCCTGTAATAAAAATAATATGTGTAAAGAGTAACCAGGTATCACAAAAGACAGACAATATAATAAACTCTGAGTGTACACTAGTGAAATACTACATATGTTAAAGAAAGAGACTAATTATTGTGTTATAACATTGACAAAAACCTAGGCCATGGACAGGGGCCAGGTAAAATTGTAATTATCTATGTATTATATATGTTAAAATTTGTTTGTTTTGTTATAGGAAGATAGTAATGTTATATGTTCAGATTGTGGAAGAAACATAATAGTTTCACAACAATTTTTGTTCTAAAAATTGAATTTTAATGACAACAACCCAAGGTGAGAGTTCTATATTGTGTTACTTATTAGAGTTAATTTATTTAAAAACCAATCATAATTAGTATCACTAGATTCAGTTGAAAACAGAGAATCTAAATGTAATAATGGCATACAAATTGTGAGTACTAATGTAAAACTGTTTGATAAATACCAGAGTAATTTTTGAAATATCCTTAGTGTGAAGAATAAGAAATTTGTTCTAAAAGCTTCGACGTAAGTTAAATTTGTTCCATAATGTTCCATTTCGTTTATTCTCGAACAATCTAGAAGGAATTTTTACACAAATATACCGGAAGTCAATGGAAACAATCAGCCTGAATTAGTATAAAAGAGAGACCAAATTCGACCCAAAAAACACTTGAAACTTGAACTCCAGAACAGATGCATCACCCACGACACTGATCAACGCAGCTAAGGCGAAACCGAGAGGCGAGAAATCGACAAGACCCGAAGAAAGGCTTTTCCCGTACATTGACAAACAGACTGACATAACCTCTACAAGAATCTACGCCAATGTGTTGCTGAAATAGAGCAGCAACACGGCAAATTTTAATAGAAATCACGCAGCCAGAACGTCAACGGCCCAGGAGGGACCAAAACTTTAAATAGAGAACCAATTCTGCTGTGTTCGCATAGACAGACTAACTTGACAATAACCCCCTTAACGTAAACAAACAAACACAAAGCCTTTCTCGATACTGCAAGGGAAACAGCGCTGTGGCGGCCAATTTGGGAATCAACGCGGAGCAGCTGATTTATAGTGGCGGGGTTTGAACGAGAATCTACTGCCAAACGTTTTCACAAAAAGTGCGGAAATTGTAAATGATCGCAATTTTGACTTAAAATAGATTCAGTGCACACATGAAGAGGCGAGATTGAAAAACTACCCGAGAGGAGTGTCCAGTGCGAGATTAATTAACCATTGGAACGTGAGTTACCAAAATTAAAGTCATTTTTTACCTGGTTACATTTATCAAACAGTTGTACTGCACACGCCACACACACCTTCAAATCACTTAATTTTTCTTGTAAGGCATCTTATTGATATGTCTTGGTAGTTCAAAGGAGTCACGTCCTGAGAGTAAAGATTTTTTCACGTATTAAACTCATGCTTTTCAACTGAGTAAAAAATTGAACGTATTAGCCGATACTTGATTGGATATATAAAATTGTCAATAATAATAATAATAACTTGTGAATTTTTTTCCTTTAGTAACTCTGCAATTGTATAAATTTTTATGAATGTTAGTCCTTCAGACGATTTGTTTGTTTTTGAAGAATCATTAAACTTACCTGATTTTTCCAAGCTAAACTGACTTGTTTATATTTTTTCATAGAAGCAAGATTTAAAAATTTTAATTTCTTTAATCATCACATTTTATTCTTGGAACAAACGATTCCAAGTGGCGCCCACAAAAAACATAGTGTTAAGTTGTGTTACAGGACTACATCACCGCAGAGGATCCAGTCAACAGTAAGTAACAAAAAGTGCGCGGAGGTAACGCCCGACATTTTACAACACTTTTACACTACTAAACATCTAGCTAATTGTTATAAATCGACGACTCCAACAGTGGGGCTTAAAGGAGAGTATCCTAGAAATAGGTTACAACACCCCATTACACTTAATCCAAATTGTTATAACGTTAGTGACCACAGTACTGTGATTAAGGCTGAAGCAGTAAGTAGAAAGAAGTAGTTTCTATGGAAATATTTCATTTCGAAAATGATTTTAAATATAAATCTTAGAACATGGAAGTCATGTAT
Source organism: Magicicada septendecula (assembly GCA_034769895.1). Lineage (NCBI taxonomy): Eukaryota > Metazoa > Arthropoda > Insecta > Hemiptera > Cicadidae > Magicicada > Magicicada septendecula. The sequence goes on from CM068367.1 coordinate 1,272,854,368, forward strand.
GGTTCTCCATACCGATATTTTACTTCCATGTTCCATGAGGAAAGGAATTATGGTCATGGCGGAAAAAAACGTTGTCGAGATAACGGCTGATTCTGATTGTACTACCCTCAAAACATGAAGAAAAGTCATTTTTCGAGAAGTGTCTGTGTGTGTGCCTGTTTGTCTGTGTGCAGAATTTTTTCTATGGCAAACGATAACAGCCGCAAATTCAAACAGAATCAAATAATTTGTTGCGTACATCTCTAAATTTTAGAGGACTCAAGGTCTATTGCTTTGGTGATGATCAGTTAAGGGAAAGGGGTAGTTTACCAGCAACGTTTTGTGTTTTAACAAGGGTAATTTTTTCTATGACGAACGATTACAGCTGCAAATTTAAAGGGAATCAAATATTTTTTTACATAGTTGCCTGAGTTGTAGAGGACTTAAGGCCTATTGATTCTGGAGATGATCGGTTACGGGAAAAGGGTAGTTTACCTGCAACGTTTTATGTTTTAACAAGAGTAAAGTACTTAATTTTGATAAATAAAGTATCCTGATAAGAACATCTTAATAATCCACTGTAGAAACGTAGATGAAATATCTATAAATGAAGAGGCTAATTGAATGGTGTGGGGGTAATTTTCTATAAATGGAAATTATAGTTGAAGGGGGAGGGGATAATTTTTGATATGTGTACTACGTTATCGGTAACAAAGAAGTAGTTTATTTTTAAAATTCCTTCCCGGGCTGTTTGGCCGTAGTCCAATGTTTTCTGCAAAACCAGACGCTTCGGGAGCGCTATCGACTGCCATCATCAGTGAACATCGAGTGCGATAACGTGAGGTGGTATACGTTAGTGACCACAGTACTGAGGTTAAGATTGAAGAAGGAAATAGTTTCTATTGGAATATTTCATTTCGAAAATGATTTTAAATATACATTATAGAACATGGAAGTCATGTATGGTTCTCCATACCGATATTTGAGATTCACCTTCCAAAAAATAAGGGGGGCAACAATTTTCATAAAATTCCAAAACCAATGTAGGATAACTAATTAAATGGAGTTTTAACCAAAATTCGGCAATAGTGTTCGTTTCTAAAAATTTCAAAATCTTTGGACTCGATTCCTCAAAAAGTGGGTCAAAATTTTTACAAAATCGCAAAAATCCATCTGAGGTATTAAAATAAAAAGAATGTTTACGATAGTCTAAATTTAGTGTGCAATTTCTAAAATTTACATTTTTTTTCAACAGAGGCGAAAAATAGTTCAAACATTTTTTTTAAATTGTAAAGATTCAGAAAATTCAGTTAGGTGTCTATGATAGGGATAGGTCTATGATCTATGATAGGAAACTTTAACCCAAATTCGAGTGTATACACTATAAAATATTTTAACTTTAGGGGCACAACAGGTCAAAAATGGAACTTAAAATTTTAAGAAAATTATAAAAGTCTATGTGGAGGATCAAGTTATGAAAAAATACTGTAATATTTGTAACGTCCTGTGCATATTATGAAACTCCTTCAAAATATAGTTTTTGTTGTCTTGATTGTTCATCTCTTCTTTCACAGCACTATCACTTTACTAAAAATGAACTTTATCTTGTGAAAAACTTACTTTTTTCGTCGGACGCGTTTCGGCTTAAGTATCCGCCTTTTTCAGCTTTTAGTCAGACTGCCATCATTTCGTAACGGTTTTTGTGTGGAAGGTGTAGTGGGGGTGGTGTGTGGAGGAAGGGGATTGGTGCAGGGATTCAACTTGATGTTTGTTTTTTGTAAAATTGTGTCAAAAAGTGTATGTGATTTATATTGTAATTGATCGTTGAGTATGTTGTGTGGTGTTTATATATTTCGTATTGTTCAGTTGTGTTGAGTTTTCGGCCTTTAGGTAAGTAATGTAAAATTTCGAGATTGGTGTCTATGTTGGTGTGACTGTGGTTTTCTGTGTGTATGTGTGTGGCAAATGCGGAGTGTATATTGTTGTTGGTTAGAGCTTTTAAATGTTCAGAATAACGGGATGCAATAGTTTCTACATCGGCCAGACAGGAAGATCTTTTTCATCCCGTTATTCCGAAAACTCAACACAACTGAACAATACGAAATATATAAACACCACACAACACAACCAAACAACATACTCAACGATCAATTACAATATAAATCACATACACTTTTTGACACAATTTTACAAAAAACAAACATCAAGTTGAATCCCTGCACCAATCCCCTTCCTCCACACACCACCCCCACTACACCTTCCACACAAAAACCGTTACGAAATGATGGCAGTCTGACTAAAAGTGAAGAAGGCGGATACTTAAGCCGAAACGCGTCCGACGAAAGAAGTAAGTTTTTCACAAGATAAAGTTCATTTTTAGTAAAGTGATAGTTTTTGTACTTTTTTGTGTTTGTAAGTTATAAACTATGTGTATTATCAGTTATGTGTATTCCTGAAAATTATTAGATGTATGCCTACATACTGTATATCTATGGAAACATACATAAACGTAGAACATAACTATAAGCTGAGACTAAATCATTTGACATTTTGGCATTATGGTTAGGCTACATACTTAACTAAAAACACCAATGCAGTAGTTTGAAATGTTTAGAGTTTATTGTAAGTTTTATCTGCTTTACAATTAATTGTTACTATACTGAAAAGAAAATAGTAAAGTAATCGGGATTTCCATAATTTTTCTGATAACTGAACAATTATCTGCTATTGAAATTTACAAAATAATAAATATATTTCATCAAAATGTGAATTCGGGGAGTTCACTACAAATAATAAAAACTATTATTATTGTAATAACAATAATAATAATATAATTTGCAATCATGGTTTGATATTAAAGGTATAGAAGTATAGTTCCTATAAAAAGCATCCACGATATTATTAATGACGTATGTAACAACAGTGCTTAAGGAGTCACGTGCCACGACAATCTGACGTTAATATTATCATCGTGACACCAGCTTAACACGTCACTAGACACGTGACACTGTATACCACTGAGATTATTGCAGGACCTGCAATGAGATACATTAACCTGTTTAAGAAACACTGTACACGGCAGTGATTAACCCAAACTATGGTGTGTGTGTGTGTGTGTGTGTGTGTGTGTGTGTGAGAGAGAGAGAGAGAGAGAGAGAGAGAGAGAGGAGAGAGAGAGAGAACAGAGAGAGAGAGAGAGAGAGAGAGAGAGAGAGAGAAGAGAGAGAGAGAGAGAGAGAGAGAGAGAGAGAGTAACGGCGTGTAATTAAGCTTTTGTTTTGCGGAACAGGCCTTCCGTGCTTAATTAACACCCTCGCATAAAATTCCCCGACAGAAAGTTCCTGATGTAACGTTTATCGTTTTAATGCAGCTAGAACGTCTTTGATGTTTCCACTGACTTAACGTTGCAGACGGTGAGTAATGAGGCACTTAATGACATATGACATACTGTGGAAACAAACAGTACACGCAAGGTCTGTTCTTTTGTAGCGATTAAATTGTGCGATCTTCCAGATTCAGAAACTCTTGAGCTTTGTTGTTTCCTTTTTACTTCCATGTTCCATAAGGAAATGGAAGTATGGTGATGGCGAAAAAAATCGTGTTCGACATAAGGGGTGATTTTGCTTGTACTACCCTCAAAACATGAAGAAAAGTCATTTTACGAAAAGTGTCTGTGTGTAGAATTTTTTTCTATGGCAAACGATAACTGCTGTAAATTCAAACAGAATCAAATAATTTTTCGCATACTGTAGCGGTCACAGGACGTACGTAATATTTAAGACTAGGTCAATGAGCTAGAGGAAGCGAAAAGTGTGCTGGAGCTTAACAGAGTGACAGGATTTGCAATCAACACATTTTAACAAAATAACAAGATTTATTAGATTTTACGTTGGTGACACAATGTTCCAGTTTCACATCGTTCTTTACACATAGTCATTAATTTATACTATTTAGAAAATAGACATGAAAGATATACATATATATATTTTCAGATAGCATACCCCATGAGGGAGAACAACGCGAACATTAATCCAGTAGAAATGACGGACCATACCAAAGTTAACCCAACCACTTAATTAAAAACTAATAACCTTTCAAGAATGATTATAATAAAAATAATCGTAATAAAGATAATCTGACTCCACATAGTCTAAGCAGAGCAACCATGCTTTAGTAGAACAGTTTAACCACACCCTCATGGTGTATGTTAGACAAGTTACAATGGAACCAGTTACATTTTTTTACAAACTTGATTTCTTATGACCTTAAGGTATTTTCAGTTTAATGAGTTTGTTACACGGATTGAGTTGACAGATATTTAATGTAGAAAACAAGGGTAGCCAGTCTATGGAGTTGATGTAGTTAGAAGAGGCATAAATGAAACGCTCCCACCTGTAAGTATGTAGCGACGAACTCAAGTTGAAACAGGATGAACTGTGGACGAGCAGAGGTTCCGAAAATTGTCTCTGGACTATGGTGAATGCTTACTGGAAGTCGTTCCTGGTCTTTCTGGATCTTTCGGTGTATTTTGGTTCTTCCGCATTTCTTGGTCTGACGGCTTCGGGGAGCGCCTTAATGTAGAACCGCTCTGCTGGTTGTCACAGATGTTCACATGACCACCAGTGGGGAGGGGGCCATTAATTTTTAGTTTGTTGTGGGTGAGCAGGGTGGGGGAGAGGGGTGAAGGGTTGGGTATTACATATTTTCTGCCTATTCCTGATCTGACGATGAGCTGTGAAGCTTGAAACGCTAATCGGAATAATTTTTATATAGTGGTGTGCAATATTGATCATTTTGATTGTAAGTTACAATGTACAATTTTTTTGTATTCGATTCAATTCAATTCAAATCGTTTAATTTTATTAAATAATAATAATTAATTTCAATAAGTTTTAACTAAATAAGAGTTAACAAGAAATAACTTCGTCCTTAGACAGGAAGTAACTAGTACATTAAAATTTTACAAAGCATAAGGTTCTACAATAACGAATAAACAGGTCCACACACACGCTTACACACTTGTAACACACATAATCCATAATTAAATAAAAATGAAATAAAATTAATTAAGTATACACATCTGAACGTCTTTAGGAGTCTACCGACGCATTAAAAGGATACAGACACACCTGACCTCGGCCGTCAGACCAAAGAGAATTTCCTGGTTGAAGGCTTGCTGAGAAATGAGACCGAAAGAATTGAGTGTAGGTCGTACTTGCCTGCATAAGACAAACCTGTCCCAGTTTGTCAAAAATAAAGCCTTTGGCTAACCTAACTAGACAGCCATCCTGAAAACCGAAACACAGCGAACAGCTGACCACGAGACTGGTCACTAAATCGCGTAGCCGCCGCTTTGACAATGGCACTGGCAGGCACTGCTGCCAACCGTGTTGGTAGCCCTGAACAACTCTACACGCGCCGGGGAAATTCAAAGTCCCGGCAAAATACATCCCTCCTGAATTATAGAGGACTCAACGCCTATCCATTTTGGTAAAGATTAGTTAAGGGAAAGGGGTAGTTTACCTGTAACGTTTTATGTTTTAACAAGAGTAATTTTTTCTATGACGAACGATAACTGCCGTAAATTCAAACAGAATCAAATAATTTTTTGCATATATGCCTGAGTTGTAGAGGACTCAAGGCATATTGATTTTAGTGAAGATCGTGAAAGGAGAAGGCGTAGTTCACTTGCAACGTTTTACGTTTTAACAAGAGTAAAGTACTTAAAAAATTATTTAAATGTTTTCAAACAATGGTAATTGTTAAAAATAAAATCATTTGTTGCCAGGCAATAAAATTATAATTTTTTACTTCCATGTTCCGTAAGGAAATGGAATGGCGAAAAAATCGTGTTCGAGAAAAAAAGGGCTGATTCTGATTGTACTACCATCAAAACAAGAAGAAAAGTCGTTTTTTGAAAAGCGCGCGCGCGTGTGTGTGTAGAAATTTTCTATGGCGAACGATAACTGCCGTAAATTCAAACACAATCAAATAATGTTTTGCATGGAGTCCTGAATTGTAGAGGACTCAAAGCCAATTGATTTTGGTGAAGATCGATTAAGGGGAAGGGATAGTTTACCTGCAACGTTTTATGTTTTAACAAGAGTAGAGTACTTGAAAATTCATTTAAACTTTTTCAAACAATGGTAATTGTTAAAAATAAAATAATTTTGTTGCTAGGTAATAAAATTATATTTTTTATTTTAATTTAAATCATGTATGAGTGAAAACATATCGTTTCTGGCAGGCAAGCATATCTCAATTATGTAATGATTACTTTTCCTAAGTTTTATTATTGTGATTACTGCAATAAAAAGGCAGGCGGGACACACACACACAATTCGCGTTATTTCTGGCCTCACTCATTTTTATTTTTTTACGTTTGCACGCTTTTTAAATGGAAAGTGCAGAAACCCATTCCAACACAACGCGTGCAAGCCGAAAAGGTGTCCAGCGTGGACAGCGATTTGCTTCCTGTGCATCGCTCGCCAGTGTAACTGCACGTATTTACAGAGGAACGGTTCATAGACAGACTTTTCGTCTTTAGGGAATGAACCCTCTGTAAGATGCTCAGGGTCCATGAGAGACCTCGGAGCGCTCCTTCTTTTCCGCGTGTTTGTTCTGTGAAACGTACACTATAGATTCGCAGCTTTACTCTGAGCAACGCTCCATAGGGAATGTTGAAAATTTTTGTCCACGGTGTACCCTCATACACACTAATATCTGCTCTGATGTTTTGATTACGGACATCATAATATTAAAACAATGGAATCTTGAGCACTACTTAATGGAGATCAAACAATTAACTTTTACAAGCCATTAATTTTATGCATATTTCAAAGCAATCAATGTTTTAATAAATTAATACAATCTATGTACTTATTTCTATTATAATATAAGAATTACAAACTAATATGTGTATGTGTGTATGTTTGAAAAATATATAAATATTTTTCTCCTCTGGTTAATTGTTTGCCCCTTCTGAAAAATATTGACCTTCCTGATGGCTAGTTATTTACTAGCCTATGTAGAATATAGCGTTATGACATGAATCAGAATGGCGGGTGTTAAACAGAAGACACAAACGTATTACGGAATATGTGTTTTGCTGATAAATTTATAATTATACGAGTGAACAGAATCGTCGTTCAGGAAATCAGAAGACGAATGAAAAGAAAGAAAGAAATACTCGATTTTAAAAAAGAGAAATGACTAGTATAGTATTGACAGGAAAGACTTTGATAACACTATAGACATCATTCATCCTCGGCCGATAACTCGCAGCGAGAGCACAATTTCATTACAGGAATCAGACCGCAGCTCCCTTTGGCCAGCTGTTCGTTCGACCTACAAACATTTTATCTAAAAGTAGCCCTTCCTCACGAAGGTTGAGGTTAGCCTTCACCCACCTGACATAGGGGTACCATTTTAGCTGATACGTCATTTCTTCAGAATTCAAGCATCCACTTATTTAATTAATATTTTAATGATTTTAAATATAAATTTTAGGACACGGAAGTCATGTATGGTTCTCCATACCGATTTTTTGAACGAGGAAGCGAGGGCTTAACTCGTCCGTTTGGCATTTATCTGTCTGTCTCTCTAACTAATTGGAGTATGTTTTTAAATTTTAAAACTTTTCAACGCATCAACTAATTTTTGGAAAATTAGGCACACATGCCCACACTTTACCCTACAGAACCTTGTTGTTTTTGAGATTGATCGCCCAAAAAATAAGACGTTGAGTCAAAATTGTGAAAAAAATTGTAAAATCCCATGTGAGGTATCAAATTAAAGCAAATTTAAACCACAATCTGAAATTAGTATTCGTTTTTGAAATGTTCAAAGTTTTTGAACTCTGAGCCTAAAACGCTGGCGAAAGTTGTCATAAAATCACAAAAATTCATGTGGCATATTTAGTTAAAGCAATTTTGACTAGAATCTGAATGTAATGTTACGTTTTAAAATTTCAAAATATTTGGACTCTAAGAACCAGTAAAGAGATTTTTTAAACTAAAAATCCAACTGGGCGTGAGATTAAAAGAAATTGTAGCCTAACCCAAATTCGAATGTTCCTAAGTGTTTGTGAATGATTATGCGTAGTTCAGTTTAGTTATAAGAATAAAGTACCTAATTTTTATAGATAAACTGACTCAGAAATAAAATTATATTAAACGACTACCCCATAATAACAAAGCTATCCATAAATAGTGAAAACAGTTTGAGGTTGGGGTATATTTTTTTAGAAATTATCGAACTGAATTCAAGTAAATGATTTTAAATATAGACCTTAAAACGTGTAAGTCTTGTATGGTTCTCCATACCAATTTTTTGTTATTTCCTTGAATGAGTGTGTGCATAAATTTGATTTATTATCATCATCATCATCATCATCTAAAGGTCATCCCTTGTCGAGTTAGCCACGTCTCTCTCTCTCCAGCATTGTCCTCTTTAAATTACAGTACGATAGAAAGTTCATCTCCTTTCCCATGTCTTTGAAGAACGCTCTTGGTCGTCCTCTTGGTTTTCTCCAAAAAATTTCATACAAAAATGTTACTTAACAATTGATTGTGTCGGAACACGTGCCCGATCAATTTTGCCCTTCTTCTTCCAATCATTTTTAAAAGTGATCTATCTTCGTTCACTTCTGCGAGGACTTGCTGATTACTTTTCTTATCCATCCAACTCGTCCTCATCGTTTTCTTCCAGACCCAGATTTTTATTGCGTCCAGCTTCCTCCTTTCTATTTTGTCGAGGGTCTGCGCCTTACACCCATACGTTAAAATACTCCACACAAATGTTTTTGCAAACCTTTTCCTTACCTCGATACTTAATACTCCATTACTCCATACTCCATACTTACTAAGTGAGTATTTGTAACAAAATTCCCTTTGTTCTGAAACGCCTGCTTTGCTAGAGCTATTTTTCTCTTAATCTCTGTCCTATTCACAAGTGGTGCTCCCCAGATAGCAAAAATTTTCAACCTGTTCTAAAATTGTATTACACAATTTAATATCAAGTTTTACATTATATTTCTTCTTCCGTATCACCAATGTTTTTGTTTTTGTTTTGTCGATTTTACGTACTATAAATAAAACAGTCAACCGGGTAACAGATGCATAACGCTGGGTAACAGGGTAATAGGTATTGCTAGCGATATTGTAAGTAGTTAGTTTACTTTTAATACTGTTAGTTTTAATTCTCTCTGGCTGGTTACCATCCCCAGGAATATCTTCATTCCAGAAGTTCAACTGGTGGCACCACTTGTTGTGGACTCTCATCAGCACCACTTGATTGCACCTTGAAGATCTTTGTCATCTGAAAGTCGAAGTATCTTAAATTTGCTTACTAATAGTCGGGCCTTAGTTTTCTTGATGTGTTTGCTATTGCTCTGAAAATAGCTCAACAGGAAACTGTCAAACAAAGCTCTCGTCCATTACTCACCCACTGATAAAGGCTAGTCTGTACAAATCTTCTGCCTCTATCTCGGGACCTATTGGCTTTTGTGAGGTACTATCCAGTAGTACCTGCAGAAAGTTTTATTTTATGCTAATTTAAAATATTACTTGATACGAATCAGGTGTACAGCTTGATCATAAAACAAATTCACTAAATTGGTAGATGATACTGAAGTACATGAACTATTCTGGTGCAACTATTATCGCTTATCGCTATTATGTTTGTTTTCAAAGAATCTTAAAATATAGTTTATTATATTTTATTATCGTTGTACTAGCCTATTACCCGACGCAGTTTGCACAGATTGATTCCGTATCATCAAAACCTTTAATTCATACTATAGTTGCAAAATTATTTATTATTTGAAAACAAACATATTGTAACGATGGAACCCTCTCGAAAAGTCGAGAGCGTCTTCTACACGTTTATCGGCTAGCCGAGCAGGTGTGTGTTTCTGCCAAGGCCGCACTCAAGTACCCTATACAGTTTTTGAATACTTCTTGACGCATATTATGGAACACTAGTCTGGAACATCGGCAGGCTATATATATATATATTATAACGATTCATATAGTCGACCTATCAGATCGTTATATGAAAGTGACAAACTGTGCTAGTCTAGCGGCGTAAGCAAGAGAGAGAGGGAATAATCACAGCCATCTCTGTCTAACCTCGCCACTGCTACTACTGACGCGTGCACAGACATGAAATTTTATTCAATTAATTGTATTTATTAAAACTGCAATATCTTCAAAAATAATAAATATACGGCAATTCTGAAACCTGCATAGTGTTCAGCAATTAAAGTTCTATAAGTAGCCAAAATATCAACTAATATAATTAACATTTAAAGAAGTTATACAGAAGAAGAACGCCAAGAGATATACCTAGAGAATTAGGCCAGGTACGAATTAGGTTTTTTCACACACATACAAAGAAAGACCAAAGCAATAATATTCTGTGGTCAGATCTTTGAAAACACGTTTGCAAATACATGTAATCAAACGATTTGCAAACAGAAGAAGTATGCAAATTAGCCAGAAATTCTCTACCATCTCAAACTTGTTAAGGGGAGTTTGACCGACCTGTTCGATATTATTTCAAATGGAAAACACATGACTTATTTGGAACAACCAATCACAACCCTGTATTAAGAGTAGACGCTAACTCAGAATGAGGGAATTGGGCACTCTTCGTTCGAGCATTAAATAAGCAAGACGTGTGTTAAATACGGTCTCAATTCCACAAACAACGCAAAGTATTTATTTAAATAAACAGCTCGCGAAGTGGTCCGCAGTAGTAGAGGAACTAGTAAAGTCCAATAAATAATCTCGCTGCGTAATAACTAATTAAATAATTAATTAACAGTGAAGTGACCTGGGCACCAGAATAGCTACAGCATCTGTAATTGTCCAGGATCATCAGTCAACGTTATTGGTCAACATCATTTCTTCTGAGCCGAACCATCAAAAGGAGTATCTCTACTAATTACTATCTACGGTCGACGCATCAATCAGATAAGAAATATATTCATTGATCAATGAACATAAAATAACAAAATAAATAATTAAATCAATAAAAATTTTAAAAGACACTATATAAATTCAAAATTTGTATTTAATTATTAAGATTAGATATAAAGTAATATAGGAGTGTCGAATGGAGAGTGAGGTGTAGTATTGAACGTGCAAATTATTGCAGACCCGTTCTTTAGCACTGGTTTGGGTGATATATAATCCCTAAATCAACCAGATAAGAGCAATTGGTCGTTTGGACGTTTTAATCTTCACTTTTCAGGCACACTCATTAACCAATAAGATTTATGTTAGCAAAAAGTCATTAGATTAACTTTTAAAGAAATTAATTCAATAACAAAGTCATTAATTAAACAAATTTCAACATTATTTAAGAGTGTTTGTAACGATTCCCCTTAAATATTCCACTCACTGAACGAATCCTGAGATAGTGTGTCTCTGTGCTCTGAGCTAAGCTGAATCCGTGTCATTTGTATCTGGGATTTGTTCTGGCGCCCAGGTAAAGTAAAAGGTCACGGGTAAGTAAGATTTGTTCTATCATTATATACAGAAAAAGAAATAGATAGACAAAAGGTCTTTATATAATTTGGCGCCGCAACTAATGGGCCCGATTAAACTCGATTAAACCGATATTAACCCAAGTGACTAGTTTGAATTGTAATAATGGCTAAATCACAAGCAGTAGATATGGCAGCAATTGAACAGATGTTCAAGCAGTTGACCACTAAAATGGATGAAAATAATAGTAAAATTGAAAGTGAAATTGAAAATACAAATAGTCAATTAAATAGTAAAATTGAAGAAAATAATCAAAAATTAGAAGAAAGTAATAAAAAATTTATAAATGATGTTAATAATAAAATAGAGCAAACTAATAAATACTTATCTAGCGAAATGAAACAAATAAACGAAAATTTAACTAGCCAAATAGAACAAAGTAGTAAAGAAACTACATATAAAATAAATGAAGAAATAGCTAATTTAGCTATTAAAATAGATAGTACCAATAGCAAAATAGATGAGAGTAATCTTAAGTTTGATAAGCATACCGAAGAGGTTAAAGCTACAATAGAGGAATTTAAGAAACAAGTAAATACTAATTTTCGCCGCCAAGACGAAAAACTAAATAAATTTAGAATCGAATTTCATGAACGGTTAGAACAGAAAGTAGCCTAACCCTTATTAACCAACAATTCAGCGAAGTAACTGCTGAGTTAAAAACCCAAACGCTTCTAAATAAAGAAGAAATCCAGAGTACTAGGGTAGAGTGCACCAACTGGGTGAAAATATTAAGGAGGTTAAGAAACAAGTAGAGAGTAAGGCTGACCGAGACGAAGTACATCAAAAGGTAGAACAGCAATTAAAGGTAATGCGGGGAAGATCTGACTAAGGCAATGAAGTCACAGAAAACCAAAGTCGTGAGGTGTGGCAGCTATAAGGAAGAACCGGAAAACCTTGTATTTTCAGGAAACCCACATGAGAATCCTGTGGAGTTTCTACGGCTGTTTGAGTCTTATGTAACTCGCGTAAACCCACTGATGGACGACGAGGACAAGAAGGACATATTAATCCGATTCCTCAAGAATTGGGCAGGTACGTGGTGGAAAGTCATCTCGGACCGAGTCCAAAACCTACGCCGACTTCAGAGAGAAATTCCTTGCTCAATACTGGAACGTACAGATTCAAAGAAGGGTGCGTGATCATCTGGAATTTGCTAATTATCACCCGTCCATGAATATGACAACCACCATCTATGTGCTAAACGTAATGGCACAAGTGAAGCATTTAACACCACCGATAGAGGAGAGAGACCTAGTGTACAAGCTAGCGCGTCATTTCTCGGAACGCACTAGAGTAGCAACCACTACTAGAGGAGTGGATACCCTAGAAAAGTTTATAATGGTCGTGGATGAATGTCAAGACCTAGAGAGGGACCTGAAGCGAGTAAATAATCAGCTGAGTAACCACCCTAGAGGCGATCATCAGGAACCAACTTTCTACCCAACGAGGAGAAGAGACAATGGGCGCCCAGGTAAAGTAAAAGGTCACGGGTAAGTGAGATTTGTTCTATCATTATATACAAAAAAAAAAAAAAAATAGATAGACAAAAGGTCTTTATAATATATATATATATATATATATATATATCGACTTCTGCTGCTTAAAAGTCACTTACGTTGGGCGATTTACCCAGTGTGACTCAAGTGGTTGTTGTGTTGTAATATAACTAGCATCATCAGATATAATTAATAAATTCACAATTTTTAAATCAATCGATCAAAACAGCTGTTTTATATGTAGACTAAACTTGATGTTTTTATATGTGTGTGCGCGCGCGCACACACACACACACATAGACGATCTGTTTAAAATTATAAATTTGTTATAAAAAATTTTAATATTTTCAATGTAACCGTCGAAACAGCTGACTATGGAAAAAACACTAGAACAATCGAAAAATTAAATGGAAACAGAATCGATTATTTGTTAATTCATTTAGAGGCCTCTCTAATGATACAGATACGTTCTGTGAAACGTGTGTCACCTTGAAATAAAAATAATTAGAACATTCTACTTACGGATGTAATTATAATTTGATTATAAATGTACATTATATAAATAATTATTATAATTATAATTATCATATTAATATAACTTATACGGATGCGCTTCCACCAACACACACGTATATAATAAGGGACGAGAGAGGGAGAGAGGGAGAGGCCCTAATTGTGTGTGTGAAGTGCAACACGGTTTGGACGTGCACTCTAGAATCGGATGACATAGACGAGCGTTCCAAATTCTGTAGACTCTAAGAAGTTTAGTGTAAGTTTTTAAACCGTTTACTACAAGGTAACCTATCTTTCATAAACACCTGGTCGGTCATGATTTGTAAATGGTGAAGACACAGAAAGGCCTTATCCAATAAAGAGTGACTGGCGGTAGGAAAACAAAGATTAGAACATATAAATCGTTTTGAATTTACGTAAATAATATCATTGTATTTCCTTCGAACAAAACAGTTTTAAAGGTTATCATATATTTCGTTAATACAGTAAAGTCTGATCACGCACATAATTAACCTTATTTAAACGTTGCGATTTGGCAACGTAACCTCCATAAATCAAGAGTTAACAGTATAGTGGCAACTCAATCGGATATCGTAATCAGTCGTTATTTGTTTCGGTGTATTATTTGGAGGACTAATAATCTGGACCGATCCATCCGAACCATATGTCCAAGGAATCTCAGTCTTTCCCTTCGGAAAGCCGTTTCCAGATCTTCCAGGTCCCTGTACAGCTCTTCATTGTGTCTATACCTGTACCTATCTTCGGTTGTCTTGGGGCCATAAATTTTACGAAGAATTCTTCTTTCAATTTTAAGAAGTTCCAAATTTGGAAGCACGTTGTTTCCACTCCAGACATGATTACATATGTGCATGTGTGTGTGTGTGTGATCAACAAATTTTTTAATTAGTAAAAAATTCAATTTTTGTTTGTTAACGTAGTTTAAAATAACGGTTTGATATGTCAAAACGTATGCACCGGACAGAAAAGTAAGTAGCGCATAGATTTAAACCATAGCGCTTAGATTTTCTGTACCAACCGTGGAACAAAAGTACAAAACCTCTGATGTAAATATAAACTTCAATATACGAGACACTGCCAGTTTGTATGACTATTCGTTGCTATGAATGCTTGACAACTAAGTATTTATAGGACATGTTCTCATACAGGTAAAGAATGAACAACCATCAGTGTCATGAACTGTTTGTTGTAACGTACGCCGTGTCGGAGAGAAATAGCAGGACTAAAAACTGGAAGACTATACCTGCCACTGTAAGCCGGATACTGGAAAAGTTTATCACGCTTACAGAATCAAATTTGGATTTCTTTAATTTGATTCGATGATTTAATAACCAAGAGGCTATAAAATACACCACTGTAGTACATATTTTATGATTTTATTTAATACAATTATTTCATCATTCTTATTTCACCACCATTCTTATTTCGTCAAAGTTCTTATTACTGTGCTTAACCGCTGGCCACTTTTTACCTGATAAGGCATTCCGATGTCTACACTATTACCAGTTGTGTGTGTGTGTGTGTGTGTGTGTGTGTGTGTGTGTGTGTGTGTGTGTGTGTGTGTGTGTGTGTGTGTGTGTGTGTGTGTGTGTGTGTGTTCTGATTCTATACTATACGGTTCATATCCAGTGTTTCAATTAAGCGGCAGTTAATGCATTACGTGTTAAGTCTATGCTTAGTTCACATTTTACAGATATTGCACGTTGTTGAAATTTTTTGTTAATTCAAAAGTGTCATTGATTTTGATCATCAAGCTGATTACAGTCTACTTAAGGAACCACATAAGTTGGAAAACAGTAACGGTGCGTGAGTCATGAAGCCGCAGCAGATTGTTAAACAGTACTGTACGTATATTGTACATTGTTTATAAAACGGTTCACAATCTACTAGGTCATTATAACACAGGATAATGAGAATGCAGGCTACACGTGCAATCAGTATCGGCTGTACATCGTAATGGGACTAAAAAACAAAACTTAGAAAATGTAGTCCGCTATTGGGCAGAGGTGTGGAAAATGAACAGAAAACACGGAGTTAAACAAATTGTAGTCGAAACGGATTTCTGGAGAAGAATATATCCAAAAGTTAAAAGACTAGATGAAGAGATACAAAAAAAGTTGGTGTAAGCGGAAATCTATAATAGATAAAATCGAACAAAGGAGATTACAGTGGTATGGTCCCTAAGAAGAATGGGGAGGTGAAGGAATATCTAAGATCTGTTAAATTTACAAAATTGTAAAGGAAGAAAAGAAGAATTGTTGTCCAAAAGGTACCATAATATGTGGTGAAATTTCGACTAATGGATAAAGATACGGAAGATAGGGACAGGTAAATATTACGGATAGATTATTTATTTAAAATGAAACTGTAATTATGTTAAATTTTGAACTTTTGTATCAATGGATAATCTTTTGTAAACCCATTATATTATATTTTTTTTGGATCGCCTGTGAGGTATATTTGGCTTGATGGAACTCTTCAAAGGGTGAGAATAATTCAAAAATAAAAAAAGAACTTTACATGACAGTGAGACATTGGCAGCGCCTGGCCAGAACAACACAACTAAGGTTTATTCTGAGTGAAAACCCTTGTCTTCCACATTTATGCGCTATCAATCCGTGAAAACAAGCGCCTTGCATCAATTTCGCTCCATCAGACTGGACGCTAGTAAAATGTGTGCACTCTCTCCCATCTCCCTCTCCCCCTTCTCGCTCTGTTATACACACAAACATGTAAATAAGAAAAGTACATTGGTAATGTTAATGTTAATGTTAATGTTAGTCATGAAACGTATTCAGCATCCGTTCAAAATGTAACGGTGCAATTTGTTTTGATAATATGTTTCAATATTTACATAGATAATATATTGTAATATAGATAGCAAAAATTGACTTCGGAATATATCTTTGTAGAAAATCCACGTAAATTCCATAACCCATGTGGATGGCAAAGAGGTAATTCATGAGAAAAGAGGCCCGTTACAAGCAGCGATATTTTCGTTTAATAGTACCATTCAAGGGTATGGGTTACGGGTCTCTTCTGATAAATTAAAGTCCGTAGTACTATAGTCGTGTTGATAAATACTACTATAATTGTATAGTTGTCGACGACGAAACTTTGAATTGGTTTTTAGTTTTAATTATTTACGATGCAACACATCATTTAACTGCGATTGTAATTAAGATCATGAAAATCAAGGTTAATAAGATCTACCGGACTATTAATAGCGGCTAAGAATAAAACTAGCAAAGATATCCTCATTACTTTTTTTAAAACATTAACTGTTCCAACATTCATTTACGCCAGTGAGACATGGATTCTATGTAGAAAGGAGGAAAATAAGATTCAGGTTGCTGAGACGCCTATCTTGTCTTCAGCTGATTTCGATGGTTTAGGTCTGAGTATCTTATTAACACTGTTATTAGTGAGGAATGCAATTTTTATGTTTATCTCGTTAAATGTACTATTTAAAATTTTTGGTATGGTGTTACCGTAGTCCGATTTATATCTAATCTTAGTTCTACTATTTTGTAATTTTTTGCTGTCGTTTTTCTTTTTTCGATGTTTTTTTATTAAATGATAATGATATGTAAATAATTAAAATTGGATATTGATAGTATAAATGAATTGATGCACATTTTAGAGTTAGTTCTTGATCAAAATTACTTTACCCACAATAATCAATATTTCAGCCAAAAAAATGGGTTAGCAACGGGTTCTCCACTTTCAGGTCTTCTTGCAGATATATACCTGAATTATTTCGAAAATTCATTCATTCTCACGAATAACAAACACAAGAATAACATAATATTTTACGGCAGGTATGTTGATGATACCTTTTTAATATACAAAGGTACACAAAGGCAAATTGATAATTTACATAGTTATTTGAATAATATCAATGACAAAATGCGGTTCACACTTGAAAGTGAAAACAATGGTAAACTGAATTTTCTATATTTAACTGTTGCCAAGGACAATAATAAAAAATTACAATTTAACATCTATAGAAAACCCACAACGACTGATATTGTAATACATGCAAAGTCCTTTCATCCTTTATCCCAGAAATTGGCTGCCTTCCATAGTATGATTTATAGACTTTTATCTTTGCCCCTCGGTGATAAAGAATACCGTGAGGAATTAGACATCATTAAACACATTGCAGTTGATAATGGTTATGATGTCGATATGGTGAACAACATCCTTCAAAAACATAAGAAAAAACATAGAAACATTAACGGACATAAAACACGCGAGAATACAACACGCAAATACATTGCAACACCGTACACATACCTTATGCCTAAGATTTTTGGGTCAATTTTTAATAAAACCAGCAATATAAAGGTCACTTACAAAACCACTAATAATATTATGAATAATCTTCGTGTCCGCAGATCTACCAGCCTTGAACACAAAACTGGTGTTTACAAATTGATATGTGACGATTGTGACGCCTTTTATGTGGGCCAGACAGGACGTAGTTTTTTAAAAAGATTTGCAGAACATAGGCCGCCTACACACCTTCACAGTTTGGACAATATCAAGTCAAAATTTGCAGAACACCTCATTTCCGAGAATCATAATTACACAAATTTTAAAACTAATTTAATACCCCTTCACATATGTAAGAAAGGGCGATATTTGAACGCTCTTGAAGAGTATGAAATTTATAAAGCATATAACAATACTGATACCAAGCCGCATGTTTTAAATGATAAACTGCTTTTCAAATCAAATGTATTGTACGACACTGCTTTGCGATATTGCCGTGGTGGGAGCAAAACGTAATTCAGTGCGCGGTCAGTCTCCGTACGATGTACATCGTTAAACGTTCGCGCTCGCTTTTAGACATTTACGTATTTATATTGTTTTAAATTTTTATTTCATGTTGAATTTTAATATTTTAATTAATTGACAAATGTATCAACTTAAATGATACACGATTATTTTAAGTTCTGATGATGGGACAAGTGTCCCGAAACATGTCAACTTTGTGAAGACGTTGTTTCTGGAAGCCGCAGACGGTAAGTTGCAATATGTTTGATTAAACAACACGTGGCTTGGTACTAAATATTTGGAATTATTCCTTTTAAACAAAATTACATGCGGTGACTGCGACAGCTTCTACATTGGCCTGACTGGTAGAGCATTTATAAAACGCTTTAAAGAACACCTACCTAAAAAAGACATTAACAAAACAAAGTTTAATTACGCAAATAAAAACACCAAAGAAGTCCTGCTGAACGAACAGCTGAATTTTCAGTTCAATTCTCTATACGACACAGCGATAAGATTACAAGACGAGGTCCATAGTGCACGGTCAATAACAATGTAAGCATAACAGTCGATTATAGTGTTACCTTGGTGCGCATCAGCAACACCGCGTGTGTTCCGTGTTCATATATTTTACATTTGTTTACGACATGCGTGTAAATCATACGTAATTTGTTTTAATTATCTGACGAACTTTACTGAGGGATTACACGTGAAGATGGGACATATGTCCAGAAACGCGTAGTGAAATATAAAAATCGGTATGGAGAACCATACATGACTTCCATGTTCTAAGATTTATATTTAAAACCATTTTCAAAATGAAATATTTCGATAGAAACTACTTCTTTCTTCAGCCTTAACCACAGTACTGTGGCCACTAACGTATACCACCTCACGTTAGAGCAGTCGATAGCACTGCCGAAACGTCTGGTTTTGTACAAAACATTGGACCACGGCCAAACAGCCCGGGAAGGAATTTTAAAAAACTACTCCTTTGTTGTGGATAACGTAGTACACATGACATATAAATAAAAATTATCCCCTCCCACTTCAACTATCATTTTCATTTATAGAAAATTACCCCACCCCCTTCAACTAGCCTCTTCATTTATAGATATTCCATCGACATTTCTACAGTGGATTATTATGCTCTTCTTATCAGGATACTTTATTTATCAAAATTAAGTACTTTACTCTTGCTAAAACATAAAATGTTGCAGGTAAACTACCCTTTCCCCGTAACCGATCTTCACCAAAATCAATAGACCTTTAGTTTTCTACAATTCAGGAACGTACACAAAAAAATATTTGATTCTGTTTGAATGTGCGGCAGTTATCGTTCGTCATAGAAAAAATTACCATTGTTAAAACATAAAATGTTGCTGGTAAACTACATGTTTAACTTAACCGATCTTCACCAAAATGAACAGATCTTGAGTACTGTGGAATTCAGGGTTGTGTGCAAAAAACTATTTGATTCTGTTTGAATTTGCGGCTCTTATCGTTCGTCATAGAAAATATTACCTTGTTAAAACATAAAACGTTGCAGGTAAACTACCCCTTTCCCTTAACCGATCTTCACCAAAAACAATAGGTCTTGAGTACTCTACAATGCAGGGCTGTATGCAAAAAATTATTTGATTCTGGTTGAATTTGCGGCTCTTATCGTTTGCCATAGAAAAAAATCTACAGACAGACACACACACAGACACTTTTCGAAGAATGACTTTTTTCATGTTTTGAGGGTAGTACAATCAGAATCTGCAATTATCGCGAACACGATTTTTTTTTGCCATCACCATACTTCCATTTCCTTATGGACATGGAAGTAAAAAGAAAAAGCCACTAGACGGAAAAAAGAGATACTTTTTATTCTATTCACATCGAAATGTGGTTGTGGCGAAGAACGATTAAGGTGAAGTGGACTGATAGATTGAAAAAACGATGAAGTACTGACCAGAATACGAGAGGAAATAAAACTGAAGGCAATAAGAAAGAGAAAAACATCTTCGTTTGGGCATACATTGCTAAGAAACTGTCTGCAGCTAAGGATCATAGAAGGAAAGGTGGAAGGAAAGATAGAACGGGGAAGAGGAATGGTTGGAATACTTAACGACGTCAAAGCGAAAGGAGCTATAGTCACATTATACAAGTGCACAGTACAAACCGAGACAAACGAAAAGTATCCAGTTGAAATCAGTGTAGACACTTTTACTAGAGAAGTTGTTATATTATCTTCCAACCATTTTTAAACCGATCTACTTATTACTGACGACCAGTTCTGAAGACAATTTTTAAAATCTTGGAAATTCAAATCCGAATCGTATTTTTCGACTGTTCTGCTGAGAAGATTGTTCCGCTAAATAAGCAACAGGATAACTAACGACTGGCTACTGCTACAAGTTACATGCATAATACTACGCAAGCTCGCTTCTACTCGTACACCGCTTTGCATCCGAAGCAACACAGAGACTGTGCCATTAGTTACCCAGTTTAGTGTAACACTGTTGAGTGGTTCCACGGTAGAAATATCAAAGATCCTCACGCAGGTCGCCGAACCTGCTGTCAGATTTTTTGGTGAGTTTTCAATTAAAAAGGCTGAACAGTAATAAAGCAAACCCCTCTCCTACAAGCATTACAGGAGTATTTTCACAATATATAACACAAATAAAATTGTACAGGTGCGCGCGCATGTGTGTCTGTCTGTCTATATGGCTGTCTATGCCTATTCTGCACTAGTCATATACAAGAACTATCTTTATTTACGCGGCTTCGTATATCCTATTATCTGTCAACGTGCAAGGGAATTAGCTTCAAATCTGTATTAAAGAGTTTTGATTTGATCTTTCCGACTATTATACCCAACTGTTACTGTTTTACTGTCTATTCTGGCACATCCAATTTTTGTGTACAAGGCGAGCGGATTATCAGCTTTACGGTAAACCTACAATGCGTTCCTATCACGGAACAACACGTTATTCATAAAATACTGCTAATTAATTCACGTACTAATAATACTGAGTAATGTTATCAGGACTTCGGCTTGCCGGGCCGTGGTCCAACGTTGTTGGGTGCAAACGTTTCGGCCATGCCTTCGACGGCCGGCTTCAGTGCAGAAGGCTGGGACACACTGACACCACCAGCCAATCAGAAGAAGGAAAATTGGATGCAAGTCGTAGCAAACCAATAACTATTTAACCAAATACACTGTACTCACCGTCTATGGCTTTTTTTTCCTTGATGTTTTTTCCAGTTTACATGTTTCAAGGCACTTGCCTCATCATCAGAACTTATAAAATCAATCTATGTCATAAATAATGACATTTGTCAAAATATTTTTATCTATAATATATACACGAAATCTTGAACTAACACGGATACTCAAATTCACAATTTATATTAAGAAAACTGAACTACTTGGATCTGTAGAGTAGCTCACACAGAGTTCCAAGTTTCCGTACATCTTTCGCAAATTTTACGTGTTCACGCAAGAGAAAATTCTTGCACGAAAACCGCACGTTTACTATACGAATGCTTAAGATGAACTGACTTTGATCTGCACATGGCAACAGACAATTTTCAATGAATTTGCTGCGTTCTAATAGGCCAATTACCAGTCACATGATATTATGCACACGGCCCGAATATTTCTTCATGCATCAATTTGCATGGAATTGGCATAAGCCTGCATCAATAATTATCAGAGATTTTATTACTTCACGCTTGAGCGAGTTTCATATAAAGATTCCATATACCAAAAATTCACATTTAACAGTTATTTGAAGATCATAGAAAATAGGGAAATTGTAGATAATATTGTATTTTATGTCTTGTTCAAATCTCATGTCAATCGGATACTTATAACGGACACTAGAAAAACGTTAATAACTCGCGCACCCGCGCACACTTCACAAACACATTACATAGAAAAATAACAAATAAAATCTTTAAGAGTTTGACCTATTCTAATTTCTTATCGGTAATACAATACAAAAACTATAACTAAAAAACCAATTTGAACAAAAGACAAATTTAAACAGGAGAATGTCCGTCATCCGTGCATAATACATAGTTCATTGCTTATCATGATCCTGTGTTCTATCGCAATATGTTGTTTCACTGAAAAATGAGTTAACACACCACATTATCTACTCGGAGTTTAGTATAAGAAAGAAATAATTCTATTCCATGAATTATTTTCGTTATTAGTTATCAATTTACTGCACTAACACTGAATTTTTTTCACTATCCGTAATTTTCCGTTTTTTCGTGTTGCGCCCTTTCTGATCATCAGCATAGATAATCCAGAGTTGGCTGCATTTTATAAACTTTTAACGCAACAACCGTGGGTGAATTCGTTAACCATAATAGCGACATAACGTGTTTTTAGATTGTACAAACGAATTTCCAATCACACGTGTTCACCCTTTACCGGAAATAGCTCTGAAAACTTAATTTAAAAACAATTTTGTTTTCTGATTAATCAGCTGACCGACGTCGACGTCGACACACACATTCAGATTTTCTCTCTGACTGGATTACTCTCCCCCGTCACTCTCTTTCACTTTTAGTCCTCTCCTTCACTCTTTCCTCTTCATCATAGTCCTT